>CM060946.1:20757500-21254113 GCA_030765085.1 Allium cepa
GTGTTGGAAGGGATTGAGAGTGATCCTCGGTACGGTGATCTAGGCCTCGTACTGTGACAGGCAGTACCCCGGTAGCCTTGCCATTGTATGAAATCCAAAATCCAATAAGTGCCATCGGATTTGATTGTATTACCCACTTTTGTGGCTAGTAGCTGGAATTTAATGAATGTATCAATTTCGGCTATTTCATATTTACTTGAAAACCCTAGACCTATTATAATATCACTGGATTTCCTATCAAATATTTTGGTTAGCGTAAGGTAAAAACTTTCCCATGTTTATGTGTGGGAAGTCTTACGTGATACCTTTGTTTTCAAAAGGTTTTAAAAAAATTAAGCAACTTTAACCCGTTTACTCACACCAGACCCATGTCTGGCCCGGAGTTTATTCTGTTTTCTTAAACTCTTGGTACTCAAATTTTACGAGTAGCCAGGGGATTCAGGTTAGGTTTGACGAATTCTGGAGGAGCAATGGAGCAGGAGGCTTCAGCGGATAGATATATAGTATTCCGCTGTGTTTTCTCTGAGTCGTTTGTCTGTGTTGTATATTGAGTTATATAACTAGACAGGTGTTTATAACTGTCTAGTATGTGTTGTTTAAGTTGTGCATCTCTAATGTATATAATACTATGTAATGTATTATGTGATTAATATAATTTATTCGTTCCGCTGTTTAGATTCTGATGTTGTTTCTTCTTTCTTCTCTTTCTTTTCTCTTTTCTTTCCCTTTCTTTCTTAAAAACGATGCGTCTTTCTGTGGAGAGAAAGGCAGGTCGTTTCAATTCCACGATTTAAGAAAGGTTTAAATAAACCAAATGATTTGATAAATGAGGCTTAATGATTCCATATACATTTGAAAAGAAAATGGAATAACTTGAAGAGAATATATCTAAGAAAGATATTTGATTTAAATAAAAGATGAAGTAGTTGATTGATGATTGATATCCACGTATGAACTTAACATATTTTAAATCGCTAATTGGCTTCGAAGGGACCAGGGCCGGATTTGGGTGATGCCTATTAGAAAATCACTTCGGACCAATGTACACGTTCGAAAGTGAATACATGTTGAAGATGATGATTATTGAAGACCGTGGATCTTCATAGCGTGAGGATTGCTTGCTGACATGCTCTAGGTCGCTCCCATTATAGAGTTATTTATAGCAGTGGTATCCACGTTGTGAGGATTTTTCGGATTGAAAGGACTACTCGCTACTAGTGGTAGTAGGAGAGTGCCTTTGGTTTCGTTCATTCCCAGAACGAACTTGTATGGACATTTGTCTGACATTGTATTCTAAACCACATCTGAGTGGTTTCTATAAATGTATATCAGTTAGTGGTGGAGAATGCAGCTTCTCTTAGCTTAACACCCTTTCTAGAGACATACGAGCTTAGAAAGTTATACTTTTCTAGAATTCAGTCGTGTGATGTGGAATGAAAATGTGGCATTCAGAGATGTGATATATGATATGTGAAAGATAATCGCAGCCTCACTAGCCTCATACCCTAGTTATGATGGGATTCTATGTGGTTAGTTGTATGTTTGCATTTCGGATAGTAGTGATTTAGGTTATCAGATGTTCTGAGCCTAAGGTACCAAATACATTTGGGCCTCATGGCAGGGATGCGCGAAGTCTGAGTCCTTGGATGTTATTCGCAAATTGTATCCTCTTTTAGCCATTTGTGTCATTGTATAACAGCCTTTGAGTCTTGGATGTAAGCCGTGGATACAGATTGATCTTTCCACTAGTCCCTATCATGTTGGAAATCCAATTCCAATATGAGATTTATGGTTTTGATTGTATTCCCAAAATAACTATAATGACTTACAAACATTTCAGCTACCCCTTCGGTATCATATATTACGTTCATTATATTCCATTGACCTAGTCTGGATATATTACCTTAGACTTAGTCTGGGTATTGATACCTTATTTGAATAAGTTTTTTTGAACGGTGTTTTCAAAAGAATGTCATTAAAAATAATATCAAGTGAATTTTGGTATAAAAGTGTTTTGGTTATCATAAGGTAAAAACATGTACATATTTATGTGCAGACATGGTCTTATGAGATACCCTTCTTTTCAAAGGTTTTGATAACATCGTCATGATCTGTATATTTAAAATTTTAAGTATCTCACGCTGGTTTATCAAGCCTGATCCGGGTATTTTTAATACTCGGGTCAGATCCGAGTAGTTTCACGTTGAGTTGAAGACGGTTGGAGTTTCCAGAGGAGTGTCGAAGATCTTCATCATCGTATGGACGTATCCTATCCACTTTGCTTATTGAGGTTCGTATGTGATAGGGGGTTCTCGCTTCTTGTTAGGTAACGAACAGATGACTCTTACTCCTATATGTCCCTGAGATCGAGTATCGAAGGCTTGGTTTACCAGTTGGGCTTACAGTCGAGAGGTTGGCTGTAAAAGCAAAGCGCGAGGTACTAGTGTAAGCTACCGTGGTTGTATCCACTATCGATGGTTGAAAAGCCTAGATCATTACATTTAGTATCAGAGCTGAAGGTTAAGCGAGAACCTTGGCTTTGGTGAGGTAAAGACTCATAAGAGATAGGGTTAGTAATACCCTAGGATGAGTAACTCATTGGAGATAGGGTTAGTAACGCCCTAGAATGAGTTTGAGTGTGTTATATATGAGTGCTTATTTGTTAGTGGCTAATAAATTGTTTTGTGTTGATTTATCTGTTGAGTGATTTATGGATTCTGATAAATGCGCATGATCACCGTTGTCGATGAGGTCCATAAACATTTAAACAAGGCGAACAGACATACTGATTTTGAGAAAATTGGTAAATGAAATAATTTTACCTAGGATTATATTTTGGATATAAAGTGTATGTTTTGAAAAGTTTTATATTTAGAAATCAGGATTTGTGAAATTTAAATATGAATATCTTATGATTAAAATTTCACAGTTTGACTATAAGATGTTTTATAAAGATAATCGATAAGTATGAAATCTGATAAGGTAATTAAGATCTTTAATACTTATTCCAAAATAATAAATTAAGAAATGATAATGTTAAGTTACTATCATAATTGATCAATTGTTTAATTTAAAAGTTTAAGTAAAATACCTTGTGAATTAAGTTTCATGATTTGACTATAAGGTGTTTGATAATAAGATTTGTTTAAGGAATAAAAATGTATTTAAATGATTGTTTATAAATATAAAAGGAATGATAATTTTAATTCGAGTAAAAGAATTGTGGTAATGTAAATGAAGTAAATTAATATAAGATAAATTTATAAAGTGAATTTATAAAATAGGTTTTATAAAGTAATCTCTAAAGGATTTTTAAAATGGTATTATTTTGAATAAAAAGAGGTATTTTATGATAACTAATTCGATTGGCTCGAAAATAAACTAAAAATGGGCAAGAGATATTTTCGGATGGTAAACACTTCTCTTAAACTCTTCTTGCTAAGAGGATATATGATACTATTGGTAGTACCCAGTTTCTTGGATTGTTTTGGAGTTACTTAATCTATATAATTTTCTTATGAAGAAATAATGTGAATCGTTAACTGATAAATTGATTAGTAATCTTTATAAAAATATTTAAACTAACGATAAATTAGGATCGCTAATCGCTAAAATAAAATGGAATTTCCAACGATTTTGGACAGTCGAAAATTTCTGAACCATACCTAACTAAGAGCTAAGAAATTTATGAAAACTTATGGTAAAAGATATTGAAATACTTTGAGCAAATGAAATAAGATAAGGATAATTTATAAATCTGATTTATTAAAAAAGAAAAAATATATAAGAGTTATGAGTACGAGGATTTAGATATAGGCGGTTTTAAAATTTGTTTCTCAAAGCTAGAAAATCAATAATAGTATTAAATAAGAAATAAGTATCATAACTTATGAATTTGAGATAATAGTAAATTACAACAAAGTCTAAATTTATTAGACAGACGAATTTAATTAAGACCAATGTGAAATTTGGGATTTGTATATACTCTTACGATGTAAAGGTATATCATACAAATATAGATTTAAGTCATGAACTATTAAGCAAAATAATGACTCCTCAAAAAGATAATTATAACCTAGAAAATATTTTATTAATGAATTCCAGCATTAATAAAAAAATTGACTTATGTCTTTAAAATATGATTGATTTACATAAGTTATTAGATGGAATAAACTTAAGTAATAGTTTTACGAAATGATTCATAAATAATATTACTGTTAAAGGAAATATATTAAGTTAAAGGATTGTGGGAATTATAATACAGATAAATCATCTTTTGAGTGAAAAATGGTTTCTTTGGATTATTTTCCTTTATTAAAAATATTTGTAAATAAATAATTAAAGGGATTATATAAAGAAGCGCCTTTATAAAATGTTTGAACTTAAGATAATAGTTTTATGAAAAGTTTTTGAAAGTTAAGAAATATATATATGTTATATGTAGATCATTTCATCACACAAATTTTGATCTAAGATTTGAGTTAGGAACTTTGAGATGTTTACACTAGTCCGAAAAGGATTAATCACTCGATTTTTTACGACGAACAGTGATGATGGTTTGTGGTTAGGTACTTTAGTTTTCTATCATAGTTGAGCACTATGCAAGGAAAGCAAAGATTCTGATCTAGAAGCCAGATCAGAGTCCGCACTAGAGGATCGGAAAATCCATACTAGTTCGGAAATAAAGTTATATATTCGAATAGAAGATCGAATAAGATATTTCATACGGATGATTTGTGCATATTATATGGAATTAAGTCTAAATATAAATGTTTTAGGCAAACTTTTGTTTTGGGTAATTTCGAGGACGAAATTCTTTTAAGTATGGGAGAATGTAATGACCCAGAATTTGACCCCTTTAAAATATACCATTTAAAGTGATTTTAAATATAAAATAGGTAAGATTATATGATTCAAACAATATTAGATAGGATTTAGAAAGAGAAATATACACAAAAATAGTAACATTTGCCTATATCGACAAAAGTAACAAAATGCTAATTTCAGATAAGTAAGTTTCAATGGTTGATGCAGCACGACCTGTAGAAGTCCGGAAGTTAGACCATTCACAAGTTAATGGAGCTTCAGTTCAATCTCCTAAGACGTGCATGAGTCAAGGGGTTACGGTTTTAACTCGTAAGTCGTGCACGAGTCAAGTAAAGGAGTCATATGGGAAAGAGGAATCTCTTAATAGCTTAGGTCGTTCGTGCTTGATGAGTCGTCCACGACCCAGTGAAGGTAGCATGAGTCGTCCACGACCTAAGGAGTCACGAGAAGGAACGTTGCAAGCGGCTTTGAGTCGTTTCCGACTCAACAATGGAGGCCTAGGTCGGCAACGACTTACGAAGGAAGATGTAGACCGACCTAATGGAATACCGCTTCTGGTGATAAGTCGTACACGACTCAACGACTCATCAATAAGTCGTGTACGAGATAACAAGGGCAGAAAAGTGGAAGGAGTTGTGTCGTTCGAAGTTGACTCGTTGGAAGGGATGGGCCGCAGGGAAGCTATGAGTCGGTAAAGACAAGAGGCATGTGTCGTAACTCGTTGGGTCCTAAGGTCGTGAGTCCTTGAGTCGGTCTTCAGTTGAGTCGTGAACCGTATACGACCTAAGTGATATCGTGAGTCTGTACTGTTTTAAGTCGTTGTGTGATGAAGTGCTGTATTGAGTCGTGAGTGTATAAGTCGTTACCGACTTAGTATAGGTCGTGAGATATGTTGTTGTAAGTATGTATAGTACTAAGTCGTGTACGACTTAAATGTTGAGTCGGCAATAGCCTGAGTCGGTCCTGTATGTAAATAAGTTGAGTCGTATTGTTGTGTGTAAGTCGGCAACGACTTATGATGAGTCGGGGGGGGGGGGGGGGGTTTCATGAGTCGCATACGACTTAAGAGTGGCGTGAGTTGTAAATGCTATAAATAGCCGTGTGTGAGTCATTTGTAAGGGTTGTTGATTTTTGAATAAATTTCTCTTTTGTTAGCTTTGTGCTTTCATACCAATTGGTAGTTGAGTGTAATCTCCTATCTCCTCTTTCGGTTAATCGAGTGCGCTCGATTCAACGATCGTAGAAGCCGATTCACGGAATCTAGTGCGCTAGATCAACGTGCGAAGAATCGTAGATCTTTGAACACGGTATAGTGCGCTATCAACGTGTTTGAGATAGCTAGAGTTCGGTATCTTTGGATCAACGAACTTGGGCATTTTGGTATCTTCAACTCACCGATTGCTACAGTCCATCGATTGAAGTTTTGTTTGATTAATCCGCTGCGTCAATGGTTAAATAAATTATTTAAATTGATTTATGAGTGTTTATATTTTTAAATAACAAAATACAAATTTATTTTTAAATTTTGTTTAATAAATATATAGTTTAACTAAAATATCCAAATGTGACAGTAAAACATTTTCTCGAAAATCATCGTTTTGTCGATTTAAAGTTGTCGCAACGTCGTCGTACCTTTATTTTCTTATATAAGAACATATATATTCAAATAGTATAAGTATTAATTAATTCACTAATTAAGTTTACTTTTACTAAACATACTTAGAAAATTATAGAATGTGATCAACAAAAAGTAAGCACAAAAGGACAAATATGTCATTTCAAAGCAAAAGATAAACATCAAATCAAACCAAATATAATTGCTATATTCTTTACTTAATACTTAAGTGAAAATGATATAAAGTAATGATTTGAAATGTGATGTTAAGTGTTGAAAAAATAAGGTTTCTTAAAAAGTAAGTAACTGAAATTTTGGTCTTTTTACAAAATATTATTTTAATCCAAAACTTTTTCATAAATAAGCATCCACTTTCTCACTTTTTTACACTTCTTCTTCTTCTTTTTTCAAAATTTTCTTCCACTCTCTAATGGCTTCTTCTCTTCTCTTTTCCTTGCTAACTTTTCTTAAAATCATATCAAATCAACTCCAAACTCCACCAAACTTTGCCAAGGACCTTAAAATATCACCAAAACATGGTTTAGAATCTAAAAAGTTGAAGAGTGATGGAGGACGGTGGAGAACCTGTTGTAGCCGAGCCTTATGGATGTTTGGAGGTGGTGGCAGAGCGCTTTGAAGCATGGTGGTAGAGTTTACATGATGGTTTGGTGTAGTTAAGAGGGTATAATGAAGCGTTGTTGCATATGAATGTTGGTAGGAAGAATTGGTTAAGTTAAAGATGAGTACTCATATTTTAAGTTACTAATTCCCAAAACTATTTCAAGTTAATTATATGAAAAGTTTGTTATATGTTGAGTGATTTAATGGATGATAACTTGGTTGATATTATGGTTGATTATATGTTTGTGATATGGATGATAACTTGGTTTGATAAATGATAAGAGAAATGGTTAGTAAGAATAGTTAATTAAATGAGACAAATCCATAAAATATGTATATGGAAATAATTTTGCCTCTTAATGGTTTTAAATAATCTAAAAAGGTTAGAAATACATTATAATAATATAATATTATAATATGAAATGAAATGAAAAATGAGTTTTAAATAATGGAAATATTGTTTAAAATGAGTTTAAAACGATTTAGAAATGTTTTATAAACATCGAAAAGTGTTCCAAGAAGTTTGAAAAGAAATTGAAAAACAAGTCAAAACTAGACGCATCGCATAACGATAGTTCCCGATTTCGCGTCATAAAAGTAAAATGAGTGAACGAAGTGGAATATTGCGCGGAATTTTTCAAGATAAGAACTTTCCAGTCTATTGTATCCATAGTTTTCCAACGAAGAAAGAAAATTAAGATTTCATTAAGTAGATTGAAATATGTCCAAAACAATTTTTTTTAAAACATCGCGGTTTTACAGTTCGGAATCCAAAGAGAGATTTTTTTTTATAAATGATATTTTTAAATGATTAAAAATATGAAATAAAATTGATAAATCTATTAAAATGGTTTAAAAGAGACTTGGAATGGAAAATATGAATTTTCGAATATTAAAAAGTTGTTTAAATCAAATAAGCTTATATAGCACTTTCCGCAGCACTTTTATGTTGCGAATTTTATAACCTTTTGAATTTGAGTTAAACTTAACAATTCTTTCTTAAATCTTTATGAATGATTTTAAAAGAATAATTAAGAAATTTAAATATGATTTGGAAGTTTTAATAAGAGTTTTAATAAGAGTTTGAATAAATGGTTAAGAGGAATTGTTTATACCGCTTAAGTAAAAAGTGAAGAATATTGAATATAATAACACATTGAGTATGCGGAAATGACTCGTACATTTATCCTGCCTGTGGGATCTGGGAAGATAAAACAAGATTTTAACTAGGGTTAGGGATGGAGCAACAGGTGCCCTGAACTTACCTGGCCTATGTTTTCTCTTTTTGGGCAGGGGTGGAATAGATCGAAAGGAAAGTCCGAATGCTCTAAAAAGATCATATTTAAGTTTTTCCAAGAAAAAAAAGAAATAAATTCTTTGAATGTTAGTTAACCATTTAACATCTTTTATTCGATGATTGGTACGAAGGAACCGGGATCGAATTTGGGTGATTCCTATCTGAAAACCCTTCAAACTAATTTTCGAAATAAAACATATTGAAGACAAAGATCATTGAACACGAAGATCTTAATGATGTAGGATTATTACCATTAGTCCCTGGAGGTAAAATTTATCATCTTTAAAGTGGCAGTAGTGCCCTATTATGAAAATCTTTGATTTGCAATAATATGATTTGAAGTTAAGAAAGAAATCTTTGATTAAAATTTAATGAATGATTTGGGAATATTTTTCCTAAGTTAAAAGTTACAACTCGAATATAAAAAATGTTTGATTAAGATTTAAAAGTTTGATTTGGAAACGTTTTCCTAAGTAAAAGAGAAAATGATTTGGAATTATTTCAGGATTTAAAAAGGTTTAAATAAACCAAATGATTTGATAAACGAGGCTTAATGATTCCATATACATTTGGAAAGAAAATGGAATAATTTGAAAAGAATATCTAAGAAAGATATTTGATTTAAATAAAAGATGAAGTAATTGATTGATGGTTGATATCCACAAATGAACTTAACATCTTTTAAATCGATAATTGGCTTCGAAGGAACCGCGGTCGGATTTGGGTGATTCCTATCCGAAAACCACTCCAAACCAATATATACGTTCGAAAGTGAAGAAGTGCTGAAGATGATGAATATTGAAGACCGTGGATCTTCATAGCATGAGGACTGCTTGTTGACATGCTCTAGGTTGCTCCCATTATAGAGTAATTTATAGCAGTCGTCTCTCGATTGTGGAGATTTTTTGGACTGCAAGGACTACTCGCTACTAGTGGTACTAGGAGAGTGCCTTCGGTTTCATTCTGTCCCAGAACGAACTTGTATGGACATTTGTCTGACATTATATTCCAAATTACATTTGAGTGGTTTCCATAAATGTAAATCAGTCGGTGGCGGAGAAAGCAACTTCTCTTATCTTAACACTCTTTCCCGAGACATACGAGCTCAAGAAGTTAAAATTTTCTAGAAATCATTCGTGTGACGTGGAATGATAATGTTACATTTAGAGATGTGATATATGATATGCCAAAGGTAATCGTAGCCTCGCGAGCCTCACACCTTGGTTATGATGGAATTCTATATGGTCAGGTGTATGCTCGCATTTTGGATAGTAGCGATTTGGGTTATCAGATGTTCTGAGCCCTAGGTACCAGATACCTTTGGGGCTTATGGTAGGGATGCGTGAAGTCTGAGTCCTTGGATGTTATTCGCAGATTGTATCCTCTTTTAGCCATTTGTATTGTTGTATAACAGTGTTTGAGTCTTGGATGTTAGCTGTGGATACATATTGATCATTCCACTAGTTCCCTATCATATTGGAAATCCAATCCCAATACGAGATTTATGGTTTTGATTGTATTTCCAAAATAGCTATAATGACTTGTAAACATTTCAGCTACCCCTTCAGATATCATACATTCCGTTCGGTATATTCCGTTGACCTAGACCGAATATATTATCTTAGACTTAGTCAGGGTTTTGATACCTTATTTGAATAATTTTATTTGAAAGGTGTCTTCAGAAGAATGTCATTAAAAATAATATCAAGTGAATTTTGGTATAAAAGTGTTTTGGTTATCATATGGTAAGAACCTGTCCATATTTATGTGTGGGCGTGGTCTTGTGAGATACCCTTCTTTACAAAGGTTTTGATAATATCGTCTTGATCTATATATTTAAAACTTCGAGTATCTCACGCTGGTTTATCAAGCCTGATCCAGGTATTTTTAATACTCGGGTCAGATCCGAGTAGTTTCAGGTTGAGTTGAAGACGGTTGGAGTTTCCAAAGGAGAACTGGAGATTTTCATCATCGTATGGACGTATTCTATTATCCGCTACATCTATTGCATTTGTTTTACTGTTTTCAGCATTTGTAAGGGCAGAGGTTTATAACTGTCCAGGCCGAATCTAGGTTAGACTCTAATATTCTATTTTAAAAAATTTCTCTCCAAAGATTATTATAGAAATAATATATGTTATTTCATTCGTGTGAGATTTTGTTCCGTTTTTATTTTCTTTCTACCCTTGATGATCCGCATATTCGTACAATTTGAGTCGGACATGTATGGTTTATTTTCGATTCAAAGGGTACATAAAAATGGACCGCTACATGACATAATTTTGGGTTGAAATTTAATAAATGACGATATTGCGAAAATTCCTATATTGACATTTAAACTATAAAAGAGAATATCAGTAATTAATTTCAATAAACCATCAATATTACAACACAATGATGTAAAATAAATAATTTATGTGCGAGAAACCCCCTTTGGGGATCTCTACATATTTTTCCAGCAAAACTATGGTTATTGATATCATACAGGTAATCATATTGGTTTATAATGATCAAATTAATATGCCATCCATTTTCCGAACAGAAATTCAACTAGACAAGCAATCAAACAATTTTAACTAACATCCAAACAATCAATAAATATTTATAATATGATATAATAAAATTAAATGTGAGTTAAACCCACATTGATTTTTGTTTCTACTAAATCGTTTCGTTTGAACTAAAATTGAACAAGCAATTCGATTTTTATCTCTACAAGCTCCAATTCTCACAAAACCAATTCCAAAATGTAGATATAAACTCCAAAAGTACAACGCAACTGACCGCGCTTGGATCCGACCTCGTACGAAATAGTTTTTAGGTTAATAGGATTTCAAAATTTGAGTAATATGATTATTTTCCTAATTACAACACTCAACCTCAATTAACCCAAAAATAATCATCTTCATCGTTCAAAAACACGGCTGCCAAAATACCTCATGTGCATCACCAAGCTGCCACTACCACGACCCACCTCCGACCACCGTATCATTGCCAAAGGAAGCCCTGTCCAAGGCGTACCCTCTGACATCCACAGCGTCCCCTTATTCCGCCTGTGGGTCGAAAACGAGCCCGATAAACTCCCCTCCGTTCAACTTAACGATACCGACACCATGGTCAACTAGAGGTTTCCATACTTCACTCGAGTGTAGTATACATCCTTCCTTACCTACGGCCGCTGGCCACTCCCCTAGCTCACTGCCGGCGACTCGAATGACCCAAAAAATGAGCCCTAAATCTTCTGGTGTCGCGCCCAAAAATTGGCCCCACCACGACTCTGATGGACGAACGACCACCATGGATGAGTTCCCCTCACCATTCCGCACCTTCCCTCTGTTGGCAACTCCAACTAACTCAGCCTCTATAGGCCGGAGCAATACTAGCCGTTGGATACACGGGTTTGATTTACTGGAATCAAATGGAAGAGGAAAGGGGAATGAGATAGATGAACTAAGAAATGAAGGCGGTATCTTTTTTTATGTTAAGTGTTTCCCATATCCCATTTTACAAAAAAGCATGATGATTATGTTTCCCTTTTCCACAGCAAAATCTTTCTCGAGCCGCCAAAATGTTTATAGCCGCAAAGATGTCTTTGACGTCAAATCGCCATTTAAAAATTGAATTTTTGATTTGATTTTCTATTATTCTATTTAACAGTATCCAGCTCCAAATACTCCCAAAATCTCGAACTCCAAAGAGACGTGCCACCTGGCATTCCTAAGGTTTTACCCCTATTCCGAACGCAATGAAACTTGTTTTGAGACTAATTCGATCGTATGCAGAAGATAAGTTTTTAGACCCAGTTATTATATTAGATTTTCAATATTAATTTCAACACGTTTCGATCTCGCACGACCAAATGATACGACAGATTGCTATGAAATTCGACGGCGTAATATAGTTCAGTATTACGGATCCTATGAAACTTGTTTCGTCAAAATCTAAGACTGTGCCCCGAAAGGCTAATTTCATAGATTTAAATATTTAACTATTGATATTTAAATGCGATTTATTTATATTAGTAAATAAATTTACAAATTTAATCCACCAAAATTATTTATTAATTAAAGGAGTTAAATAAAATTATTAAATCCATTCATGTTAAATATTAAGTGTTTGTATCAAAAACGGGCACAACACTCTTCGGAAGTTTTTGAAGAGATAAAAGTGAAGAATATAAATGTAAAATGAAGATTATCTAACAAAAGCTCCAACAAACAATAACACAAATTCACAGACAAGCAATTTAGAGTGGTTCGACGTGTTGCCTACGTCCACTATGAAGTTTTTGTGATTTTATTGATTCTCTTTGAACGATTACAAGTGATTACAGCGAACAACAGTAAAGTATAGCTTGAAATTTGAATTCAACAGCAAGAGTAGGATACAAATCTCGATCCGGCAGAGTCTGGGCGCTTGAGAATCAAAAGATCCTTTTTCTATAGGCTCTAGGGCTCTATTTATAGATGTAGGAGGCTGATATTTCACTCAAACTTCGGGAGACTCCTTCTGGCATGAGGGGGCCCACGTGATCGATCCCGGAGAGTTTTTACTCGTTTGGTGATCGATACAAACTCAATTCGTATCGATCGAGACTGTATTCAATGGAGGTGAAACTTGGCGAGCATAATCTTTAGCTTGCATGTAGTCTTTTGTGAAAATTTCATGGCATTTGGACCGATGGATCTTGAGTTATGATCGATACTAGCTTGAGTTTCTCGTTGGCTGTTTGGTTTGAATCCATCAATTCGAATCAATCCACTTCGAATCGATAATGCACGTGCCTCTGCGATGACACGACACGCATTCCTTGCACCGATCCTCTTTTTGGTCTGTGTTGACCGCGTCGTATCCATGAGTTTCGCCTTATTTGCATCAAGTGCCGTTATCCAGTTTGAACCGATCAGCTACGTACACTTCGTATCGATTTGCAGTATGTCTAATTCGAATTGAGATAGGTTGCTTAGCTCGTATCGATGGTGATGGTGTGGTTTGTATCGATAGATGTTGCCTCCATTTAATGGATATGATCAGGTGATATTTGTGATGGATGCGAACTAAAGCTACCTGATGGATTCGAATAAACGCCTCTTTCATGGATACGAACTAGGCATTGGTCAACCGATACGAAGCGCATTACCGGTTGATGGATGCGGAGTTGATCAATGCGAAACAGTGGTTGAGGATGGATGCAGAACAGATCGATACGAATGAGGACACGAAGAGGGGTACGAATCTGATCGATTCGAAATACGGCTCAACGATGGATACGAAAACGTGATTTTTCCCTTCAACTTGCATCGACCATAACTTGAGCATACGAACTCGAATTGACTTGAAATTTGGAATTCTGGTTTTTATGGCTTCGCTTGTCGTGTCCTATCAATTATAGCCTGATTTAAACTCGGACAAAATTCATCGATATCCATAACCAACCAGCGCGTACTCGATATCCGGGATGAATGATCCTTTATTTTCAATCAGTTCCTTGATATCTCGACCTTGCCAAAAGGCGGGATAACATTTGCCCTCCAAATTACGTCTTGTGATAAAATGACGCGCTTTAAAAAGCTGCAGTCTCCATTCTAAACAGTTATTGCTTCTTTATTGAAGGTTGTAATTTTGCGTTGCTGTAACCAATTGCTACACAGTAGTGCTTAGTTGTTTGTTGCTGTAATCGTAGTTAGATGAATATCCAATTGCTAGTAATGCCGAAAATTAAATTTTATTAACATATATGCATATATGTTAATCTGATTTTCGTTAACGTTGCACGCTCACGAGTCGTTGTCAGTTTTCCTGTGTCGAATTCCATATTGGTCCTCTCCTGAACCGATGTGAAACTCAAGTTGTGAAAACGCTTGACGGTCGTTTTTGGACGTTCCTTCGTATTGATCCTCTCCTGAATCGACACAGAAGGTTGAAAGATTGATTTTGCATCGTCGGACAGAGGTTTCGATGGGTACGAAATGACCATTCGTATCGATGGTTGTGGCCCCTGATGGATACGAAATTGCCACTATGTATCGATGATAAGCAATTCCAACAGGCCTTTTTGCATCTTTCATATCGATGGGTACGAGTATCGGTGGACATCATTTCGTATCGAGGGACTTGCGTTCTCAGGGACTAAGCGCTGATGGATACGAACAATGCACCTCGTATCGATAAACATTAATCTCTGGAAGTGGTGATTTGGTGGATTCGAATAGTTCGTTCGCATCGCTCTGGAGAAACCACTGCTATCAGTCGTTTTTAACTGGGAGGCGAAACCTTTTTTCTCCTCTCCTCGGGTCCATATAAATACCCTTGGACTTGGCCAATTTTCACTTTTTACTTTCTACTGTTGCTTTCATTACCCCTGCTTTCGCATCGATCTAAATCTTCAATTTCCTCTTATTATCTGTTAGGTTAAGGTAATTTATTAGATGAATCCAACATTCAAACGAGGAGACTTGAAATTTCTGCCATCTTATTTGCTCTCGCAATCGATTCTGACGGAATCGAAGCCAGCGATGGGGAAAAGTAAGGTCGAGGACGGAGATTGAAAAGGGGGTTGACGCAATTTGGAGAAGGAGGAGTTGTGAAGGGATGGCTTGACTTTCGTTTTGTGTCGATCTGGAGTGGGAGTGCTTGAATCAACATAGGCGACTCGATTTCGCATCAGAGCCCGTATTGATCTCGAAAAGGCTAAAGGAAAGGATGAGGTTCGCATCGATCGAAGATGGTTGGAACCCGTATCGATTCGAGGATCTGGCTTGCACGATAGATACGAAACCGTGGTTTTCTGAATGGTGCGAAATACACTCCTACAATCGATACAAAGCGTATCGATTCGAACATCGTCGGTACGAAACGTATCGATTCGAATCAGATCGATACAAGGCGGAGTTGTCGCGATCGATGCGAAGTAAAGGTGGCGCAATCGATACGAAGTGAGGATCTTGGCGAAGAACGATCTGAGTTCGAACTTTGATGACTACGAACTTCATGCATATTCAAATATTCAACTCCGACGAGCTTCTGCCTTGTATAATTGGACTTAGTCATTTCACCGCATATCTAACTGCCTACCGAAGCTTGTCGATAGGACTATAATTTAACAAAAATATAACGAACTCTAATTTGGAATGATCGCCAATGTCAGGATGGTACGGTTGAGACGGTTAGCGATGACGGTCATTCCCACTGGATTCCAAAGTCTTCGTCATTTGCAAATCTTCTTTAACTCTGCAAAATCTTTTCAAGAAATGCACAGCACTGCACTGCACAACACACACTTTACACGTGGGGGACACACGGGCTCTTTGTCGTCTAATGATGATTTTTCGTGAGTTAGTTATGGAAACTCTAAGCTCGCAGCCATAGGAAACTCAGAGAATAATTCCTCCCAGACTTGAAATACCGGACATCAAGGCCGAAGTTATCGATCCGACCCCGGACGATGTACCAGATGCACCTTTTATCAATAGTCTGCCAGACTCCGTTCCATCCAACGTTTCGGAAGATATGCTAGGGAGAATATGCCTAAGGCACGGTCTGTCAATGGACGACGTAATATTGCCGGGACCAAATGACAGACCACATAATCCACCGGAGGGGTATACCGCATTCAATCGACATGTGTGCGCAGCCGAGACGCTTCCCCCGTTCAATCGATACATAAGAGAAGTGTTGTCTTTTATAGGGATTGCCTCATTTCAGCTACACCCAAACGGATATGCTTTACTGAATAGCTTGTTCATTGCATTTATGGAGCACCTCTATCGACCACCCCGTCTGACTGAGATAAGATACTTGTTCAACTTCAAGAGTCGAACGGACAGTCCATCTTTCACCTTCCTAGAGGCTGTAAGAAATTACCAAATAATTACGGGGTCTTGGACTAGGCTGAGCTACTACAAGACGGAGTGGTTCTATGTTGGATGCCCCCTAGGATTTGCCAAGCGATGGCTATTTAGACGTGAGTATTGCTATCTTCTCGAGTAGTCCACAAGACAGTTGTAGATGAAACCAAGCTCATATCTCTTTTTCTTTACAGCGATAATCTAGTGACCCGAAGGCAGATATTACAAGGAGATAGTTCGGGTTCTTCAAGAGGTCCCAAGCGAAGAGAGGAACATCGACTTGGTCTTGACGAACAGAAACCTTAGGATTCTTGGGCTAATCGAGCGAAGACAAAGCATAAGGTTCGACGGTGCGCTAAGGACTGTCTCGAGGGAACGAGTTAAGCGTAAGAAGCCCAAAATTGTCATAGTTGAAGAAGCTTACTCCAAAAGAACCCATACCGAAGACGAACCTTTGGCCGAGCCTACGGATGCGCCCAGGATTCTGAAGAAAAGAGAAAAGGAAAGGCAGCCGTTTTTAAGCAATCCAAAAAGGGGAGATGGAAATCTGTGGTCATGTCCCGGCCCGTCTCCGGAATTAAAATTTCGGAGATGTCTCCCCCAAGAATGGAAAATCTTTACAAAGGGCTCGCCAATCTTCCAATTCCGGACGACGTGTCCATGCAGCATGATGCTGGATTGGATGAACTCCAACACGCCTTAGTTTTAAGCGAGTCTCTGCCCATTAGCGTGGTCGATACATCCGGTTGGTCGAGGGGTTGCACATACGTTCACACTTCATGGCACTACACGATTTATGACTGTAATACGCCCACTGTGAATGATTACTAACTTCGTTTCTGTTTTGCCTTGCAGATAACATGTCTGGTCGAGGCTCAATGCTTGGTAGTCTACACAGCAAACGCAAGTCTTCGTCATACTACGAATCGCATAGGACGGAAGGAGATAGGGACTACGATCAAGGATATTCTAGTCAGGAACGGTCTGACAGAGATAAGGGTTACAGGCGTCGGTCTCAGTCTCGCACGCCACCTTCCAGAGCTCCTGCACTGCCTCCGGTTCATGTTTCACGACCTTCGCAAGCTCCGTGGCACAAACCATCTTCCAAATCGTCTAGGCCTGAATCCCAACGTAGAACTGAGGTTGCAGACCCCTCAACTACTACACAGGCCCTCATCGAGCCCACTGGGGAAGGAGCGATTAGGCTCGCTCAGCTGAGAAAGGATTTTCTTGATATTTGTTTTGATGGGTTCGTCTTTCCCCCATGCTTAAAAAGGATTCCGACGTCGGCCGAACACACGTCCACGATTATGTCGCAGACATATATTTCCAATATCAGGAGCGGTCGAAAACTGTGAAAAAGGCATCGAAGGTGGCCTTCGACCCGGCAGTCATGATTGAAAGTCTGGAGAAAGAACTTGGCCAGAAAGACCACATTATTCAAGCGCTCAATAGTAAGGCCGAGTCTTCTCGTAAATCTGAGATTGAAGCTCTTAAGAAGACCGACGAGGCCCACGCAGCGATGGACGGAATGAAACGGGAACACTACTCCACAGTGGAGGATATGGGTCACAGGAACACCATCGTGACCACTGAACGGGATGCAGCCCTGAAAGAGCTGAACGAGCTTAAGGCCAAAATCTCTGAAATCATAAAGGAAAATGATGATGCTAACGTTTCTGCACGAGAAGCATGCGATCAAGCAGTTGTGCTCCAGAGGGAGAGAGATGCGGCCATGGAAAAGGTCCGCGAGGTAGAGGCCGAGGTCGACGAGAAAGTCCGACAGGCAAAAACCAAGCTCGAGGCTGATGTAGAAGAGCTCCTTGTTACTTACAATGCCAACGTGTTAAGGCATAGAGATCTGTCTTGACTCGATGATTACTCGACTCATCTCTACAACGCTTGGAGCTTATTGGTTGAGGAAGAAAAGGCAGCGCATCTGGGTGAGCCATTTGATGAGTTTGAGTTGGAGAATCGTATATTGAATGACGATAAAAAGAAAGTTCTCCATGACTCCATAATATCATATGCTAAAGAAAAGCTTGGCACCCAGCGCCAAGAAATTGGGGAAGGCTCCGGAGTTGAGCATGATGCTACAAGCTCTGAAACCATTACTTCATCTCGATTCGAGCCTGCTCCAGTGACTGAGCCCCAGCCCGTTCCAGCCTATGACCCAGAATAGCCACGTCTATCTCCTATAAAGGAGCACTCTCATGAAGCCATTCAACCAATGGCGGAGCAAACTGAGGAAGGTACTCTGAACGAATCTCACGTGTATTTGACATGAGAGACTTGTTTTTTGAAGGGTGTTCTAACGACTTCTTTTCTTCCTTGTCCAGTGACCGAGGTTACATTGACAACGCCTCCTGCAACCCAGGAACCACATCAAGTGTAGGAGGCCATTGTTACTGAGGCGATTACCACGACTGCGGACGTGCCCATTGAAGTGACACAGGGGAGCTCACTCTTTCGACGAACAGATGATGAACGAGCTCCTAGGCCGACACAGCGACCCTTTCGCGGGCTTACCGTTCGTCCTTAGTGGGCTTCCGCCTGCTTCTAGCGCTGCGACACAGTCCACTGCTGCCCCAAGTGAAGCCCGTTCTATTCGAGAAGAAGAGATACTGGCTGAAATTAATACCTAGATGGAGGCGGCAACACATGGCGGTAGTTCCGGGAGATTAACGACGGCGGTTGGTCCAACTCCACTTAGGATGATATCTCTTGGGCGCACACTCGTAGTAACTAGCATGCTCATTCTGCCCCCCAGTTGTAAACCCAACTCCTACGACTCCTTCCGAAGAGAGTATTCCTCTAGGTTCAAGTTCGGAGGAGGACGTCGATATCATGCCTTCGTCAGGGGACGATCTTCCAAAAAGTAAGGGCTCGAAGCGAAAAACCGTTAGCGGTTTCGGTGGTTCTGCGTCGAAGAAAAAACCGAAGAAGAAAAAGTAGATAAGCCCCCTCTGGCGCATTTTTGGTAGTTAGGAATTTTTACTTCTATCTTTCTTTCATAGGCCTTGTATAGATGCAGGCTAGGCCCCCTGCTAGTAGAAATTTTTTGGAATAACTTGTACATGAATCTTCACATACAATTTAGTCGAAATGAAATTTTGTTTCCTGGCTTTAACTTTCATTTCTTTTATGCTTAAGTATTGCAGTATTTGAATTTCAGTTCAGTGTACTTGTGGAGTTTTAGCCTTTGAGTCGAGTTGGTTTTATTTGCCAAGTCTGAAAATCGTGATCATAAGTCATAACTAGGGATCGAGTCGGACTAGGACGTTGTACTGATACGGCCAACTATTAACACTTGAGCTTTGCCCCTACTCTGGGGGATGATTTATAAAGATCGGCCAGTGACCGCAAATTGTTTTTACCCCTTCGGGTTTTGCGTCATCGGACCGATGCTAAAATAAGTAAGAATTGAGCGGTTAAATCACGCTTGTTTATTTATGAAAAGTCATATCCACACTTCGGGGATCAGCACCTATATTTAGGCGATCCGTCGCGCATGCCGAAGTTGTTAAGCACATGTCCGCACTCTGGGGACGTAGGTTAACTTATGAGTGGTCGTTCGCGCTCCAGTTATACCTATACTCTGACCGCACTCCGGGGACTTAGAGTTATTTGTAATCGATAATCTAGTTCGCACTCCGGGAATCCGAAAACTATCGATGTTTGTAACATAGTTCGCACTCCGGGAACTCTGACTTAGTATTTATGCTCCAATTCACACTCTGGGAACTTGGAGTTAGCATTTATATTTCGGTTCGCACTCCGGAAACCTAGAGTTGATGCTTATACTCCAGTTCACGCTCTGGGAACTTGGAGTGGGCCGACAGATGGTCAGTCACATCTGTTTAGGCTTTTTAGGAGTTCGTTCACACTCTGGGAACGATGGATTTATCGGGATCGTGGATGGTCGGATTACATCACCCCGAGTTAACAAGCGAGGTCGTTAGATGGACGGGTCCATCCTCCTCTAACTTGGTTAGGATACAGCCGAAGTCGTTAGGCGGACGGGTTCATCCTCTTCGAAACCGCATTTATATGTTTATACTCTAGCTTGCACTCTGGGAATTTGGAGTCGGCCGACAAACGGTCAGTCATGTTTGCATGGGCCGTTTGGATTGTGTTCGCACTCTGGGAACAATGGAATTATTAGGATCGTGGATGGTCGATACGCATCCACCCCGAGTCGACAAGCAAGGTCGTTAGATGGACGGATCCATCCTCCTCGAACTTGTTTAGGATACGGTCGAAGTCGTTAGGTGGACGGGTCCACCCTCTTCGAAGCCGTATTTATAAATTTTATACTCCAACTCGCATTCTGGGAGATTGGAGTTAGTGTTTATACTTTGGTTCGCGCTCTGGAAACTTAGAGTTGATGTTTATACTCCAATTCACACTCTGGGAATTTGGAGTTGGTTGTAGGACTGTCGTGTGTCGGTCCAATTCAACCTTTAATGTGATGGCTTGCCCCCGAGCTGGGGTTTCATTCAGTGAGTGGCCGGTCGTATCACAGTCACTCGCTATTTGAATAAATTCCATCGCATAATAGAACTTAGTTCTTCGTGTGTCGTGATAGCTAAATGTCGCATTCGGTGAATCACAGCTCCAGTTTGAAGAGACGGCAATTTATTGCTGGAACGGAAAAACATGGCAAAGTCAATGCCTTATTACAAATTCGAACTTCAGAATGCAAAGACGGATTCCAAAGGATTTTTAGACTAAATAAATAAAGTCTATCATGTGTAACAGTGACGAAGATCCTCGTCATTCCAGGCTCTTCACAAAGCGGGACCGCCACTAACGGCGTTTATCACTAATCTCCCACCGGTACGGGCAGGGTCCTCCTGTCTCACCCGATAGGGCGTATTATTCTGATTTGGCGGGCCCGCTCCTCCAGGCTGCGGCGTCCGCACAAATTGTTCCAGCTTCCTCTCTCTAATCAACTTTTCCACGAGGTCTTGCAAATGACAACATTCATTTGTATTGTGCCCGTAGCTTTCATGAAGCCTGCAAAACTTTCCCGTCTGGATTTGCCTTTCTGACGACGGTATTAGTGCTGGTTTTTTATTTTGAATTGTGTTACAGGTTTGTAAATACAAGTTCTCCAGTGATGTATTCAAATGTGTGTATTTGTCAAACATAGGATTCTTGCGCTGTGGGCCACGATTCCGATCTCGCTTTCTATTTTGATTCATGTTCTCCCTCCGCTGAGTTTGTTTGTTTTGAATGTTCAACTGAACTTTTTCGAAGCTCTCACCGGACTGTTTGACTGCAACATTACTTTGGATCCCTTCCGTGCTTGGCCCTGCATCATCTGGCTTCCTAGACTGTTTCGCATCTTCCCTTCTCAGAAATTGAGCCGCCTTGGCATAGAAACGGTCCAATGATGCAGGTGGTTTCCCGGCCAGCCAGTTGCCGAATTCAGAATCGGGGTCAATCTCCTTAGTCAACACCATAAGGATGGAGTTATCATTCGGATTGCTGATTTTCGCACACGCAGCATGGAATCTCTCTAAGTAGCATCTGAGTGTTTCTCCGGGAGCTTGGGTGACACTTGATAGAGTGTTGACATCTTTCGGCCTTGCGACGTGCATGTGGAATTGCTCAACAAATTTAGTGGCCAACCGGTCAAAGGAGGAAATGGATCGGGGTGTATAACGGGTGAACCACATGGTAGAGATACCCCCAAGGAAATGGAGAAACTATGGCATTTCACTGCATTGTCAGCTCTAACTGCGCTCATCGACCATTCATATTTCAAAATATGTTGGTTGGGGTTGGAGTTTCCTTCGTACATGGGTAGAGTCGGCATCCAGAATTGCCGAGGGGGTTCAGCAGTAAGTATATCGTCTGTAAAAGGAGTGACTTCAGGAGATTCCCCAGTCATCATTCGTGAGACCCTGGCTCTCATGGATCATCTGACGTATCATGGTCGGAAGATCCGGCATTTATACGTTCTGTGCGGGTCGAGCCAAAGTGTGTTCGGTTTCCACATTATGAGGTTGGACCGGATGCTGTCGACGGTCCACATCTCGCCTTCTTGGCTCATAGTCCTCTGGGACGTATGGTTCAGGATTACGCCCATGCTGACGATGGTCCAGGTTCGACTAATTTCGAGCGTCGACCCTTGGTTCAACCGCGGTGATCGTAGCACGGTAGTCTGTGGTGTAGTGAGGAGTGGTACCCCCTCGGGGGGAGGGTCCAGTCTGGAAACTGGCTGATTGACCAACTCTCAGCTGTCCAACGGTCATTGCTGATTGATGTCCAGCAGTTTGTGTAACGACCCTGAATTTTGAATAATTTAAATTGAGAATATTTACTTTATTTTAAATATTTGAATGATGGTTTGAATTGAATTTCAAATTATCAGAATGAATTTAGCGATTAAATTATAGAATTTAATCTATTGAGAGTTGAATAAAAATTTGAATATTCAATTTTAAGCCAATTAAAAATATTTCAAAGGCTCGTAAAATTCATATTGATAATATTGAAGATAATCGAAGCTTCAGAATTTAATTAGAAAGTGATTTGTTCAGTTTTGAAATTTAATCGTTTGAGTCGATATTTAAAAATAGTCGTCCGAGGCACAGTCTCGGAATTCGACGAAACCAGATCCATTGGGTCCGTAATATTGAATTATTGCCGGATTTCAAATTTCGTATTTTTTGGAGTTAATATGTGAGCACACGACACGTAAACGCGTCAAAATTTTCAATGATTTAAATTTAAATTTAAATTTAAATATAAATTAGGCTTCCCTAACATCACGCCTAAATTCACGCGACTTCTCTGCAAAATCACGATACGAAGACGTGCAGCCACGTTCTTCACCATTTTAAATATCTCTCTCCCCTCTTCGTTCAAAAATCAAAATCACACAGAGAGATAAAAATAATGGCCGAGCTTCGTTTAATAAAATCTCGTTCCCCTTACCTTCATTCGAAAAAAAAAAACAAATCACTGAAAAAAATAAAAATGGCCGAAGCCCTAAGTCGAGCGCGCGTGTGATTTCATGGGGGAGGCGAGGGTCGCGAGTCGCTGTTGATGGCGATTCACGATTTGGAGCAACGGTGGCGCGCTCGAGGCGCAAGCGCGTACGCGCGACAGCGACAGGAGGCAACGCGAGGTTGGAGGCGCACGCGTAGGCATGGAAGTCGAGGGGTCTTGGTGGAGGCCACAGTTTCGTGTTCAGGTTGGAGGAGCGGCGTCGTATTTCGAGCACGCGTTGATGCTTGCAAGTTGAGGGAGGTGGGTCGGCATCGCGACTAGGGTTTCGCGACTGAAGGCGACGGCGTCGCGTTGTGCTCAAAGTCAGTAAAGGTAATAATTTTTTTTTCTTTCCCTTTAATTTAATTTAAAAGTATATACAGTATTTAAAATGGAAAAAAAAACAAACAAACAAACAGACAGTGTTGTTTAAAATTTTTATGCGTTGTTGAAAATAGAAATAGAAAATTTATAGTTAAGTTAGAAGGAAAATAAATAAAATTATCAAGTTAGAGTATATTTTTACAGTAATTTAAATATACTATATGCAGTTGGGAATGAGGGAAAATAAAATATAATCTATTAAAGGAAGATTAGTTTATATAAAAATTTTAGTTAAATAAATTAAAGGAATTCTAGTTTAGGATTTAAATCTTCAATTAGATAATTTTATTGAAAGTGAGTTTGGTTAATTAAATTAAAATTTTAGTTAAAATAATTTATTAAACAAAGGAATTTTAAAAGATTTAAGAAAATTTATATAAGCAAGATGTTAGAATTATTTTAAAAAGAAAATCAGTTTGAATCTTTAATTTTTAGCTTAAAATAAAAATCATTAACTTGAAATGAAATAATTAGTTGAATAATTTTTTTTTTAAAGGAATTGGTTTAGAACAAAACCGATGAATTAAAATTATCTAATGAAAATTTATTATTCGATTATTTCGAATATTAATAAATTGTGTAAATATTTATACAAGGTATAAATGAAGAAAACAAGTTGAATTGGAAGCGGATTGCAAACATGAATAAAAGGTGAGAACTTCTCACTCAAAAGGAATTTTGTTGTTTATTTAAATTTTAAATAGTTAGATTTAAAAATTTGCTTGACTGTGTTGATTGAATGATTGAATGATGATTGTTATATATAGTTATTGGATGTGAATAGACCCTATACGCCGTTAGTAAGCGGAGGTTATTTATTACACACATATACCGCGATATTCCACCTCGAAGTGGAATTGGTATTATATTATATATAGCAATATATATATATATATATATTGGCATATGTATATATTGCAGTTGATTGATTTCCCGCATTTTCTTTTAGCGGATGAGACCCTATTGCGCCGTTAGTAAGCGGATATATTTTATAAAATCCTATATACCGCGATATTCCGTCTTGAAACGGAATGGTATTGTGCTAATGTCTGTGGATGCAGGGAAACAGGTTGGAGGGATCCAACTGGATTCCTCACAAATATTTATTTGATTTCATATATTGTGATATTTGATTGTTTATCATGGATGATATATGATGTTTGAAAGTCGTGATTGAATATTTGATGTGTTGCATCATCGGATCCAATTTTTGAAGTTAAAATAACGATTTTTGATTTCTAAAGTAATTCTTGGAAATATACGTTTATAAAATATTTTTGGGATTGATTCATCTTAAATAAATTAACGTTATAATTTTAATATTATGAAAATTATGATTTTTGAGAAATACAGTTAAAAGTTAATTTTTGAAATTATGGGATTAGTGATTTTATAAAATAGTTTGAGATGGGATTTCTGAATTTATTATAAGAAGTTTAAAAAATAGGATTTATAAAATTTTTATTTTATAAATCAGAATGATGAAACTATAAAAGAGTTTAAAGATGTTTAAAGTAATAATATAAATGGATTTATATTAAAAGATTTATAAATTGATATTTATAAATTTAGAATATCTTAAATTATAAAACGAGCTTTTATAAATGATAAGATGATTTGTAAATAAATTTCATAAAGGAATGAAATCTATAGAATTTATGAAATTTGATTATTTTATAAATCAAAATGATAAATTATAAAGGAGTTGAAAGACGTTTTAAAATAGTAATATAAATTGTTTTATATTAAAAAGATTTATAAATTGATATTTATAAATTAAAAATATTGGGATTATTAAACGAGCTTTTATAAGAGTTAGAATGAATTGTGAATGAATTTCACAAATGAATGAAATTTATGGGATTATAACGATGAAGTTATAAATAGAATTTTATAAATAGTAGGTTTATAAAATTTGTAAAGGAAAACAAAATAAAATTCATAAAGTTATTAAAGGAATGGAATTTGGGCAAATAATTGAATCTTATAAGTTATAAGATTTATAATTATGAAGTTTAAAGGAACGATTTTATAAACAAATAAATTATAAGTATTTAACTTATAATATGAAATTTTAGTATATCATTGAGATATGAAATTGAATAGATTTATAAAGGAAATTTATAAAAGGAAGTTGTTATAAAATAAATAGAAATAGAATTTATAAACATTGTTTTATAAATCCGCAACGACTTATTTTGATAAGTGAATTGTTGTAATTTATTTATGGAATTATATTCATGTTTTGGACAGTGAATAATTCTTTAAAATAAAATGAATAGAAGTGATGAAATTTATTAACAAGTGTATTCACGTTTTTGAATAGTGAATATTATGTTAAAGAAATTATTTTAGATGTGATGTTTTAAATATAATTAAAACGATCTAAAGATGTTTTAAACTGTATTGAGATTCGAAACCATAGATTTCAACATTTATTGTTGAAATAGATGCTTTCGAGAAATATAAGGAAATAATGGACTATAACACTATTGTTATAGTAAATGATTTCCGAAAGGAAATGTTTTTTATAGTATTGGGATTTATATATATCTATTTTAATTTCGAATCCCTATACTAGTGATTTTGGGTTGTCGTAACGATGTTTTACGCGACATTCGTTTTGACCCAAATGAATATGTTTAAGTGAATGATTTCCTTAAAGAATGAAATATATACTTAATTTCGATTAGGGTATATTAAATATTTTCTAAGTATAGAAAATAAAAAGATCTGTGAATTACTTATTTTCAATAAGTATAGAAATGCTTTTCCAATATTAAGTGAATATTTGGAATTTATCTTTTTGAAGATAAATTGAAAATGAATATTAAAAATTGAATGGAAATCGTATATTCATAAATATTTTGGGAATGTAAATTCCTTATGGAATTTATAAATGAAAAGGGGATTTGTTTGAAAATAAATGTTGATTTATTTTTGAAGTGTGAAAACTATATATCTTATAAAGATATTTTTGGGAAATAAATAATTTGGAAAATTATTTGGAATCTGGTGATGTTGGCATATCTATTGATAGTTCAATAACCGACTATCAATATTTACCTTTAAATAGGTATTTGTTGTGAATTGTTTGAAATTGGATGCCACGCTTATTTTTTTTTTAAAAATAAGCGCTCACTATTCGGGTTAACCGGGAAAGGACCTTGGGGTCGTATAACCCATTCCGAATATGTGATACGTCGTTATGAATTGCATTCGAAGATCGGTGTTGAAGACCGGATATTTTCGAAAACGAAAGGATTTCTTGTTGATTGTCTCTGCACTGGCTGATCCCTGGTATTGAGATCTCCATATGTGATGGGAAATCCGAACGTGATTAGAGATTATTCGGATTGCAAGGACTTCTTTGTAAGTGCCTTCGGTTCTGTTCGAGCCCGGAACAGACTTGTATGGATTGTGTGTCTGACATTACAAGTTGAGATGTAAAGCTGATTTCTTTCAAATATATTTCTGTTGGTGGCGGAGAATTTATTCTCTTAGCTTAACACCCTTCTCTGAGACGTACGAGCTCAGAGGTTATATAGTTGAAGTTATCAGCGATATATTCCCAATTTGGTAATGTGATATGCTGAGTGTTGCTGTAAATGATCATTGTGTTGATTATTGTGATAGGATCGTTTATTTAATCGTCTATCTTAGTGATCATTGTGTTGATCATTTGTTGACCCAAAGCATGGCTTTTGTATAAAGTATGTTTTTGTGGACGTGACTTCGTCGAGCCTCACACCCCGGAAATGGTCAAAACGGGAATGATGCGGCAAGGTTATGAGGGGTAGCACCCTTTAGGGTATGTACATTTCCTTCTGGATAGAGGTTGTATCATGGTATGGAGCCCAGATATTTAACCTATGTGGTTACTACGAATTTATTACTTTGTGGTTGTTGGTTTTCGGGATCCCGTGAGAAAGGTCGTTTACGATCGGGGAATGGCGTGCTCGTGTCAGTAGTTACCCAGTTAGGGGTAACCCGGCCTTGTGTTGGCAGAGTTCCGGTTTGGTTCTCGGGGATGTCTTTCCAGAGGCATTCTCATGTGGCAATGGGAAGTTCCTTGGCCTGACCATTTGTTGGAAATCCAATTCCCAATACGAAACTTGTACGGTATTAGTTGTAGGACCTGCCATTCACTTATGGTGGTCACCACTGTTTGGATGGTAGCTATAGTAGGCATAGTTCGAAATGTCTATGTTGGCTAAGATTTATATTTTATTTTCGAAATAATTTTCTACACTATGCACTAGTAATAATATCAAATGTTATTTTAAATGCGTATCAAGCATCTTTGACTATCATAAGGAGAAATCTCCTCCGATTCTGCGTTTGCATGTGTGTGTGTGCGGGAGGCCTTATGGTAGTCTCATTTTTAAAAGCATTGCGAATTGAAATAAAAATATCTCTCTATTTTGATTTTTAAAGAAAAATAAACTGTTTTTAGTTCTCGCACCAGTCACATGACTGACTTGGAGTTTATTGTTTTCCTTCCTAAACTCTGGGTGCCCACCAATTTTCACACGGGCAGTCAAGAGTTAAGGTTTATCAGGATATTCTGGATATTCAGGAATTGCTGGAGGCAAGCTGGATGGCATGGCGTATTACTAGTATATAGTATTTCTTTTTCCGCTGCACTATTTGTTGTTGTTGTTGTATACTCTGATGATATGATGAAATGAAATGTATAAAATGTAATAACTGATATAGTTCTTTGTTTAAAGATTATTCATTTATTATTATATGTTGTTCCGCTGCGAATTGTGAGATTCTGTTGTTCTGTTGTTTTCTGTTCCGTTCTATGTTCTCTATTCTCTTTTTCTTCTATTTTAAAATTCTATCTTTCTGACATTTTCTATTTTTCTTTTCCCTCCATCTTCTACCTTATCTATTTTCTTATACCTTCTCTCCTCCCCATCTTCTACCTTCTTCTCTTCTTCTTCTTTTCTTAAATTCTTTTTAAAAACCCATAACATTTCGGTTTTTTGGCCTTCGATTTCTCGGCAGTCGATAAAGTGAGTATCGATGTTGAATTTTCGAAAGTCGAAAATACTCGTTTGTTACATTTGGTATCAGATCTTATGGTTAAGCGATAACCATGGTTCTGTTGGGTATTACTCGTTAGAGATAGAGTCAGTAGTACTCTAGAATGAGTTTGAGTGTAATAATAGATATGAGAGCGTATTTGTTAGTGAATATAAAATTGTTTTTTTTGAATCGGGTAAATAAGATAATTTTGCCCAAAACTATTTTTGTATAGAAAAGAAATGATTTTCTATGGATTATTATAGTATATGGTTGCATGATTGTTAGAAGTGATAATATAGAATTATTATCATTAGTATATGGAAATTAAATAAAATGGATTGAATTCAAGTAAATTAACTTGATAATTTATTCATTTGTGAAACAATTTCAAATGGAATGAATTGAATATAGAAATTGAAATTCTCTTTGTTAGTAATTAAATAAATTCGAGGTGAATTGAATATTGAAATGAATTAGTGAATGAAACTAATTTAAAGTAGTAATATGAATTACTAAATGAAAGATAATCGATAGAATTCAATATTTAGAATTGAGAATTGAATTCGAATGAAATTTAAATTGTGAGTTGAATTCAAATAGAATTGAATGAGAATGGATATATAACTTCAATAGTGAAGTTAAAATATATAAGAAACATATATCGAAATTTTGCAATAGAATTGGCAAATTGGTTTGAATATTGTATTTGGATTTGTATGCTACTACTACTAGCAGGTTATACAGGTATATAAAGGAATTGAGATTTTGATTTCAAAGTTAAAATTGAATTGCTCGACAAAAAGGTACGTTTTTCAATTTCAGTATGAGATTTGATGACTTTCTTCTCTAGCCACTTGGCTTTTCTCTTTTCTTTTTGATTCTGAGGGGCCGTGGTGCCATTTTGTAGTCGTACCGAGCTAGCCGCGCAAAGGAGACGCTGGCAAAATTTTTCGAAAATTTAGGGTGTTAGAAAAAATTTTGAGAAATTTTGAAAGTTTGAAATTTGAATTTGAATTTAAATTTGAATGGTTAGGAAAACAATGTTGTTTGGAACTTATATTTGAAGTTGGAAAGCTAGTTGAAATGATAGTGAATCTCTAGTAAAAAGATTTAGGTTGGTAAGTTGATAAAACTATTTGGATTGTGAAAAATAATAAACGGGATAAGGGCATTCTTCTTAACTTGTAATTTCGGGACGAAATTCTTTTAAGGGGGGAAGATTGTAACGACCCTGAATTTTGAATAATTTAAATTGAGAATATTTACTTTATTTTAAATATTTGAATGATGGTTTGAATTGAATTTCAAATTATCAGAATGAATTTAGCGATTAAATTATAGAATTTAATCTATTGAGAGTTGAATAAAAATTTGAATATTCAATTTTAAGCCAATTAAAAATATTTCAAAGGCTTGTAAAATTCATATTGATAATATTGAAGATAATCGAAGCTTCAGAATTTAATTAGAAAGTGATTTGTTCAGTTTTGAAATTTAATCGTTTGAGTCGATATTTAAAAATAGCCGTCCGAGGCACAGTCTCGGAATTCGACGAAACAAGTTCCATTGGGTCCGTAATATTGAATTATTGCCGGATTTCAAATTTCGTATTTTTTGGAGTTAATATGTGAGCACACGACACGTAAACGCGTCAAAATTTTCAATGATTTAAATTTAGATTTAAATTTAAATATAAATTTAGGCTTCCCTAACATCACGCCTAAATTCACGCGACTTCTCTGCAAAATCACGATACGAAGACGTGCAGCCACGTTCTTCACCATTTTAAATATCTCTCTCCCCTCTTCGTTCAAAAATCAAAATCACACAGAGAGATAAAAATAATGGCCGAGCTTCATTTAATAAAATCTCGTTCCCCTTACCTTCATTCGAAAAAAAAAAAACAAATCACTGAAAAAAAAAAAAATGGCCGAAGCCCTAAGTCGAGCGCGCGTGTGATTTCGTGGGGGAGGCGAGGGTCGCGAGTCGCTGTTGATGGCGATTCACGATTTGGAGCAACGGTGGCGCGCTCGAGGCGCAAGCGCGTACGCGCGGCAGCGACAGGAGGCAATGCGAGGTTGGAGGCGCACGCGTAGGCATGGAAGTCGAGGGGTCTTGGTGGAGGCCGCAGTTTCGTGTTCAGGTTGGAGGAGCGGCGTCGTATTTCGAGCACGCGTTGATGCTTGCAAGTTGAGGGAGGTGGGTCGGCATCGCGACTAGGGTTTCGCGACTGAAGGCGACGGCGTCGCGTTGTGCTCGAAGTCAGTAAAGGTAATAATTTTTTTTTCTTTCCCTTTAATTTAATTTAAAAGTATATACAGTATTTAAAATGAAAAAAAAAACAGACAGTGTTGTTTAAAATTTTTATGCGTTGTTGAAAACAGAAATAGAAAATTTATAGTTAAGTTAGAAGGAAAATAAATAAAATTATCAAGTTAGAGTATATTTTTACAGTAATTTAAATATACTATATGCAGTTGGGAATGAGGGAAAATAAAATATAATCTATTAAAGGAAGATTAGTTTATATAAAAAATTTAGTTAAATAAATTAAAGGAATTCTAGTTTAGGATTTAAATCTTCAATTAGATAATTTTATTGAAAGTGAGTTTGGTTAATTAAATTAAAATTTTAGTTAAAATAATTTATTAAACAAAGGAATTTTAAAAGATTTAAGAAAATTTATATAAGCAAGATGTTAGAATTATTTTAAAAAGAAAATCAGTTTGAATCTTTAATTTTTAGCTTAAAATAAAAATCATTAACTTGAAATGAAATAATTAGTTGAATAATTTTTTTTTTTTAAAGGAATTGGTTTAGAACAAAACCGATGAATTAAAATTATCTAATGAAAATTTATTATTCGATTATTTCGAATATTAATAAATTGTGTAAATATTTATACAAGGTATAAATGAAGAAAACAAGTTGAATTGGAAGCGGATTGCAAACAGGAATAAAAGGTGAGAACTTCTCACTCAAAAGGAATTTTGTTGTTTATTTAAATTTTAAATAGTTAGATTTAAAAATTTGCTTGACTGTGTTGATTGAATGATTGAATGATGATTGTTATATATAGTTATTGGATGTGAATAGACCCTATACGCCGTTAGTAAGCGGAGGTTATTTATTACACACATATACTGCGATATTCCACCTCGAAGTGGAATTGGTATTATATTATATATAGCAATATATATATATATTGGCATATGTATATATTGCAGTTGATTGATTTCCCGCATTTTCTTTTAGCGGATGAGACCCTATTGCGCCGTTAGTAAGCGGATATATTTTATAAAATCCCATATACCGCGATATTCCGTCTTGAAACGGAATGGTATTGTGCTAATGTCTGTGGATGCAGGGAAACAGGTTGGAGGGATCCAACTGGATTCCTCACAAATATTTATTTGATTTCATATATTGTGATATTTGATTGTTTATCATGGATGATATATGATGTTTGAAAGTCGTGATTGAATATTTGATGTGTTGCATCATCGGATCCAATTTTTGAAGTTAAAATAACGATTTTTGATTTCTAAAGTAATTCTTGGAAATATACGTTTATAAAATATTTTTGGGATTGATTCATCTTAAATAAATTAACGTTATAATTTTAATATTATGAAAATTATGATTTTTGAGAAATACAGTTAAAAGTTAATTTTTGAAATTATGGGATTAGTGATTTTATAAAATAGTTTGAGATGGGATTTCTGAATTTATTATAAGAAGTTTAAAAAATAGGATTTATAAAAAATTTATTTTATAAATCAGAATGATGAAACTATAAAAGAGTTTAAAGATGTTTAAAGTAATAATATAAATGGATTTATATTAAAAGATTTGTAAATTGATATTTATAAATTTAGAATATCTTAAATTATAAAACGAGCTTTTATAAATGATAAGATGATTTGTAAATAAATTTCATAAAGGAATGAAATCTATAGAATTTATGAAATTTGATTATTTTATAAATCAAAATGATAAATTATAAAGGAGTTGAAAGACGTTTTAAAATAGTAATATAAATTGTTTTATATTAAAAAGATTTATAAATTGATATTTATAAATTAAAAATATTGGGATTATTAAACGAGCTTTTATAAGAGTTAGAATGAATTGTGAATGAATTTCACAAATGAATGAAATTTATGGGATTATAACGATGAAGTTATAAATAGAATTTTATAAATAGTAGGTTTATAAAATTTGTAAAGGAAAACAAAATAAAATTCATAAAGTTATTAAAGGAATGGAATTTGGGCAAATAATTGAATCTTATAAGTTATAAGATTTATAATTATGAAGTTTAAAGGAACGATTTTATAAACAAATAAATTATAAGTATTTAACTTATAATATGAAATTTTAGTATATCATTGAGATATGAAATTGAATAGATTTATAAAGGAAATTTATAAAAGGAAGTTGTTATAAAATAAATAGAAATAGAATTTATAAACATTGTTTTATAAATCCGCAACGACTTATTTTGATAAGTGAATTGTTGTAATTTATTTATGGAATTATATTCATGTTTTGGACAGTGAATAATTCTTTAAAATAAAATGAATAGAAGTGATGAAATTTATTAACAAGTGTATTCACGTTTTTGAATAGTGAATATTATGTTAAAGAAATTATTTTAGATGTGATGTTTTAAATATAATTAAAACGATCTAAAGATGTTTTAAACTGTATTGAGATTCGAAACCATAGATTTCAACATTTATTGTTGAAATAGATGCTTTCGAGAAATATAAGGAAATAATGGACTATAACACTATTGTTATAGTAAATGATTTCCGAAAGGAAATGTTTTTTATAGTATTGGGATTTATATATATCTATTTTAATTTCGAATCCCTATACTAGTGATTTTGGGTTGTCGTAACGATGTTTTACGCGACATTCGTTTTGACCCAAATGAATATGTTTAAGTGAATGATTTCCTTAAAGAATGAAATATATACTTAATTTCGATTAGGGTATATTAAATATTTTCTAAGTATAGAAAATAAAAAGATCTGTGAATTACTTATTTTCAATAAGTATAGAAATGCTTTTCCAATATTAAGTGAATATTTGGAATTTATCTTTTTGAAGATAAATTGAAAATGAATATTAAAAATTGAATGGAAATCGTATATTCATAAATATTTTGGGAATGTAAATTCCTTATGGAATTTATAAATGAAAAGGGGATTTGTTTGAAAATAAATGTTGATTTATTTTTGAAGTGTGAAAACTATATATCTTATAAAGATATTTTTGGGAAATAAATAATTTGGAAAATTATTTGGAATCTGGTGATGTTGGCATATCTATTGATAGTTCAATAACCGACTATCAATATTTACCTTTAAATAGGTATTTGTTGTGAATTGTTTGAAATTGGATGCCACGCTTATTTTTTTTTAAAAATAAGCGCTCACTATTCGGGTTAACCGGGAAAGGACCTTGGGGTCGTATAACCCATTCCGAATATGTGATACGTCGTTATGAATTGCATTCGAAGATCGGTGTTGAAGACCGGATATTTTCGAAAACGAAAGGATTTCTTGTTGATTGTCTCTGCACTGGCTGATCCCCGGTATTGAGATCTCCATATGTGATGGGAAATCCGAACGTGATTAGAGATTATTCGGATTGCAAGGACTTCTTTGTAAGTGCCTTCGGTTCTGTTCGAGCCCGGAACAGACTTGTATGGATTGTTGTCTGACATTACAAGTTGAGATGTAAAGCTGATTTCTTTCAAATATATTTCTGTTGGTGGCGGAGAATTTATTCTCTTAGCTTAACACCCTTCTCTGAGACGTACGAGCTCAGAGGTTATATAGTTGAAGTTATCAGCGATATATTCCCAATTTGGTAATGTGATATGCTGAGTGTTGCTGTAAATGATCATTGTGTTGATTATTGTGATAGGATCGTTTATTTGATCGTCTATCTTAGTGATCATTGTGTTGATCATTTGTTGACCCAAAGCATGGCTTTGGTATAAAGTATATTTTTGTGGACGTGACTTCGTCGAGCCTCACACCCCGGAAATGGTCAAAACAGGAAAGATGCGGCAAGGTTATGAGGGGTAGCACCCTTTAGGGTATGTACATTTCCTTCTGGATAGAGGTTGTATCATGGTATGGAGCCCAGATATTTAACCTATGTGGTTACTACGAATTTATTACTTTGTGGTTGTTGGTTTTCGGGATCCCGTGAGAAAGGTCGTTTACGATCGGGGAATGGCGTGCTCGTGTCAGTAGTTACCCAGTTAGGGGTAACCCGACCTTGTGTTGGCAGAGTTCCGGTTTGGTTCTCGGGGATGTCTTTCCAGAGGCATTCTCATGTGGCAATGGGAAGTTCCTTGGCCTGACCATTTGTTGGAAATCCAATTCCCAATACGAAACTTGTACGGTATTAGTTGTAGGACCTGCCATTCACTTATGGTGGTCACCACTGTTTGGATGGTAGCTATAGTAGGCATAGTTCGAAATGTCTATGTTGGCTAAGATTTATATTCTATTTTCGAAATAATTTTCTACACTATGCACTAGTAATAATATCAAATGTTATTTTAAATGCGTATCAAGCATCTTTGACTATCATAAGGAGAAATCTCCTCCGATTCTGCGTTTGCATGTGTGTGTGTGCGGGAGGCCTTATGGTAGTCTCATTTTTAAAAGCATTGCGAATTGAAATAAAAATATCTCTCTATTTTGATTTTTAAAGAAAAATAAACTGTTTTTAGTTCTCGCACCAGTCACATGACTGACTTGGAGTTTATTGTTTTCCTTCCTAAACTCTGGGTGCCCACCAATTTTCACACGGGCAGTCAAGAGTTAAGGTTTATCAGGATATTCTAGATATTCAGGAATTGCTGGAGGCAAGCTGGATGGCATGGCGTATTACTAGTATATAGTATTTCTTTTTCCGCTGCACTATTTGTTGTTGTTGTTGTATACTCTGATGATATGATGAAATGAAATGTATAAAATGTAATAACTGATATAGTTCTTTGTTTAAAGATTATTCATTTATTATTATATGTTGTTCCGCTGCGAATTGTGAGATTCTGTTGTTCTGTTGTTTTCTGTTCCGTTCTATGTTCTCTATTCTCTTTTTCTTCTATTTTAAAATTCTATCTTTCTGACATTTTCTATTTTTCTTTTCCCTCCATCTTCTACCTTATCTATTTTCTTATACCTTCTCTCCTCCCCATCTTCTACCTTCTTCTCTTCTTCTTCTTTTCTTAAATTCTTTTTAAAAACCCATAACATTTCGGTTTTTCGGCCTTCGATTTCTCGGCAGTCGATAAAGTGAGTATCGATGTTGAATTTTCGAAAGTCGAAAATACTCGTTTGTTACAGTTTGTGTATGACTCTCATCCAGTCGTGGTCGTGGAGATCGATGATGATAATCAGAAGACGCAGAACTTTCTGTGGAGGAGCGTGAAGCATGATCTCTCCTAGATCTCCTCTGCTTTTGGCGATTCAGCTGGCTAGTCAGCTCGGCATTGGCGCGTAGTTGCTCTGTTAGTTGTTGTTGACTCTGGGTCATCTCCTGAAGCAGCAACTAGAATTCTTGTCTGGTAACAAGGCCTGATGGTTCTGAGGGTCCGGTGGTGTCTTGATTAGATGGGGGTAGTAGCGTGGGATTTTGTCTATTCCGGCCTTCTTGATCGCCAATGTTGGAGGTGGTCCTTGTGCTAACCATCTTGAGGGTTGAACTCCTTTCCTAAACTTTGTGCAAATTTGAATAGGATGGAAGGAATTCGGATTAGTGATGTGGATCTTTCTCTTAGATTTATGCAATCCGGTATCAACGATAGATCCGGAGCAGGAGAAAATCTGGGTATTCTCGGTTAAAGCACCAAAGTGTTTGTACCAAAAATGGGCACAATACTCTTCGGAAGTTTTTGAAGAGATAAAAGTGAAGAATATAAATGTAAAATGAAGATTATCTAACAAAAACTCCAACAAACAATAACACAAATGCAGAGACAAGCAATTTAGAGTGGTTCGGCGTGTTGCCTACGTCCACTATGAAGTTTTTGTGATTTTATTGATTCTCTTTGAACAATTACAAGTGATTACAGTGAACAACAGTAAGGTACAGCTTGAAATTCGAATTCAACAGCAAGAGTAGGATGAAAATCTCGATCCGACAGAGTCTGGGCGCTTGAGAATCAAAAGATCCTTTTTCTGTAGGCTCTGGGGCTTTACTTATAGGTGTAGGAGGCTGATATTTTGCTCAAACTTCGGGAGACTCCTTATGGCACATGAGGGGGCCCACGCGATCGATCCCGGAGAGTTTTGACTCGTTTGGTGATCGATACGAACTCAATTCGTATCAATCGATACTGTATCCGATAGAGGTGAAACTTGGCGAGAATAATCTTTAGCTTGCATGTATTCTTCTATGAAAATTTCATGGCATTTGGACCGATGGATCTTGAGTTATGATCGATACTAGCTTGATTTTCTCGTTGGCTGTTTGGTTCGAATCCATTAATTCGAATCGATCCACTTCGGATTGATGATGCACGTGTCTCTGTGATGACACGGCATGAATTCCTTACACCGATCCTCTTTTTGCTCCGTGTTGACGTGTCGTGTCCATGAGTTTCACCTCGTTTGCATCGAGTGCCATTATCTAGTTTGAACTGATCAGCTACGTACACTTCGTATCGATTTGCAGTATGTCTAATTCGAATCGAGATACGTGGCTTGGCTCGTATCGATGGTGATGGTGTGGTTCGTTTTGATAGATGTTGCCTCCATTTAATGGATACGATCAGATGATATTTTTGATGGATGCGAACTAAAGCTACCTGATGGATTCGAATAAACGCCTCTTTCATGGATACGAACTAGGCGTTGGTCGACCGATACGAAGCGCATTACCGGTTGATGGATGCGGAGTTGATCGATGCGAAACAGTGGTTGAGGATGGATGCGGAACCGATCAATACGAATGAGGACACAAAGAGGGGTACGAATCTAATCGATTCGAAATACGGCTCGGCGATGGATACGGAAACGTGATTTTTCCCTTCAACTTGCATCGACCATAACGTGAGCATACGAACTCGGATTGACTTGAAATTTGGAATGCTGGTTTTTATAATTTCGCTTGTCGTGTCCTATCAATTATAGCCTGATTTGGACTCAGAAAAAATTCATCGGTATCCATAACCAACCAGCGCGTACTCAATATCTGGGATGAATGATCCTTTGTTTTCAATAAGTTCCTTGATAGCTCGGCCTTGCCAAAAGGCGAGATAACATAATTATCCTCTTTATTTGAATTATAAATTATTGAATTCCAAAATTCAATTATTTAAAATATTTAAAATTAATTAAACATTTAAAATCCAGTGATCAAAATTTTGGGTTATTGCATTCCTCCCCCCTTTAAATGAATTTCATCCTCGAAATTCTTAGCAAAGAAAATGTTTCAAAACCCTTAAGTTTAAAACTATTAATTAAAATGGGTTGTCAAACTTATTTCTAAAATCAATTAGCTAGAATAGATTTTAAAATTTCCTAATCTATTAAATTCATTCACTATATTAACTAATATTTATTCATTCTAAGATATATTCCAGAAAATCAAATTTTAGTTGTCAATAATTTTCCAAAATTTCTTAAAAAAATTCTAACTCTTAAACTTTTGGAAAATTTTGCCAACGTCTCCCTTGCGTGACGTGATCAGTTCAACTACAAATCGCCTCAATAGGCTCCAAACAAATCAAATAAAACAAAAGCCAAGTGGCCTTCCATCTGGGGCATAAAATCATCATCAAATTTAAATTTTCTAAATTAATGACATACCTTTTGCATTTGATTTATAATTTGGCAAGTAATTTATTGTCTCTCTGCCAACGCAGGTGAACAAGAATCAAATAGCAATCTCTTACATACATGTACTTATGAAATCTAAAAAAAATCAGGCTGACACAAACAAGGTGATGTAACTCTACATTCAAAAATTAGCATGACATAAAATTACATGCAATCAAACATCCATATCTCACTCATATGCAAAAAAATACAGAGAATACCCTACAGTAGATGTTTTGTATCCAATTATTTTCAAACGACAAATTTAGATCTAAATACCTGGGTTTTTCATATCAAAAATTTATTTTCGAATTTCTCAGACGAGAAAATCAAAGATCAAAATCAAAATGACAAGAAGAGAATTCCTCCTGAAAAAATGTAGTGGAACTCTATAATAAAAACAACATGGAGCGTCCAATGGTATTCTGGTTCCTCCTAAAACATCAACTAGAGTGAATAAGTATCATTCCTTTCCCAAAATCTTTAAAAATCTCCTTTCAAAATCACCGGGATTTAGGTCTTAATATCAATAAATAAAAATCATTTTTTCTTTAAATTTAAACTTATAGACAATGGTATATGAAATCACACAGCCAATCAATTTAATTCAATCAAACCCAATCAATCAAATTCCATGAAGGAATAAACTAACAATAACAGTCAATCTTATTCCAAAAGGGAAAACCTATCACTTAACATTATTTCAAAGTGTCAAGTGATTACCAAACAAATTTTTAACTCAGGTTCAAAACTTTCTTAATTGTCCAAAAATATAGATAATTATCTAAGCGTACCGTTTTGCTCATTAGCCTTCAGTTATTGCTTAGACAATTATCCAAACTCACTCGAACAAAATGGAAAGTTATACTCTATATTTTATTAATTTCTTAATTATATTAATTTCTAATTCACTTATATTTTCACTTAGTTTATTTTTATTCGACACTAAAATTATTTATGAATTATTTCATAAATTCTCACACAAGTTTTTCAAAAGTATTTTATAAAGTTATTTCTTTATGAAATATCATATCATAACTAATTTCCCATTATTTACCTTTTCAAAGATCTCGATGGAGATCAAATTAAAATTATGGTTTCCTAAAACCGAGTCAGCCTATTAACCCCTTTTTATTTAGAGTAAAAATGAATATTATTTATAGGTTGACCCCATCAACAAGTAGTTCATACTACTTAAATGTTTTAAATAATTATATGATTTTAATAAAACAATGTTTATCAAAAACCTTCCTATTTAATTTAACTTAGTTTAAACCTGTGTTAAATTATCTCATACCGTATCTAAGGGAAAAAAAATCTTATTTATAAAAACAATCTCCTATTAAAAAGACCCTTTTTGTTTTGGAAAACAATTCCCATTTAAGGCAAATTAAAAATTAGATACCCGATTTTAAATTTCAAAACTCATCTTTGAAAGCATACTACATATATTTTTATATATAATAACTTCAAACAATTTATTTATTAAAACTTACTTTGGGTTTATTCAGATTTGAACTCATTCCAAGCGCACAATGATAACGAAAGTAATATACTAAGTATTCCATAAGTTTGCCTAAGAAAACATCTGATCGTCACTTAGAAGATTATTCAAATTATCACAAAACTAATTGAAACAATTTCCTCCTCACTACCCCAAAGCAAATGCATTCCATTTAAAATTTTACTTCCCATAATAATTTCATTTTCAACTACTTTCAAAAGTATAACTATTTCATTTCTTAAAAATTCTTGCAAATATTTTTCAAAAAAAATTCCAGGATTTAGATACAAAAATCCTTTTTAAACATATTTCTCAAGCTAAATTTATATAGTACTTTCTTTATATAAAAAGTATTTCATATTATAATCATCCTTCTTTATTATAATAGGATTATCTTCAATATTTATACGCTAAATATTTTATTCCACTGTTCGGGTTGTATTACAACTTTTTATAAAGTTTAATTCTTAACTCAGCGTTATTAAATGGTGAATTCTTAATTTAATCATACTTTTCGAACACCTTAAAGTTAAACCGTGAAAATTAATTCATAGAGAATTCATTTTAAATCAAAGCGATAAATGTTCCTAAATAAATCAAGCCCAATTTAGCAATCAAAACACAATAGTCTATGCTTTTCCTTTAGATTAAGCATAACCAAACAAACAATAGTGATAATAAATAAATATTATCACATTTAAACCAACACACTATATAACTATATAGAGTTTTGAAAATTATTCCTTTATATATATATAAAATATAATCCTAGGCAAAATATTTAACTTGCCAAGTTTTCAAAATTTTCAATACCATGTCCGTTGACCTTGGTCAAGTGTTTAAAAAAACCTATCGATACCGTGGCGTCTCACGGCTCGACCAGAATTCATAAATACTCAATAAACCAATTAACATAATACGTTTTTATAATATTAATAAATATGCTCTCGTATATAGAATACTCTCAAACTCATTCTACGATGTCGCTTGCCCTATCTCTAATAGGCCGCTTAACCTTACGCTTTGATACCACTTTGTAACAGCCCACCTTTTTGACCATTGAAAGTCGACATCGAACACTACCACTGTGTTCCAATGTCGACTATCCAATTGACAAAAGAACAGATTATTAGGGTAAATAAAAGAAAAGAACAGAGAACAGAGAAACAGAATCTTACAACGGAATCAACAACATATAATATAATAAGGACGGTGGAAATTGTCACTCCAAACATAATGGGTATATCAGAGTTAAAAACAAACCTTATCGAGTAGACAGTTATAAAATCCTGACCATATAAATGCCGATAGGTATACTATATAATATAGCAGAAAAAAAAATAATACGACGGGTGAATCTTTAGCTCCTCTCCAAGAATCCAATAACACCAAAGGCAACCTGGGAAAATACTCGGTCTGACCCGAGCATTATATACCTAGATCAGTCTGAAAATACCAGCGTAAGATAACTCGAATAAAGTGAAATATATATAAAAATTCTGTGAGACCACGCCGCTAACGCGGAACGGGTTTTTACCTCACAAGAATAACATCCATATAGACAAGAGTGGAAATGAATATCAGAAAACAAAACCAAAATGGTTAAGCGTAAATAATATCAACCAGACTTGAAAGAATGGAAATAAATGGAGTAAAATCCAAACTGGACGGAATGGATAGAACAAGAGGAAACAGTCCAACTTGATAGAATGGACTAAATAAGGTAACAGTCCAAACTCGATAAAATGGGCTAAATAAGTAACAGTCCAAACTCGATAGAATTGACTAAATAAACGAATAGTCCAAACTCGGTAGAATGGGAAAAATAAAGTAATAGTCCAAACATGATAGAATGGGCTAATAAACACTTAAATGTCATAATAAGGAGTTGGCTCTACTCATGGCAATTTAAAGCTAAAACAGATTCAGGGTTTGAATCAAATAAGGAAAGGAAATTTTACAACAAATGACTAGGTGGGTGCGCGCCCCTCACCTAAAGTATACCTTTAGAAATATAGTTGAGAACTCCGATGGCTCCCGAACACGTCCAAGCCAGACCCCGCCAACAGTTATTGAATATCCCAGTATTTCATATCTCCGTGCGCAACACTGAATTCAATGTAGAGTTGTGAAAATATCCTAATGGGAGCAATTCCACATAGCTTGTCTTCCACTCACATTTTGGGTTTAGCCATTTCCGACAAAGTATAAAAAAAACTTAAATGAGCAACACATCATCTTAGAGTGACAAAAATAAAATGGCTGAAGTAACCGATAGCTGAGATACCAACTATTGAGGACATAAAACGATCGTATATGGAAATTAAACCTTGTATACTTATCACCACTCATTGAATTCAAACTTTAACTTATTCTGGGTTAACAATAACACCGGACAAGTCAAGGTAGTGTTACCTCAAAGTTATGTCAGACGATTATTCTTAACTTTTGAAATAGAGACAAGTCAACTTCTTTTATGTTTAGTGCTAATTATGCAAATAAATCATTTCTATAAAGTGATTCGTTTAACCTAAATAATTCATTTCCATCAACGAATCAAACTTTTTTTAAAAATGAACCGAACTTTTTGGCTTGATTTTCGTATTGGTAGAACACTTTTAGAATTAGTTTCAGATTGTTAAAACGTTAGGAGAATAATTTTACCAAGTACGCGACCCCGAAGGCCTAAACCAACATCAGACTGAACATCCAGAAGATTATCCAACTTATCATCCCAATAATCGAGTTCCAATTCCTTGTTATACTTTTAAAACAATATTAATTATCCTGAAAGATAATAAATTACATTTAAAATCCGTTTAAACACTACAACAAAACAGGCTTTTTACAACGGGCAGAGCCCATTGTAATATGTGTTCCACAACGGGCAGCCGACCGTTGTAATAGGCAATGTTGTAATAGGTCACCCATATTTTACAACGGGCAGAGACCGTTGTAGTAAATTTTTTTACAACGGTCGTCGACCGTTGTAATAGACTATAATGCAAGCTTCTTTGCCCGTTGCAAAATACTATCATACAAGATGGATAGCATGTTTCACAATATTCCCTGACCGTTGTAAAAAACCTTTTGACAACGGTTTTGGTCCGTTGTTGTAGACTTAAATACAAGGCGCAAATGACCGTTGTGAAAATTATTTTTACAACGGTTATTGACCGTTGTAATAGAGTGTAATACAACGTGGTTTGACCGTTGCAGAAAAAATGCAAATTAAAAAACAAATTACAGCAGCGTATAGGTAGCACATCCATACAAATAATGAATAATTTAACATTAATAAATATTACGCACAAACAACCAAAATCACATGTGAAAAGACTAAAAGTAGTCATAAAATTCCAACACTCCAAAAAGTCAGATAAGTTTAACTCCCAAATTCATAAAGCATTAATACATAACAGTCGGCTATAAATATCAAGTTCTAAATATCAAGTTCTAAGTACAATCATACTAGACTAAGGATATAAAGTCTTTGTGCCACGCGACGGTTGATCCAACGGCCTCTTTAATAGTGGACATCTCTGAATTTGACCTAAATAAAAAAGCTTCTGGTTCCACCGCTACATCCACCCATACTTTCCAAGCTTCTGCTCCAAGCTTTACAAAATGTACCGACACATCAAGATCAGTGCTTGCTATTGTCCCCTCTGCAACTACGTTCTTCTCCCAACTCAATAGCCTGCACTTTTTTTTCATCAAATCATCCACAATAACTCGTTCTTGCTGATCTTGAACCTGCTGCGTATTGTTGCTATCGCGGTGTGACTGCAAGAAAAAAAAATTGACTTTAGTGAATATGATAATCATGATCAGGTGAAGTTACCATTAAAAGAATTAAGCTTTTTTTGACTAAGATAAAATTAAACGTGCGGTAATAAATATGATAACATTTTTGACTAAGATAATCTAAAGAAAAGTTCGGAAGCAGCGTATTTTCTATACAGAGAATTTTTGAGCGTTTAGCATGCGTACATGGAAGAAAGGGAGAGGTAGGAGAGGATAGTCAAGCAGTGATATATTGGTCAATTTCGGTTAATTTGATTGTCAGGTAGGAATGTTTCTGGTTAACATATACAGAGCAGTGAAGCAGCGTCTTTAAGAGGCATGTAATATTTGCCTTGTACTTGACACAATATAAGCTGCAAGTTGCAAGAAATTTATGTGACATTATAAATTAGCAGCTTCTTGGTCCATATGGCTTGAACGAAATCAGAGATGCTTTCATGACAAATTTAAACCCGCTGATATAATCATTGTAAACATTATAAATCTCATCTAATTTTGGTCAGGTGCGTATAATAGGAAAGCTAATTGGAAGGCAAGATACGAGTATCTAATCAAGAGACTTTCCACTCCTAGTGATTAAGTGGGAGCCAGAGTTGCATACAGTAGAAGGGTGGCTAAAGTTGAAGAAAATACAAGCTGAAGTTATATTATGGTCTGTAGCTTGCTGCATGTACAGAGCAGTGATATATTGGTCAATTTCTGGTTAACATATACAGAGCAGTGAAGGAGCATCTCTAAGTGGCATGTAATATTTGCCTTGTACTTGACACAATATAAGCTACAAGTTGGAAGAGTATACTATAGAAGGAGTCAATACATGAATTTCCTATGGAGCCCATGTCAATACAGTAAACCGAACTATCATTTTAAAATCTAAAACTAAATTGATTTATAAATATTCAACAACACCACAAGAGTTTGGACAGACAAAACTTGCGATGACAGCTTGCAAAAAGGGGTGTGGAATACTCTAGTTAGGAATTAAGGTATAGGTTATTCTAAAAATAAAAAATTTCTCTTATTATTATAAACAACAACAAAAAATACTTGGAAGATTCAAATTTGCTCTTATTATTATAAACACCTCTGCTCCTTGCTCCAAATAACAGCAAAAAATATATTAGGTGATGCAAGAGCATTCTTTTCATATGCACGGCACTACTACACTATCATTAATATATGATTTACTGATTTTTTTTGAGAAATCCAAAGTTAAAAAAGGAAAGCCAAACAGGTAGGCATTTTAAACAACAAAATCATATCCACAACCAAAAAGAGCATGTCAAGCAAGCAATTAAAGGAAACAACAAGCATGTCAAGCAAGAAATCATGTTCTGGTAATTCAGTTTCAAGGAAACGACAAGCATGTCAAGCAAGCAATCATGATTATTTATATATTCTAACCCGAGGTGTATGAGTCTGAGGCATCTCCATATCTGCCACATTATCATTTCTTCTCTGTAAAAGTACAAGAGAATACTTAGTAATTCATAAGCACATATCACATATTTATTAACAATAGCAAATTAACTATAAACTTACTGTCATGATCAAATTAGTCAAGTAGTCTACTCTTGCCTCCAAATTAGTTAACATATCCCTTTGAACTATTACTTGATTTTCCAATGCAGCCACCTTTTTTGAATTATGTGCATAAACACCTATTTGAGATGGTGCTACACCAAAACCCAATCCTCTCACCCTTCCCCTATGTTCATTTCCAAAAACATGTGACACTCCATCTCCACTTACCGATGCTGTTCCATGAGAATTCTGAGCACTGCTCTGCTCTTTTATCTTAGCCTACAAATTAAAATTGACCATTTCAAGAAAAAAGAAATATGAATAAACTATTGAATAAATATCTACAGTCCTATCTCAAAAGAATAAAAAAACTTACGATGCAATCGGCAACAACGGAATTTGGTGGCTCACCATTTTTCTTTGTATGGGCTTTGCACCATAGCTCATCTCTGCTAATGTTTGATATTCCAGTTTCTTTTTTCTACAAATAATAATAGTAAGAAGACGAACCAAAGAAAAAATATTATTGATGTAAACGTACATGCATTTCTTACCATATCTTCCGCTAGTCTTGCATATCCCTTTCTGCTCATTGTATGTGGAATTTTATTTTTATCTCTCGTTGCTTTAAATTTTTTGCTAGTTTCCTACGTAGGAGAAATTCATTAATAAACTATGCATGTTCAGCCTAGAGGAATAAAATATGCAGGGATAACATATTTATATTTAAATCTGCATAGTTAAAAAAATTATAATGAATAAAATATAACTTGTTACCCTAAATTTCTCCGACAATTTTTCTTTAACAAAGTCGTTCCACTCTTAAACATTTTCTGTAGTATCCGGTTTTAGCATCGCTAGCCTAGAGGAAGCGTCAGGACAAGTAGAAGCTACTTTAATAGCGGAAACTAACCTCGACTTTTCCTCTCTCCATCGTAATCCCAACATCTTAAACATTAAACCCTTGTATGCTTCATCCACCATGAATCTTGACTGCACAACAAAAATAAGGTAACAAATAAGGTACATGTTTATGTTAATGTTCAAATTTCATACAATTTTGTAGTTAGCATTGATATTCATTAGTCATGCATTTGTTGGATATGGATGTCTACAATGTCAATGCACAAATTTCTACTTGTACTGCTCCATACACATTAAACCCAAAAACAGAGAGTGTAGAAAATTGATGGATCAGATAAACATATATTGTTACATTTCATAGTTATTACTGACTCGTGTGTCAACATACTACTCGTATGTTGTATATATATTCTGTAGATCTATAAATAGTTTGAGGACTGCATTTTAACAATGTAAAAGGTGATAAGTCTTGCTTTGATTTTCGACTAGATCAAACAATACAATTTGAAATCTTATTAGCTAAGCATTTGTTTGGAACAGATTAATATGTTATCCAACCTAAAACATTGAACCATACTATTTAACACTTATTAATTGAATGTTTCTAACATTAATAAATGCAATAGAAGTATAATATAAGGCCAGAGTTGCCTTTGGCGGACCGTGAATGGTTGAAACCTGACCATGGGTGTAAAGAAATTAATTCCAAAATGTACATGCAATGACCCTACTATATGTTATGATGGTAATATATTATATTTTCCCATATTTAGTTTTAGCTAATCACAGTATGGTACATTCTAACCCAATGAACATTTTAAAACAGTAGATTTGGAAGAAAAAAACAAATATTCCCCAAAACTGGTAAGTGCAGATGTGTAACCATAATATTCTTCGGTCATTCTATAACACAAAGGGATCAATAATCAACCATAATAATTGCAAGTATAAAACTGATAAAATAAAATTGACAAAACCTTGGTAGATGAATCCATGCTTTGTCCATCTTGATAATCCTTTGATGTTAGAACCTAATGAAAAGATGTATATCCGTTGTAAAAATTGCATTGTAATATGGTATTTTTGTTGTAGTGAACATGGCCATAAGAGAATAAAGTCATATGTTTACAAGAGGGACGGTGATAAAACAAATAGGATGTAGAGTCACCCTTTATTTAGTTGCATAAGAAAAAGTGATAATGTACAAGTATTTTTGCATAGGAAGAACCCAAACCATATAGACAGTGGTGAAGCTAAAAGTTTAGCTAAGAGATGTCGAAAAAATTACAATTAAACCTATAAGTGATTAGGATAACTTGGTGCACGAACAATATGTTATGGGTTATATTCTTATAACTAAACTTGTTGCATGAACAAATATGTTTATCTAAACTGAGCATATGCTCAATTATATAAACCAAGCACAGCTTAGATCTTTGCAAATTGGGCACAACTTAGTTTTGTGCAAATTGGGCATATCGCAGTTTAGGAAACTGGGCACACGACTCAGTTTAAGGAACCGGGCATGGCTCAGTTTAGGAAACCGGGCACAGCTCAGTTATGCAAACTGGGCACAACCCAGTTTTATGCATACTGGGCACATGCTCAGTTTAGAAAACTGGGCGCATACTCTGTTTAGCAAATAGGCACAGGCACAGACATAGCTCACTTGTGTAAACTGGGTACATGCACAGCTCAGTTTATGTAAACTGAGCTATGCTCGGTTATTGTAAGCTGAGCACATGCTCAATTATGCAAACTGAGCACCTATCTTAAAAGTCATGAAATATGCAAATGGTGCAAGATATAAAGTTGTATGTTTTTTGGGCAAAAATGGAGCTTACAAGCAAGTCGTCGCTTAATATTTTGTTGCAGAATATCTAGCCGCCGTAAAGTCATGGAATCACTTGAACGTAGATAGAAAATTCTAATGATATCCTTTCGCCAATCAAATTTTATGATATTAACAACTTTTGTACTTCGTACTAAAAGTATACCATGCCAAATTTTACTCCATATTTGTTTTCAAATTTTCCTCAAATCTTACGAATACCTTTTTTTGAACATGACGCAATGAGTAACATTTTTGCAAAAAACTATGGTCTGGCCGCTCTCAATTAATTATAGGATGCTACAAACACAACACTTCTTGGTACACACACAACTTACAGAGCACTGCATACAAGAATATATAGTTGAAAATTGCTAGTACCATGAAAGTTTAATACATGTTACTATGTCAAGCATATATGGTATTTTAACTAGAAGATATGTAATACTTCGGCCATAAATTTTGGAATAATGTGGTACATGATTGATTCTTAGGCCATAATTGGATAAAGATAACCTTTGATAGAGGGAGAAGCAATATCATAGGAAAACTGTGGATGTTTAACTTTGATTTGCTGTAGCTATTTGGCTCAAACGCATTCTATTGTTTAAAGCTATGCTAAATGAACGGACATTGGCAATACGAATACGAAAAACTTGGGTCATAAAAATATTTGGTAAAGAAGACCATTACCAAGACAAAAGGACGCAAACATATTAAGCGTGCAAAGAATTTGATGGGGGAATAATGAACTAAAATCAATAGTGGAGGGAAAAGGCAACATGCATGATTGACATTGATGGAACGACATGGTGGCATACAGGGTATTTTGATACAAAAAATAACGTTGAATAAAAAATTTAAAATGTAAGAAGTTTGTATTATATTTTAATAGTCAATTTATTAATTTCATCTAACATTTTTAAACTACACTGGACCATGATAAAAGGTAAGTTAACATAAGCAGTTAATTATGTCTATCACATGAAATACCTGATGGTTAAAATCACATACTCGTAAATTTAGTCCAAGAAAAAGACAAGCCATCAAGTATATCAAATTATAGACCAATAGCCTATTGCAATATGCTATATAAAATCATCTCAAAAGTCATCTGCAACAGCTAAAGGGATTAAGAAATTCTACATTATGTGTCAAAGTAGATCTTCATAATGCGTTTGACATAATTAATAGAAGATTTATTTGCCACATGCTTAGTAGAACGGGTTTCCTAGAACAGTTTGTGCATGTTATCTATGAATGTATTGTAACTCCTACTTATTCCGTTTTACTTAATGGAGTACCAAAAGGATTCATTACTTCAACAAGAGGAATAAAACAAGGGACCCACTATTCCCCTACTTATTTTGTATAGCTATGGAGTATATGTCACTTAAATTGGAAGCAGCGGTAATAAGAAAGAAGATCACACCCATCACTAATGAAAAGCCACAGATTTTTCACTTATTACAGATGTTATCCTCTTTTCTACAATAGCAGAAAAAAGTGCCTACTTTATTCATGACATAACTCAAACTATAGGGAATGATATATGACTAAATATCAATCAACTTAAGACTAAAGTGTACTTTAGCAGCAGTTGCCAACAAAACTCAACTATTAGAAATCTTACAGATTAGAGAATCATCATTACTAATCAAATATTTAGAGGTCCATGTATCTACTGACTATCTTCACCATTCAGAATGTACAAGTCTATTTCAGAGAATATTAGACAAATTTGATAATTGGGATGGTAAATTACTTTCTATGGCAGGATGTGCACAATTGATACATACTGTAATTACACCTTTGGTACGTTATTGGCTTCCAATGTATTATATGCCAACAACAACAATTATAAAACTAGACAGTATATGTGCAGACTTTTTTCGGGTAGGCAAGAAGCACAAAAGAGCATGGAATAAATGATGTAGACCAAAAATGAAAGGAGGCATTGGCATTAAAAGTTTTGAAGAACTCAAAAGGTTTCATGTCTAAAACTTATATGGCTAGTGATGTTTAGAAATAACATGTGGTCTAAATGGATGCAAAATAAATATTGCATTAATAGAGCTTTTGGCATACTTAATTCAACAATAACATGTCATGTACAATGAAGAATATGATTAGAAACATATCAAAAAGTCTAAAGTGCATCAAAAGGATAATAGTAAATGGTTGTGATACTTTTCTCTGGACAGAACCATTGATAAACAAATCAAGAGCCTGATGGATATTTTGGGATGGGACTAGTATCATATAAGTGATAACAAAAATTTCATGTCACATATACTATCCAAAATGGTCGTTGGATCACATCCAGGCTAACTTAAACAGGAGAAACATACTCACTAATTAATCAAGTGCAAATTGAATCCCCTATTAATAGTGACTTTTGTGAATGGTGTGGACAACAAGCTTTCTCTTTTTCAAAAATAGGGCAAGCATGCAGACAAAGTTATGAGAAATATAGTTGGTGCCCTATTATATGGAACAACATAGACAAAAAAAATCATTTTCAACTTATAGAGTTGTTTTGGGGAGAGTAAATATAAAAGACAGATTGAGGAAATGGGGAATAGATTGTGAAGAACTATGTGTTATATGTAATGAACACCAGAGAGCTATGAACACTTTTTTTTCAACTATAGCTACAGCAGATATGCATGGACACTTTTGAAGCTAAAATTAAACATGTCTACAAACAATCATACTTCCCCGAACCTGGAAGATGAAATCTAGATCATCAAATCCACCTTTCGAAGCAAGGATCAAATCAGCCAACTAGCATTATGTTGTCTTATCAGCACCATTTATCACCTGTGTTATGGAAGAAATGGAAGAATATTTTAAAACAAGCATACAATCAATTTAGAGGGGAGAAACTTATATGACTGGAAATTACTTATCTGATGTACTCAAAAATTGACTTATGTGTATTGCAATTATGATATAATATAATTCACAGATTCTGTTTCATATAACTCTTGCATACGAGGTACAAAATGCATATCCAAATTACCGATGGCACCTTATTTTTGAACATTCTGGCATTTAATAAAGATGCTCAAAATCTACTAACCAACCAGTTTTTGAAGCACTGAAGCTGGAAGAAGCTGTAAGTTTGCTATGGTTTTCTTACAATAAAAACTTAGCAATCTACAACCCAAAAAATTTGATACAACATACCATACAAAGGTGATCGTCATTGTACCGCACGAATAAATTTTTGTGCACTATCGTCTTGAGTTAGCGTTCAGTACAATATCAAGGACTATTATTAGTAAACTCTTTAAATTGTTTATTTTGCTCATGGTTCTAAGATGAAATAGAAGAAGAATCGGTTTCTTATAAAAGCCTTATTAGTCGAAAGTGCAGCTTCCATACACTGATTACTATAAGGGTACATGGAAATAGTGTCGATACATACAAAATTGTCTAAAACAAACTCCCATAAATATTGATAAAAAAGAAAGTTATCAATGATAGAGGTAAGGAAAAAAGATTTATCAAAATATATGCACAAGTCGTTCACAGTTGCTATCCAATAACAACATAACTTCAACAAGAATAAATAGTCTTCCACTACATCGCTCGAAAGTGAGGACATATATAAACCATGTGATGGAAAATATTAAGAAGAGTGGTTTTAGGCCATGCAAAATGTCAGACACTGTTACTTCTTCTAGGAAAATATTTTTCAGTGAAACTTTTATTTCTAACAGATTTCACAACAATATGAACATAAACTAGAATCTTATCAAAATCAAGTAAACATAAAACATAAGCTAGAATCATTTGTTCGGTTTTATTGCTTCTCAAGTATTCGAACTATATTTATGCATAAATCTAATCCAAGAACCTTCACATCTGGCAGCAAAGATTGCCAACAAACAAGTAATAACTTTGAAAATCTAAGATGATGCAGAGGTTTCTTTTAGAAAAATCTATACTTAACAGCAGCGCCTAACATAGCTTCTCGCATTATTATGCTATGATTGATGAAACTTTATAATAAAAATCCAAAGAGAATCCGAAGCGAATCTAATACCTCAACAGCAAAGCGAATGATTGCAGCGAAGCAAATGATAGTCTTCGATTTTTGGAATGTCCAGACCTTTCGAATTTGGATAGTCTTCGATTTTGAGAACAAGCGAAGCGAATGATTGCAGGGATAGGGTTAGTCGATTTGGGGTTTGACGTTCAAATTTGGGAAAAGGCGGACAGTGAAAGGGAAAGGCTGAAGGATGTTTACGTGTTTAGATGATAAGTTATTGAAAAACCCTTTGGCATTATACAACGGGCAATTCATGCCCGTTGTGAAAATGAAACCTATTACAAGGGGCATAGAAATGCCGTTGTAAAATATACACCTATTACAAGGGTCAGCAGAGGACCGTTGTAAAAGACCCAATATAAAACATCTACTACAACGTTCAAAAATGGACCGTTGTAATAAAGTTCTATTACAACGGGCAAAAATTGCCCGTTGTAAAAATAACGTTGTGATAGAGTATTTTTGTTGTAGTGAAATAAATAATTCATTATTTATAATAAAATACTTTTATAACATTGGTAAATTTACTTTTAAAACCTTCATTAAATCATTTCATTAAATTTAAATTGGTTTATTAAAGCGGTTATTTATTATATTAATTAATTAACTTTAATCCCCCTTATTAAATCAATTAATTAAAAGGATTTATTAAAATCAAATAGTCGTTAATTAAATGAATAATTAATCTCAAACGCCATTAATTAAAATGATAAGTAATTTTAAATTCCATTAATTTAAACAATTATTATGTAACGACCCATATATTTTAATGGTTTTTATAACGTAATTAACTGAAATTTTTCTTGAAATTAAATAATTAAATTTAGTAACGAAAATTTGATATTTGGTATGCGTCTGTTCAAACATAGAAAATGGCGGATTTTCGTTGATAAATATGGAAGCTAGTTTTGTTATTCTGCTGTTAAATTTTCAATTTCAATATAAAGTCAGTTAAATTTGACGAAAATAAAATATTTTTCGAAACCTGAATAATTTTATATAATAAAAACGTAAATCATTTTCTAAGTGAGAGTTATAATTCGTTTCGTCAAATTTGGACTTCTTTAGCCTTGATTATCTTATTTTTGACAAATTTGCAGCAGTTTGGCAGCGAAATATCGACTTTTGATAGGATAGTCGTATCGCTGATATCTGTATACCTTTCTGATCATCTCGTCGTACTGATCTTCGTAGTATACTCATTTATGGATTTCGGTGTCCGGTACGCGGCAAAGAAATAGTTAACAGTCCGTCTTTTTGTTTCTGTGTAACCCTTCACTGTCCATCGTTTAAAACCGACCGTCATTCGCTTTTATTATATACAGAAAATCAACGTTTAACTCTTTCCCAGTCCCACTATATTCATATTCATTCGTTTGTTTTCTTCTTTTATTTTATGTTCCTCCCTTATATTTTTTCTCTGCTGCAATGTTAAGCCAAGAAAAAATTTATATAAGTTTTTTTTGTCGTTTCATTCTTGATTATGGAACCTGCATGTTGACTTTCGAGCGTCTTTCCTTTCCCTACGGCCTCGCCTCCATTCCACCTGTACTTGTTTCCTCCATTTTTCTTTTTTCTTTTTTCGAACGCATTCCCTTCCTACCTGGCCGAAGCCTGTGCTTCCAAAAACCCAAGCAAACTCTTCGCCTCACCATAACACAGCAACCTACCAAGAATGCTTGCATAAAAACTTCGATAACCCTCCTCTTACCTGTAGTGAGATGCTCCAAAAACCCAGGTTCGCGTTCCTGTTTCCATCCTTATCTTCCACTAACCACACGCATCACCTAAGCCCACTCCTCCTATCCCCATGCCTCAACCCAGTGGACAGTGCCGCATCGTCCATCAGCCTTTAACCGCTGCACTGCCTTCCCCCGACAACCCGAATCTCCGAAGCCAAACAAACCCAAACTCCCAAAATCGTCCCACCCTCCTCCTTCACACAATGTCCCGTGCCATCTCCAGACCCGCTTTCCATGGCTCCTCCGCCTCAAGCCCATCACGCAGCTGCCCGTGCACCTACCTCCCTTCGCAATCATCAGCCCTACCCCAACTTCCTCGGCTCCCTTGATCTACGACCAGCTGTGCCATCAGGATTTATTTTTTGCATGTGTATATAGGTCAGTATATATAGACTAGCCTGTAGCCATATATCACCAGATTATATATATACAATCAAACTGTAAAACATAGTTTAACAGTGAAACAAACTTCTATGTATTAATGCTAGTATATTTTGTTGGTATATATACATTATATATTTTGAACGAAATATATACGTTGCATGTATATGTTTTGTCCGGAAAAAAGTATATATATGTGTTGTACACATATATTGGTAGAAAGTTATATCTGCTTTTGTTTTAAATACAAGCTTATATAAGTTGTTCATATGTATATCGGTCAACAGGAAGCATATCAATTGCATTTATATTTTCGACTGAAGTTATATGCATTGCATATATACATATGTGTGTTCCTTCTAATATCCATAAAACAAATGTATATATATTGCATATGTATATATATTTATTTTCATCGAATTCACAAGCTGATTTTTAATTTTTTTTCATCGATCCGTTACTATCAGCTTTGTTCATCGAATCCTTGTTCACCTTGCTTTGCTTTGAAATTTGTCGTTGGATCGATCGATTGTCTAGTTCGTGATTCAGTTTGTAGCTTGTCGTGTTCATTTTCCGGTGTTCTCTAGCCTCGAAAGGTGAGCAAATCACTCATGATTAACATTCTTATATTCAATAAATTTAATTCACCTTGAAATAACAATTGCAATATGCTTTTAAATTTGAATGGTTAATTATATAATTGCTATATATAATACGCTGTTATTTATACTGTTCACCTGTGACATATGATAACATAATCTGTTATTTATATTATGATTAAATTTGTTATTGATGATATATGTATGTTGTTGATTTGTTATATTATTTTCGTATTTGTTCTCACTCTGCAAGTTACCTATTAGTTTAGAAATTCCGATGGGTTGAAATGATACATGCCCGAACGATATTATAGATTAAGAGAAAATCATTATGGGTTGAAATGATAAATCCAAGCAATTTTCATTGATTTTGAAATTTTGGAATTGCGAGTTGAAATGATATATACTTATAAATATTAAATTTAAATTGCAGATTGAAATGGTAAATATCCGTATCACTTGACCATAGGATAGAAAATTATATATGGACACGTTGGTCTACATTTTGAAAACGGTTTCTAAAGTTTGAAAGGAAATATATGGGTTTTAATGAATGTTGATTTTAAAATGAAATAAATAAAAGCTACTTTTATATATGTATAAAATTTAGTTTTTCAAAATAATATGTTTTGCAAATTTTAATTTATAAGTTAGTTTTGAAAAATATAAATTTTAAGATTTTACTTATAATTTTATTATTTGAAAAATGTATAATAAGATTTAATACAAAATACATTTAACAATAATATTTAATTTAATGAAAATTTAATTTAATTATTATATAATATGTTTAAGCATTTATTCAAATTTATATTAATACTTTAAAAATAAATTTTAATAACTTAATGCAATAAAGGTCGGGAAGATAAATTAGTGTTGATTTGGAATTTAAATTGGTTAACAATTGAATTTAAATAAGAATCTATTGAACTTATTGATTTTGAGATTTTGAAAGGTATGATTTATAACTTGGTATGATAAAAAGTGATTAAATGAATATTCTTAACTTTAAATAAAACTGAAACTGAATATTTAATTTTATAACTTGGTATGATAAAAAGTGATTAAATGAATATTCTTAATTTTGAATAAAACTGAAACTGAATATTTAATACTGATCCAAATTTATAAATTGAGATTTTACTTAATTGTTATTAAAATGATTTAAGTGAATATTTTCCAATTTGAGTAAAATAAAGTTAAATGTTGAAATATAAATGAAGCTTATATTGTAAATGTTTGAGTATTTAAACTTTGAATATTATTGGACTTGAAATGATAGTTAAAACCTGGATTTGAAATCGATAAAAATTAAAATGGTTTATTGAGAATATGAATTGAATCTTTAACCATTTAAATTGTAAGTGTTGACCACATATTGATTTAAATTGAATTTTAGAATTTAAGTTGATTTGAATTGATTTATGGAATTGGATGAAACAATCCTAATTAGGAAACTATTTAAGTATAATCTCTTTAAATAAATATATAAACCATTTTAATTTATAACTATTTAAATATATAAATTATTTTAATTGTTATCCATTATAATTTATAACTATTTTAATATATATATATATATATATATATATACTATTTTCAATATCTAAACTATTTAAGTCGGAACTGTTATAATTACGGAAGTGTTATGATTTCAAAAGTGTTATGATTTCAAAAGTGTTATGATTTTGAAAGTGTTATAATTTTGAAAATGTTATGATTTTGGAAATAAATATTATTTAAAGTGAATACTGATATCGAATTGATATGGTTTGAAATGAATATGATATTTTGAAATGAAGTATGAACTATTTGAAATGAAATGACCATGGTGTGAAATAAGCGTTTGGTTGTTAAAGAGACCGGGATCGAATATTATCATACTCTACGCAAATACCGAAAACCACCTTAACAACTATGTACGTGGTGGAGATTCTAGAACGAAGTAGGATGGTTCGACGACGATTCTATATGAGGTTTTAGTGCAGCCCTGACTCCCGTGAGTCAGCATGATGTGGCTAAAACAGGAGCCATGTCAAGCCAAGTGAGGTCATTCCTCCTATCGAAAATATTTCTTTGATACCATTCCATTACTTTATGATTTGATTGGGTGCACCTTTTGATTTGGAAGTGTGTCTTGAGGTGGGCGGTAGTAGCTACTATACATTACCACCAGTCCGGATCCACAAACTGTATATCTATTCTGGAATTGCCTTGCATGCCTTGTCACATGCCATATCGCGGCTTCTACGAGTTTGGTTTGTACCATACATATGAAGTGACCTCTAATAGCCCTCTAGTTTACGAAGGAATTACGGTACTGTATAGACTATGAGAATATATAAAATGTGTTAAAGGGGATATGGGTAACGCCTTAACACTACTTTAATAGTTTACTTTACTATAGACATATTATAATAGTGTATATTACTACATAGTAGATAGTTCCACGGATCCTTAGAGGATTAAAATCCCAAATCCTTTAAGTTATTTGTATTTTAGTTGACATTTCACCTGAGTTAAATTTAATGATATAAGAATGTTAATCCTGACTCGAGTGTTTTGTGTTTTACTTTATGCTCGGGTCAGACTGAGTGTCACAGCATTTGAGACTCACCTTTGGAGTTTGAAGCTTCGCTTGGAGATCCATCTATCTATCCAGCTTTTAGTTGTTTCAGTTTATTCCAGTCATTTATGTTCAGACTCATCAGTTGTTTATGTATTAGAGATTCATTTATATTTGAGATTCTGTTGTATTTTGTTTCGGACTCTGATGTTTTATAGTAGCTTCATGAACTACTATTTATCTATTTCGCTGTTTATTGTTCTAATACTCTATGTTTGTAATTTTGTGATTGATTTATTAACTGTATATGCTAAGTTTTACCAAATATAAATTAACAATCTATTATTTTGAGCAATTCAAGTCTGACATTTGTGCATGATTGACGATTTGAATGGTTCGAAATACCGGGTCGTTACATAATAAGTGCAAAGTAATCATAAAGTAATCGAACTAATTAAATCCAAAGTTCATTAGCCAAAACGATTAATTAAAACATCATTTGTTAAAATGATTTATTTAATTATAAAACATCATTAATTAAGCTGATTTAACCAAATTCCAAAAATCATTAGTTAAAACAATTAATTAAATTTGAAAGCAATCATTAATTAAAATGATTAATTAAATTCAAATATCATTATTTAAAATGATTAATTGCTTTTAAATATCATTAATTAAAATGATTATTAATTTCAATTATCATTAATTGGAATAATTAATTTAATCTCATCATCATTAATTAAAATAATTAATTAAGTTCAATAAATTGAATGAGCCCCATTATCCTTAATTAAAAGAATTAATTAAACTCGAATCATTATCAATTAAAATGATAATTAAGTATAAAACATCATTAGCAAAAATGATTAATTAAATCTAAAAATAAACCAATTTTTAATCATCATTTATTAAATTGGTTAATTAATCTTAAATTAATTACTTAAAATGGTTAATCAATTTTAAATTATCATTAATCAAACTGATTAATAGATTTTCAATATTCTTTTTAGTGGAAACACAAGCCCAATTTCATATGACATGTTTTTGGGTTGAAATTTAATAAATGACGATATAGCGAAAATCGCTATAACGACATTTAAACTATAAAAAGGAATATCAGTAAATAATTTCAACAAACCATCAATATTACAACATAATGAGGTAAAATAAATAATTTATGGACGAGAAACCCCCTTTTGGGCTCTCTGCGTATTTTTCCTACAAAACGATGGTTATTGATATCATACAGATAATCATATTGGTTTATAACGATCAAATTAATATGTCATCCATTTTTCAAACGAAACGGAAAATCAACCAGACAAGTAATCAAACAATTTTAACTAACATTCAAACAGTCAATAAATATTTATAACATCATTAATATGATATAATAATTTTAAATATGAGTTAAACTTACATTGATTTTTGTTTCCGCCGAATCAGTCTGTTTGAACTAAAATCGAACAGGTAGTTCGATTTTTAGCTTGAAATTATACAAGCTTCAATTCTCACAAAACCAATTCCAAAATATAGATATCAACTCCATGAGTACAACGCAACTGAACGCGCTTAGATCCGACCTCGTACGAAATAGTTATGAGGTTAATAGGATTTCAAAATTGGAGTAATATAATTATTTTCCTAATTACAACACTTAACCTCAGTTAACCCAAAAATAATCATCTTCATCGTTCAAAAACACGGCCGCCAAAACACCTCACGAATAGCACCAAGTTGCCACTACCACGACCCACCTCCGACCACTGTATCATCGCCAAAGGAAGTGCTATCCAAGGCGTACCCTCTGACATCCACGGCGTCCCCTTCTTTCGCCTGTAGCTCAAGAACGAGCGCAATAAAATCCCCTCCATTCAACTCAACGATGTCGGCGCCATGGTCAATTAGAGGTCTCCATACTCCACTCGAGCGTAGTCCACGTCTTTCCCAACCTGCCGCCACTGGCCACTCCCCCTAGCTCGCTGCCAACTAGTCGGACGACCCAAAAAACCGAGCCCAAAACCTGCTGGTGTCGCGCCTAAAAATCAGCCCCACCACGACTCCGATGGATGAACTGCCACAATGGATGATTTCATCATTCTGCACCTTCCCTCCGCTGGCAACTCCAACTAACTCGGCCTCTATAGGCCGGAGCAATATTGGCCGTTGGATCCATGGGTTTGATTTACTGGAATCAAACAGAAGAGGAAAGGGGAACAGATAGATGAACTAAGAAATGAAGGCGGTATCTTTTTTCTGTTAAGCGTTTCCCATGTCCAATTTTATAAAAAAAAAGCATGATGGTTATGTTTTTCTTTTCCATAGCAAAAACTTTCTCGAGCCGCCAAAATGTTTTACCCACCAAGATGTTTATGACGTCAAATTGTCATTTGAAAATTGAATTTTAATTTGATTTTCTATTATTTTATTCAATAATATCCGTCTCCAAATACTCCCAAAATATCGAACTCTGAACGAGACGTGTCGTCTGACATTCCTAATGTTTTACCCCTATTCCGAACACAATGAAACTTGTTTCGAGACTAATTCGATCGTATGCAGAAGATACGTTTTTAGACCCAATTGTTATATTAAATTTTCAATATTAATTTCAACGCGTTTCGATCTCACATGACCAAATGATACATTGGATTGCTACAAAATTCGACGGTGTAATATATTCAGTATTACGGATCCAATGAAACCGGTTTCGTCAAAATCTGATACTATGCCCCGTAAGGCTAATTTCACAGATTTAAATATTTAATATTTGATATATAAATCCGATTTATTTGTATTTGTAAATAAATTTACAAATTGAATCCACCAATATTATTTATTAATAAAATGAGTTAAATAAAATTATTAAATCCATTTAATTAACAATTCAAATATTAATTATCCCCTATATTTGAATTATAAATTATTGAATTCCAAAATTCAATTATTTTGAATATTTAAATTAATTAAACATTTAAAATCCAATAATCAAAATTTTGGATCGTTATATCAAAAGAATAGTATGAACTCATATGGACAATGCCAAATTTGTCTCAGTTTTGTCCTTGTACTTCTTTATGTGAAACTAAAGTACAAAGCATAAATCATCTCCATAGAATTTCTAATTAAGTACCAAATGCAATTTACTGATAAAATTGCTAATTCTCCATGTAATAACAAAACCACACATACCCGTTAAAGCACCTATGCGCATTGACATTCCAAAAGATAAAACTTAAAGTATGTCAGTCAATAGTGCACCCAACACGCGTCGGAAGCAAGGATGACTACTAATTTAAAATATTTAGTTCCATATTAGAAAAAAGTGAAAATTAACATTGACTCTTATGATGAAAAGACGGAATTAGTTTGAAGGAAAAACTAAAGATGGATATCAGTGTGAACGATATAAGTTTTAAATTTTAGTCTAAAGAACAACAGAATGATACATTCATATAGCATTATACATATATGATGTTATATTCATACAGCATTACATAAAATTACACACAATTTTAAATTTTGGAAAACTTCTCAACCTTTTGTGATGTTATTGCCATTAACCCTTTCATCAGTCCCTGTGTTCTCTGTCCATGCAATACATAGAAAATTAGTGACGGCGACAAATAAAAAGTCCATACAAATAATACAGTCGTTTTATCTTCATCAACTTTTAGCATGTGAGCATTTAATATTATGTTATCTTCTTTTCTTTTTTTCTTCTTTCCCTGGCTAAGATAGTTGTGCAGGATAGCTATACTTTTGACACAAAATTCCTATCTTTTTATTGCAAACTATATCAAATGGGGGGACCAAATCACCATATGTTGGTGATAACATCAATTTTATATATTTAGGAGGCATAAATATTTAAATATATCATTATCAAGTAATTTGTGTCTTCAATTCGGTAATTAATTTGTAGCATCTTAACTTATTATTATGTTTAAATTATTAAATAAGGCTGAGTTCCATCTTGTGCAGTTAAAGCTTAGCGGGTCTATATTGATGAAAGTGCAAAAAGTTACAGTGGGAATAAAGCGGAGATATAGCGGAAAATATCGAATGTGCAAAAAGTTTCATTAGATATAAAATCAAATATTTAATATTAATTTATTCTCATCCCACATCATTTGTGTAGGAAAAAGAAATATTGTTTATTCGTATATAATAAAATCGAAGAATATCAAGAATTATGTAGATTAGATTTGGTGACTGCAATAGATTTCTAACTTATATTAAGCACATATGCGTTAAAATTGGTCTTTACCCTAGCTTTGTTGATTTAGTTAAAAAGAGAACTAGTCATATCAACCTCTGTATAAATGTTGCTAAAGCGGGTGCTAAAAAGCCCTGATTTATTGAGTATATAAGAAAATAGCGGGGATGAAAGTGGATCTGCTATTTAATGGGGCTAAATTGAAATAGTATAGTGGTCAAAGAGAGCTATGTTTTATAGCGGGGATTTTGCGGAGCATTAACTGCACAGATTCCATCAGTTCTGTCAGTGTCTTTGAATTATTTAACTATAATTTAAGTCTTGTGCAACAAACTGAAAACTATAGTAGTCTGAGCATAGCTGGCACTGACAATCCAAGATCTTTATATAATGATATATATGTGTAATGTTATATTAACATGACTTATATATATGTAGTGCTCCATGAATATATCATTCTGTTGTCCTTCAGATCAAACTTTGAAACATATGTCCATATTAAAATTGATCTTAAGATTTTCTTTAGACTAATTCCCTCTAATGAAAATTTAAACAAAGATAAACAAGTTCCATAAAAAATAGATGCCCTTGAAGAAGTAGATGTACATTTAAATGAAGAAATTTCTATAAATTATGCATATACAAAGTGAAGCATGACACAGAATTATGTAATTAGTGATGATATGTTTCCATAAAATTTGGCTATAGAAATTATCACAATTGATACTATCGAACCATTTTCGTCGAATGAATATCAACAAAGGATGATTGGTCAAAATGGAAAGAACGTAACGATCCCAATTTTTGAGTCAAATTTAATTGGTAATTAAGATAATTTTTGAATAAAATTGTGGATAAATTTGAATCTTTTCTAAATTAAATAAGATGTTTGTTTGTTTGTTTGATTATATATATATATATATATATATATATATATATATATATTGATTTTAAATTGAAGTTTTGAATTGAAATTCAAATATAAATATATTGAAATACAAATTGGATTTGTAAAACATTATATTTTAAATTTATAGAAATGTATATGTGATTTTATTAGTGTATAATTAGATTTCAAAACATTTCCTTTAAAAAGTTATGTAAGTAAAAATAATTGAAAATGTATGTATAATGTATATATTTTAAAACAAGAATGGATAAAGGTTTTAATATACAAATCTTATGCAATCCAAAATGAATTGGAATCTACTGCAAAGCTTAAATTCACTGGACCTATAGTTCGAACACCAAAAGATTTTAAACCTAATGATTACAAATAGTTTGTCAGCAAGAAAATAAAATGATAAGGGTCGAATTGTTAGGTATAAGCCTAACTTTGTGGCTTTTAGGCTTAAGTTTCTCAAGAAGAAATAGAATTGATTTTGATGAACCGTATGCAGCTGGTATGGATGTATGCATTTCAATATTTAGTAATTATTGCAATATTAGAAGGACTTGAAATGCATCAAATTGTTGAAATTCTACGATTCAAATTATATGTCATTTTGAAAAGATTATGTGTTCTTCACTATGAAAAAGACATAAGGTCGTTCGAAGCATCGAGGAAGAAGTTATGGTAATAGAAAAGTAATCATGTTTGTTCATTATTTTTAATATGGAAATGCATAGATTATTAGATTGCGTTTGCATAAAATAATAATGAAATAATAAATGCACACATTATGGAATAAAATATATGCAAAAGGATATGCATATTATTTCTTTCTCAGTAAACGCATTGCTTTTAGGATTATTTATTTTTATCTTTGCTAATTAAAGGAATGAGTTATTACTTCTTATGTTTGCACCATTTGTTACCATTGTAAATTGCCTTAATTATCTTCTTACAATATCTTGATAATTTAATCGACGACTCTTATGGATTTGCACTGGCTATACATTGAGGATAGACTTCATTGTAAACCTGTCCTGCCATTCGGCCAGTGATCTTCTAATAGAGTGTGTATTCTTTTTGATCCTAATTTAGGGCTTTGTATGTTAATTATTATCTTATAATCTTTTGTAACTCTTTTATGTGTAATAAAATCTCTTTACTTTGAACTGGACGTACACTATCTGGATACACTATCTGGATGATAATGGAACCAGCATAACTATTGTGTGTTTCTGTTCTTCTTTGATTCCACGCTATCTGCATCAAACGACCAGTCCAAATAGGGAGTAAATGTAGGATATCTTGTGTTGAAAACCAAAGTTCGTTATTTACTATTCGTTATGCTCAGGTCAAGCTATGTAGATAGTTATTGATTCCACACTATCTGAATCAAAAGGCTATGTAGATGTAGGATATCATGTTGAAAACCAAAGTTCGTTCACAAACAGATAGATATTTATACGTGGAAGTTTGCTATCTCATGGTGATAAACAAAATAAACTTTGTTCGCTGCATCATCTAAAGATACTAGCGTTGCATGAAGCAATGTAATGTGCATGGTTAAAATCTGGGGTTAACAGAAAAGCAATTGCAAATTGTTGACAACTAATAAAGATCCAACTATAATACATTAAAATTTTTTTTACTTGTATTGCTCAAAGAAATATAGCATGTTAAAAGAGATAGAACTAGGCATATTTCTCCAATGTTCTCCTCCAAACACAAGCTCGAAGATAATCAAGAAATTGTGATCAGAGCTATGTGATCATATCAATTTGCTTGCAACCTGAACATCTATTCAGAAGTACCTTCATTTTAATTCATTCTTACAGCAAACCTGAGCATCTATTCAGAAGTCATTTTATTCAATATAAATCAATGTATATTTATTTTATTTTTCATGCTTTTTATCCTTTTGTCGATGAACTTATATTTATGTCCATCTTTGCCTAATTATGCAACGTCTCTTATTGGACTTGTTAATGGATTTTGGTATTTGTTTTAATAAAATAATGAGTGCTCTCTTCGAATAGAAAAATCGCTCTTTCATCATACACAGACAATCAAACAATAATCTTGTTGATTAATTTGCTAAAGTGTCTTCAACCTCAACATTAAAGAAATTGGTTCACGATACTGGAATGTGAATGTGTATGATTAATCATCCTACCTATATTATCAGTATCAGTACCATGTGAGCATTGTACCATTTTTCCTTCGTCAAGCTTTTGCCCTGTTGGGTTCTCCTAACAAGGTTCAAAGGAGGTAAATATAACAATGGGGCGGCAAAGGGGGAGTTTTGTAAAATATTGACATTCAGCGGACGCTTCGGTATAGAATTTACCTAAATATATAAACTGGTTAGGTTATTCTAAGTATAATAAAGAACATTACTTCCATATCTTTTCATGTCCGCTTTAGGTAATAGTATTTTGAGGTATGAATCATGTGGTCGAGATCCTAAGTTCTTACGGTTTAAATTTTGTTGCACATCGAATTTCGCCCTTCATGATTCAATTTACATTTCAATTCAAATTTAGTTTGAATTGCAATTTTAAAAAACATTCAACTCATAGTGACATATTTAATAATTGCTTGGATCCAGCTTTCTAATTCAAATGTTTCCAAAACAAAACAAAATTAGATCAAACGAGAAAAAAATAGTTTTAAGTTTGCTTGTACAAATTCAATCAAAATCATTCTCAAAGTGTGTATAAAACTTATCTTTTGAATCAATGATCTAAACTCGTGTCCATTTAAACTTTGAACTCCACGATTTAAAATTTAAATTCCATTTTGAAAACCTTATTTAACATCAACCTAAAATTATATGACTAATTTAATTGTGAACGGTAGAAAAAAAACGTACACGTTATTCATTTCCTAAATGTATGTAGGTATGTATGTACGTAGTACGTATGTAGCAATCATGTTACTCTGCAGTGTAAAGATAAACTTTTACATTAGAACAAAAGAATACAAAACATCAAGACCCAAGGAGAGGTTGACATTCAATAGACATATAGTGGAAACACAAACTTTCATCCGTTTCCAAACCGTTTCGGAACTCATGATTTATGACATGGTTCTTCAAGACTTCGAGTGGAAGTAGGTGCAATTTTTGCAATCGCATACCTCGCTTTAAATGGCGTTGGTGCAGGTTAGGCAGTGCTAATTGACTCACTATAGCTGCCTCGATGAAATGCTCTAACGAAATGCCCTATAGTTGCCTTGATGAAATGCATCGTAGGTTTTCAAATGCATGCGTCACAACCAAAGGAAAATATGCAAACATACAACCTTCATCGGAACAATATATAGGACTGCAATTGACGCAACAAAATTTCAGAAGTGAAGCTTACGCAGCACCATCGATTCTAGGCTTAGTTGATATCCGTAGGAGTTAAACATGCAACATGAAACTGGTACATAAACAGCATGACTGTAGAAAGTGTAGCAGAGAATCATATTTAAAGAGTGGCATATAAGAACGGTAAACAGAACACAATGTCGCAACACAGGAAATTTATCTTAATCATATATAAGATAAGCAGATAGCTTTGCAGTAGAGTCCGTAGAAAGGTATAGCAGGCAACTATTATATTGTCTGCTTTATACAAAACCAGAAACAAAGTTAAGCTTTTGCTTTTAATGTTTTCTATTTTAAGCTTTCATTAAAAAAGGCCTTGATTCTTCAACCCATTGCATATTTCTGGTTCCAGCTACGAGCTGTCGCCTCGTACTTTTCCCTATCGTTTTTATACATTTGAGCAATTTCAGGCACAAGAGGGTCATCTGGGTTTGGATCAGTCAGCAATGAGCAAATAGACAGCAGTACCTAGAACAAAAATCAACAAGTTTAATTGGAAAATCTGTTACAATAAATTAAATCATAAAGTACCTTAAGAAAATGAGTATCATAAAGCACCAAGTCAATTACATGCGCTATTCCATATTCCATTTTCATTAGACTTGCAGTCAAAGTTTCCACGTTCATCGTTATATAAATGTAAAATTATTTCAATTAATGTAAAAAAATTAACTGATTATAATTAATAAATATTAATTATAAAATCTATTATAATTTCTTTAGTGCAAAAGTGTAAATTTCATAGTTTTTTAAGGTAAAAGAAGTTCAGTTCAACAAAAGTTTATAAAATGTGCACTAATAAATTGATGGCAAAGGTCATGAAATCATCTATTAAATCGATTATGCAAAAAAATTAAGAATGAAGAGATGGTTTTTACTCTTCTCAAACTTGAAAAACACAGTTTTTCATGGTTTTAATGTTAGACCATTGGTTCACGCAAGTGCTAAAGGTTATTTCATTTTTAGAACCATAGCACTCTAAGGTTAAAGATTAACCATAGTCCAACTGTGGATGGATCAGGTCTTTAAAACACTTGTTACAGTCAATCAGTGGTTTTGCCATGCAAAACATACTGTGTGAGCTTGGGATGAAACTTAGTGCTCATCGTTTTAATGAGCTAAACATAAACTCTTACAGGACACAAATAAGCCAGTCATATAAACTGATTTCAGTAAAAAAAAAAAAGCATGCAAGTTTGAAAGACAATATATACCTTAGAAATGGTAAGGGCAGGACTCCACTGCTCTTTCAGAATATCCAGGCAGATGCTGCCATTGCTATTGATGTTTGGGTGGTAAACTTTTGTTTTGAAAGAAACCTTTAACACAATAACAATATGATTCTTATCAGCATAGAAGCATACGAAGTAGGAAAGTAAGCAAACAAATGTAAATAAAAATAACAATTAGCAAAACAGCTCGGATGATTAAGTACAAAAAACACCCTTCTAAACTGCTCTTGGATATCATAACCCGTAATACTATGAAATATCAAAAGATGATCTGAAATTGCTAGATTTAACTAGTAATACGATCTAGGATAGAAAATCATGGAACGTGTGAATTCACGTGGCCGACCTCAAGCAGTTGGGTAACAGGCATGCATTGAGGAGGCTTGCAGTATAATTTGCTGAAAAAACATAACATCAACTAATGGTAATACTATATGTGGTGGATGCTGACACTCGTACTACTATTAAACTACTAATTACCACTCTTTAGACACACTCTTTATCTGGCATATCGCATATCCTTTTTGGCTTTATTCACATATTATGGGAGAAGAGTGGCATCTATCTCACACATATTAGAGAATGAGTGGTAAATGATGAAAGAAAATAGCTAATGTTAATGTATTCTCCACAACGGAAGGATATTGATATTACATAAAAATATGATTGTAGTTTCAAATAAAGAGACCTCCAATAAATAAATAATGACTTTATCCTTAAAGATAGTAAACAAACAAAATTAAAGTAATATCCATCAAAATAATTAGTAAAAGATGGCTAATACAGTTGTTTAGAACAATTATAATACTGATCTGCTATCTGAATATGGTCATCGTGGTTTGAAAAAAAAACGGTTATAATGATGACAAGGAAAAGAAACTTAGTTAAAAAAAACAACAGCAATAACACTTCCGGTCACTTACAATCATGACCAATTAATAAATACAAAGTTGTCAAAGAGCACGCTATAGCGCAAAATAGCTCATAGCACAAGTTGTGCGCTATTTAACGTACAATAGCGCACTTGTTAACAATAGCGCAAAAAAGAGTGCTATTTTCATAAAGTTTAGCGCGCTATTTTTGTTTTATTCTTTTGCAAGCCCAAGACCAATTTAATTGCTTCCAACTGATTAAATGTATTACGTTCTATTTCTTTGGGCCTGTCATTTATTTTCTTTTCTTTTTCCTCGGTTATCGTTCTTTTGCCATCTATGGCAAAAAAATGCTCAATTTCTTCTCTAATCTGAAGTCAACTTCCTGTTAAAACTTTGAACCATTTTGTTTTTTTTTCCTTCTTTTATTTCCCAATCTGCTTATGAGCTCCAATATTTAGGTCTGGTTGTTTAAAACAAGCTGCTAAGTAGAATTTTTATTCTCTTTTATTTCTTAATATTAACTTTTTATGGTCATATTTGGTTGTTGACTTATTTAACTGTATTTTATTTGACTGTATTTTATTATTGTTATGACTTTTAAACTGACTGTCATTGGGTTTCATCTCTAACCGACCCCAACTTGTTTGAGAATAATGACTTAGTTGTTGTTGTAGTATCAAACTCTATGAGCATAGAATACAATTACAAAATACTTAAAATATAATATCAAACTCAGAATTAGTTGCATGTGATGTTGTCTAGCAGTTTAAAAAGATTTCAGCTAAGCATTTAATATTGATTCTTATGCTCATATTTGTTGATAATAGAATAACAATTAATTTTGTTGAGCAGTGCGCAATTAAATTTCTTTTTTTTATACGTTTTGTTATACATGAAAAAAAATGTAAAATTTAATATTTTGAACAAGATAACGCACGCTATAGCGCATAACGCAAGCCTTGTGCTATTTTGCGCTATTTGTAATTGACTACTCTGAATAAAATGCAAATAAGTTGTAGATGGAAAAAAAGCGAAAGCGCTTAGCGGAACCTTATGGAACGCCGATGTTACTTTGTGAAACCTAAACAATGCGGTAGAAAACTGTTGACATTTGTGTAATCTTAGAATAATATTAACAATATAATCAATTTTCAATATTTGTAAAATTTCTTATTTGTCAAATTGTATATATTAAAACATGTTTTCATCTTGATCTCACTGTACTAAGAGTTATGTTTTCGCCTTTACGTTTTGACATCCATTACCAAGCTAGATATCTAAGTGAAACACAAGTAGGGAGCGAGAGGGGAAAGAAGAGAGCTGAGCTGAGTTGGTTCATGCATGCACAATGTGCATGTTGTTGTACTAGTATTTGTACAAACAGAAAGCAGGAATGTTATGAGAGTTAATAAAATTACAGATGTACAGGATTCAATTAGGAGTAAAGACAAGGGAATATACATTACACAAAGGGGGCCATGTTCAAGGTAATTGCTTTATGAGGAAGCATGATTTGGAGATAATCAACAGTTTGTACATTATTACAGTGTATAATCAAATTCAACAAGGATACAATCAGTCTTAAGTAGGTGGGCATGGACTAAACAATGCAGATTTTATGAGTTTTCTTTCCTGTGGTTCAGTTTTATACATGTTCTTCCCTATTGCAGTTTTGACGGATTTATAAAAGCAACATGTAACCTCATACAAACAGCGTATATTTCAACAAAGGGACACCGAAACTATAAATGGAAGAAGTAAGATGCCTTTGTTTTACCAGGATGGACTTACCTAAGGCCTAGTAGTGGGAGCCACTGCCCCTACCGGTTCAGTATATACATGGTGTGAGATCTCTACGAAGTACCAAGAAGGTTTAACAACTAAAAATAACTGCCATTTTTTCTTCCTTTCCCTAATTAATTTACTCCATGAAAACAGTTTTAGAGTTGAAATCATGGTATTAGGTTCCGTCCGGAACCACAAGATTCCGACCATCTCGTTTCGGTTCCGGCCGGCGGCGGGTCGGGATTAGATCAAAATCCCATCCCGGTATTGTCAACATAAAAAAAGTTAAAAATTAAAACTGAATTGCTGCAATGAGTGAGAAAGAGGGGTAAACGACAGAAAAAAGTGAGAAGAATCGAATTAAAAATTCAACTTTGAAACCGGGTAATTGAAAACATAAATTACCTCAAAATTGGAGACAGTCTAAATCAAATTCGAACGTTGGAAACGAATTCGAGTATCGACCAGAAGACGTCAAGCAACGTCATTATCTTCATAATCATCGTCGACCTCGTTTGTGAATGTTTTTCTTCTTTTCGTTTTTTTTTCTGTTGTCTGTAGTTAGTCGAGAAAGAAGCGGAGTAGTGATTTTAGGGGCTGGGGTTAAGTTGATCTTGGATTTAAAAGTAATGTGTGGGCTGAAGTTAATGGGCTTAGACTGATTTTAAGTCATGTTTAAATGGGCATGTTTACAAGAACGAGTGGGTTGAATGATAATTATTTTGATTAGGCTAAATTAAATGTTCACCAATGTTTAAATGTACTTGGACTGAAATTTAACGATAAAATGATAATATTTGTATTATCATCTCTTTATAGACTTTGCGTAATTTGTGTATAAACGTTTAATATTACTTCTCCATTTAAAATACAGAAATTTAATACCGGGACCGAAACCGAAACTAAACCAAAACTTCTGAAATTTCTGAAACCAATCGAAATCAAGAAAATTTCAAATGACCAAAACCAAGTTCTCGAACCTTGGTTGAAATAAACAAATCTTGATTTATTTATGTTGTGTTGAATCCTCACAGTTTGGTACAAATGTACAAAATGATGCATACAAAACTATTCTTTTCAAGTTGTATAAAAGTTAATTCTACACCAAATTTGCTCCATTTATGCCGGTCATGATAAGACACAAATCAAAGTTGTGATGACAAATAACTGAAGGTAAAGCAATGATGAAACAACGATGAACAATTTTTTGTTAAAAATTATCAAATGTTAACCAAATATCACATGAAAATTTGCTTGACTTTGTTATGCATGAATCGATTATTAGCATACGATTTTTGGGTTAAAGGTATGAAATTTGTTCCCACGGTTTTGAAAACTTTTGATCTTATTCACTTGTACGTTCCCACTAGCTGAAATTTTTGCACACGTACTGGAACAGTTGTAAATATACTCAATACTATATCCATCATGGTGTATATATGAAATGCATGCTAAACCATAATGGATAGTTGTTGTATTGCTGATAAGATGGTTGTAACAGAACTATATTAATCTTAATATTTATTATTATAGCACTAGTATAAGCTTTGCATAAACAAACCATCACATCTCTAAAGCTAAAAGTGATAATTACCTAGATAAAAAAATAAGGTAGAGGTTTTCGCAGTCAAATAGTAAACAAACCTTTGGAGGCTTAAATGGATAATCTGGCGGGAAGTTGATGTTTATCAAATAAACACCACCTGCAAATGGACTATCAGGAGGTCCCATGATAGTTGCTTGCCAATGAAACATGTCTTCAGCTACTGGACCTGCAAGTGGGAATTATTAATGCATTGCTAAATAAATATGCAGGCAATTAAACAGCAAAAGAGAAATTGACAGGTTACATTGGTCATATATATATAATTCCACATAGCACACCCCTAGTGGTTTTCACAAGCTCATATCTTTGATCAGATGATAAACAACAAATCAAACTCAAAAAACTGATCTTGCCAAAAAAAAAGCACAGCATAAATAATTTATGACCTGTAGTAGTTTTATACATTACACATACTAATGCAATTATAGAAAAAAGCATTTATCACAACTTCAAGCCCTGAAGTCATAGAGTACATTTCACATTCTCTATTTAATCAATGACATTTTTTCCAGTAAACACAAAATTAAGAACTTAAGGGTCATCCAAAGCACACACAATCAATCAACTCACATAACTGCCATGTTAGTTTTGTTTGGGCAAAGAGAAGGATGGTTGACCACATGAATCATTGATTTGCAGTAAACAGATTGTAAACTTTCTAAGTATGACTAAAAATCAACATTTAACTAAATAAATGTTACATGCGACACAATTTTCCTTGAATACATAAGTCAATTGTGAGTTGTATTCACGCACAGATGTATTTGGTTTTTGTGTGTGTTTGATTCATTGACCAACTTTTGGAAACAGCATCTCCAGTACTAGAGTAAGACTGCATACAACTTGCAGATACCAAACCTCGCTCAAGTGTGAGCTTTATGGGCTGGATAGATAATAATGATGATTTGGCTAATAAATATATCGTATATGTATCACTGATCTATCCGTGTTTGCCATCTTGCATTTCAGATTTCAAATACGATTGTAGCACAGATGAGTGCACGTGAAAAGAAAAAGTCCTCATCTGTACCAAGTACACATTAACACATGCTCAGCAGACTTAAAAAGAAGAATTCCTCAAAACACATAATTAAACAAAATACTCCTTTTAAGTAATCTACCATTACGTTCATAGAAGTCATACCCATCTTAACTTGATTATACATTGTACTTACCTTTCATCTACAGATATTATGAAAATTAAAATAAATATCAAAAACTCATTAGCAAGCTCACAAAATGATGTTAAGAAAAAATTAAAATTGCAGAAACCAAAGTTAAGAGGTCAAAAACTCAATTTAATACATACAATTAAATACTTGTTCACAGTAACCGCAACTTCGACACATAATACATAACTACAAACGATTGTGACAAAAATCAAATAACAAAATCAGAGTTCAAGATTGAATTATACCAGCACTGCAAGAAGTAGGAGGATCCTTCTGCAGATCCTTGAGTTCTTTCAAGATTCTCTTTGAAGCCATGGCGGCAATTATCACGATCCAAAACCCTAATCAATCGCAATAATAAAAGACATAATCAAATCATAATTCAATATCCAAAATCAGCATAGAAATAACAACAAAATGAATAATTTGGGAACATTTTGAGACCTTCGGTTCGGATTAAAACTTCGAAAGCGAGGCCACAAGCAGTGAAACTGATGAACGAAACCGCTGACAAGCAGAATTTATAGAGGAACACACATTGAATGACAAATATACCCCTGGAATTTGTAAATAAAAGGGTATGCTGGCTGGAGGGTACAAATGCTATATCATACTCCGACTTTGGAAAAGAGGGATTTCCTGAAGGTCGGCCGAAGAGTTGAAATTCGCAAGGAACATGCCGATAAGAAATTTGACGGAAGGGGCATGGAACGTATGAAAAGTTCAGGTTTCATGTGGGGCCATCAAATTTTTATTTGTTAAGTGTGTTCCTCGTATCCAAATTGACGACGTCCAAAATCATATTGTTCACTCACGGAATAAAAGTAAAAATGACTAAGAATTTAAAATGAAAATGAAGAAACGCGTGAGCTAGTTTAAATACACAATTTGAGTGTTTAATGGGTGATATTTTCGTATTATGAAAGAAATGAAAGAACAAACATTTGAAACAAATCTATCATCAAATTTAAGAATTCGGATGTCGGTTCATAACGTAAGAGGTTATATGCATCAGACGTAACTATTTTAGGCAGACATGATACCTTTTTCGTATAATTCCTCCGTCCTCATTTCGTACATTGTCATTTTTTTATTATAATATATAACTACGTCAAAATATAATTCCATCTAAGATAATTCCGTTTATAGTAACGGTTATGGGATGCTTATTAAATGGAAGCGAGTAATCTCAACAATCATCAATGACGCACGATGTTTTAGTCCCTGGTGCCGAGCATATTGAAAATGGACATATCGAGTGGATAATGCTGTCGGAAAATTTAAAAGAGTAACATGTTATTGGGCCTCGTTTAACTCAATGCAACTTTGAGAACATAGCTGTGGTCGATCATAGAAAAAAATAGTTTGTGCAAGTGATTGAAGAAAACTTCAAAATCTCAAAACCTTGTGTAACAACCCGCATATTTTACGATTATATATTTAAATATTTTATTTAAATATAGCATAGTCAGTCGGATTAAAGTCTGAAATGCAACTTTTTTATAAATAGTCGAATTAGGACTCGAGACAACTTCCATTGAGTTCAAAACGGCTTTTGTGGCCTTTTTGAGTATAAACATCGATATGTTTGGAGTTGTAGAATTTCGCTATTTTTCTATTGGACTTTGAGTTTGGGCTTCAGCCCATTAACTCAACAAAATACCATAACTCCTCCTCCAACTCCTCTTCATTCATTCTATTATTTCCTGATACTCAAGCTAAAAGAAAATGGGGGAAAGAAAGGGAAATTAAAATTCCTAAATCTTAGATTGCTAGGAAATTCAAGATTCAAGCTCCAAAATCAAAGAGAAGCTTAGGTAAGCATCATTTTCATCTTCATCTTCTCCATCTCAATCTCTCTCCAATTTTCAGAAATTCCTAAAAAACCTAACTTAGGAAATATTTGCATTTGATCATAGATTGAGGGTTCTTGAAGTGAAGTTGAAGAGTGATTGATTTTGCCTTGTTTTAGATCTCATCTTTCCTTAATTTTTGGTTTAAAGGTGAGTTCTTGAACTCACATATATGTTTATACCTTTGATAGTTGTTAGGTACGAAATCCTAACATTTATTTTATGTTCATTTGCTTTTGAATTGAATTGGATGGTGAATTTTCCAATTTTTGGTATTTTGAAGTCAAAATCCATGATAATCATACTATGAATGTCTGGACTTGTTGTTTGGAGTGTATCGAAGAGCCTATAAGGCTGGGTTGTCGTTTATAAATCTCTAACCTCCGTTGCTCGTCCGATCCCTTCCGAACCGGTTTGGTCATCAATGGCCTAGGCAAAATGTGCCCTGAACTTCAACTCAGATGTCTGGAATAACACTCAAACGTATGGGCCATCGGAATAAAAATTCCAGATGTATAGCTCAGACATTTGATGTTACTTTTTAAACATCTAGGCGATCTAGAATAAAATTTCCAGCACTTCAGCGCATACGTCTGGGATAACCACCAGACGTCTAGAGTTGGCAAATTCAGCCAACTTGCCTGTTTTTAGATGAGTTTCCGTTTTAATCGATTTTTGTTGATCTGGTTGGTTGTTGTCACTTATTATCGACTTTGATGACTTCTTTTTTGGACTTTTGGGAATATCCATTTGATGGACTTGATATCGATTTTTATGCTTTTAATTCACGTCGTCGAATGTAATTTTTTGGTGATCGATTGTTTTTACAATCGTTTTCTGTGATTTGTCACTTTTAAAATGCAAAGGTCTCTATACTACTAATAAACACTCTAACTCTTTCACAAAAAACGATTTCAACACTATTTTAATACAAAACTCGTTTTTAAATCCGTTTTTCAATCTATTAGTATATACAAACCTTTATCTCATTCGTATGAGAAATCTTATTAAATGGCTTAGCAAAACAAGTGGTATAAAACGCTTGCATTTACTTCGTCGGTTAATTTTTGGACTTGTTCGATTGAACTCTAGTGATAATTTTCGAGTGGGAATCTACAATTTATTCTTAAATATTTAAGTTAATGCAGTGATTACGGGACACGAAGCTAATCTCATTTATATACTAGCTTAGTGTAGTTGACACTTCTTATTGATCTATGATGATCATTTAGTGATTTAGACCTGCGATGTGCAGTGTCTCTTTGTCCACGTGGGGGACTATACCCCGTTTTGTGGAGCTTCGTCTCATTTTTACAGGCTAGCAACCTATGGGTTTTATGAAGTTCGGTTCCTCGGACGTACCGTTATTGTACTACGTCGTTGCGCCAGCTCTATGGTTAGCAACCATGGGATAGCGACCCGTTTGTGATACATGTATTGGTGAGTTTTCATACTTCCGTTTTTGATAGGCCTCCCCCCTTTGTGTTTTTTTGGATTTCTAATTACTGATTTCTGGAATTTATTTTCACCATTTATTGCGAATTGGCATTGATGTGGTTTGCCAATATTTGAGGCTTGGTGAATAAGCTAAAGAATATGACATTATATTTTGTGCTTGAGAAAATTTTAGATATTGTATGATTTTTGTTGTTATCTAATGTATACTTGTCACAGTATGGCATTATTGTTATCATATGTTTTTATCATATCTCTTATCCTATCTCATTTTATATGACATTTATAGCTAGACTGATCCATTTATTATTTTCTTCTTAAATAATACTCGGGTCAGACCGAGGTATTTCAGGTGCTTCTACTTGACTTCTTATAAGGGTCTGTCATTTGACTTTTGGCTAACTACCAGCCTAGTAGTTTTTGCTTTTATACATTCGAGATGGAGATTTCTTGATGTATACATATTCTTTTATCTAGCACTTGTACCTATTCTTTTATGGTGTAGCGGATCTTGTATGACCGCTACTTTGATGTACACTTTTATGTGCTGTATTCAAATCTGTTTCCGCCTTAGTGATATGAATATCTGTAACTGATTTGTGTTATGCTTAATTTATATTTGTTTCCGAAGATCACATAGCCACTGTGTAATAGCCTTGAGTTTGTATTTGATGTGTCAGATTTCCTCTTGAAAAGAAATGCATGTCATATTATCTAACATATGGGTGCTCGCATAAAGCAATTACACAGATGGTCGCTCCTCAACAATTTTATTCTTCGTTCTAGTCGACAACATTACCCTGTAGTGTCATTGACTAGTGTGAGTATAAAAGTGGGGCGCCACAGCTTGGCTCTGATACCAAGCTTGGCTTAGAACATACGATCACATATTTTCTCGCATGAATTTTGTCGATCTACATCGAGTCCAAACGGGTTCTAGCATGCTCCAAGAGAGAGCATTAGATTGGTATGAGCTTTTGGTTTCTGAGATTATCGAAGCGGATCTTACTTGAGAGAAATTCCGGAAAAGATTCGAATTGAAGTTTGTGCCGAAGGATGAAAAAGTAACTTTAGCTCGGCGCTTTATTGACCTTGTTTAAGGTGAATCTTCTGTGATGGATTACGTCGCATCTTTTGAATCTCTCTAAATATGAGGTCGAGTATATTAATACACCATTGAAGAAAAATCAGAGGTTTTTCTATGGGTTGAATAAGAACCTCAAAAAGCCTTTACTTCTGAAACTAGAAGTTTCTTTCGATTAGCTTGTTGATATCGCTCTTCGGCTTGAAGAGGACGATAAAGAAAGTGACGTTGAAGTTGTGTGTGCCAAACAGAACTTCAACAACAAGAAGAAGAGGTCTATTAAGTTCAAAGACCCTAATCCCAACAAGAAAGGGAAGCAAACAACTTCGGTAACAAAGATTCCGACCTCTAGTCGTGGGCAATGCTACAATTGTAGTTCTAAGGACCATTATGAAAATAGGTGTCCGAAACCCCTTTTCGTCGTTATTGCAAAAGTTCGGGTCTTCTTTTATCTTTATGTCCCAAACTTCCAAGCAAGAAAGAGGGAAAACTAAATATTGTGCAAGCGCCTAGTAACACTTCTCTTGGTCAAGGTATTTCTCATTCTATCCTTGATGGCATTATTATGTTTCGTGATCATCCTATTCGTGTTCTTTTTGACACGGGTGCATCCCACTCTTTTTATCATAAGAACTTATTGATACTTTTTCTTTAAATGTTATGGACCTGATGACTTCTTTGAGAATTGCGAATCTGGTTGGTGGATCCGCAACACTCAGTTTGCTTTGTAAAGATGTCGAGATTATTTTTTCGGTGTCGATTTGCATGTTATGCGTTACTTAGGCTTCGGAATGATTTTGGTAATGGACTGGCTTAATCATTATGAAGCTTATATCCTATGTCCCGAGAGGACTATATATCTTCGACATCCTCAATCTGTTAAGCAGATTTCTATTATTCTTAATGATTCAGATTCCAATTCGGTAGCATCCTTATATTTTCTAAATCCACATGATGACGATAATGACGACGACGAAGATATCATTTCCCTCATTCACGTTGTTCGTGAATTTTCCAACATATTTGAGCCTGTTTTAGGATTACCCCCTAAGCGAGCAATTGAGTTCAGAATTAATTTAATCATTGGAGCTCTACCAATCACTCGTCCTCCTTATCGTATGTCCAATCAGGAAAATGAGGAGATGCATAAACAATTATCCGAATTGGAAGCAAAAAAGTTTATTCGCTCTAGTTTCTCCCCTTGGGGAGCTTCAGCTATTTTTGTGAAGAAATCCGATGGTACACTTAGGCTTTGCGTTGGCTACCACAAGCTTAATGATCTTACCATTAAGAATAAATATCCCTTGCCTCGGATTGATGATCTATTCGATCAACTTTGCGGTGCTAGAGCCTTTTCACAGTTAAACTTAACAACATGTTTTCATCAGCTTCATATTGTAGAGGATAGCATCCTTTGACATCGTTCCGTACTCGTTATGGATCTTATGAATGGCTTGTTATTTCGTTTGGTTTAACGAATGCTCCAACTTATTTTGTTGACCTTATGAATCAAGTTTTCAAAGACTTCCTTGATCTATTTGTTATCATCTTTATAAATGATATTCTTATTTATTCTAAAACCCAGGAAGAGCAAGATAAACATCTTCGGATTGTGTTGGAAGCTCTTAGGAGCAATCAATTGAAAGAAATTTTTTCTAAGTGCCACTTTTGGCAATCTCGTGTGAAATTTCTCGGATATATTATTTATGAATCCAGAATTTTCATGGATCCTTCAAAGATTGAAGCGATTCAAAATTGGAAGAGACTGGAGAGTGTGATGGAAATTCTAACCGTCGGTTCATAAAAGACTTTTCAAAAATTTCCGTACCTCTTACTAGTTTGACGAAGAAGGGAGTTAAATACATTTGGTCAGACAAATATGAAGCTGCTTTCCAGAAATTGAAAGAACTCCTTTCCGATGCTTCTGTTCTTGTGATTCCCGAAGGGAACCAAGACTTTATATTGATGCTAGTCGTGTTGGTTTGGGAGACGTTCTCATGCAAAGGGAACCTGTTATCGCTTATGCTTCTAGGAAATTAAAGCCTGGCGAGACTAGATATGCCACTCATGATTTAGTGCTCGCGGCCATTGTTTTTGCCCTTAGAATTTGGCGTCATTATCTTTTGGGAGAGAAATTTGTTCTCTACACCGATCATAAATCCTTGAAGTATTTATTTTTCCAAAAGGAACTTAATTGCGTTAATAACGTTGGCTAAAGTTCCTTGCATCTTATGATCTTGATATTCTTTATACTCCCAGAAAGGGGAAATCATGTTGTCGATGCCCTTAGTCGTAAGCAACAAGCGATTGTTTTCATGATGATATTCGAATGGAACGACCTCGAGACTTTATCCACCTATGAGATTTGAGATTGTGAATCCGATTCATGTTCATCTCTTGTTTTATATAGCCTTGAGGCTCATCCATCTCTTTTTGACTGCATTCTTGAAGCTCAAAACCATGATTCCGAACTAGTTCATCTTAGCCAAAGTTATAGGGATAGAAATGTTGATGGTTTGAAAGACTTTGAAATCGATGCCCGTGGTGGTATTCCAAAATTTGGTAGACTTATTGTGTCAAATATTAGTAATCTTTGTAAAGACATTTTAGAAGATTCTCATCATTATAAATTTACCATTCATTCCGGTAGTAGTAAAATGTACACGGATATGAAATGACTTTATTATTGGGATGGAATGAAATCTGGTATTGTTAATTTTATTAAGCGTTGCATGACTTGCCAACTCGTTAAGGCCGAGCATCAAAGACCCGGTGGGTTGTTGCAACCTTTAGACATTCCCGTTTGGTAGTGGGGTCAAATTTCCATGGATTTTATTGACGGTCTTCCCCATTCTCGTTTGAATCATGACAGTTTATGGGTAATTGCAGATAGACTTACAAAACCCGCCCATTTTATTCCCATTCGGTCTAATCGGACCGTACATCTTTTGGCCAAACTCTATGTTAAAGAGATTGTTAAATTGCATGGAGTTCCTACTTCTATTGTTAGTGACCATGATCCATTATTTACTAGTGGATTTTGGAAGAGTCTTCAAAAAGCTTTGGGAATGAAGCTTAATTTTAGCACTGCTTATCATCTTCAGTCCGATGGACAAACCGAGCATGTGATTCAAACTCTTGGAGATCTTCTAGTGTATGTTTTTTTGATTTTGGTGGAAGTTGGGAAGATCATATTTCCCTTCTTGAGTTTTCTTATAATAATAGCTTCCAATCTAGTATTGGTATGGCACCTTTCGAGGCACTCTACGGAAGACCGTGCCGATCTCCTTCTTTTTGGCTTGAGGCCGGTGAGAAGCTGGCTTTAGGTCCAGATTTTATTCGTGATTCCATAGAAAAGATTGATCTTATTCTTTACAGGAGAAAGAAGCTCAAAGTAGACAAAAACCCTATGCAGATAACCGAAGAAGGAATTTGGAATTTTCTATGGGAGATTTGGTGTTCATTTGTGTTTCACCTATGAAGGGTATTGTGCGTTTCAGTCATCGAAAAAATTAGCACCTCGATATATTGGTCTATTTTCCATCACCAAACGCGTTGGTTCTGTGGCTTATCGCCTTTTATTACTAGCTCAATTTTCTGGTATTCATGACATTTTCCACGTCTCTCAATTACGAAAATGCCTTAAGGATTCCGATTCTATTCTTGAGCCCGATGTTATTGAAGAAATTGAAGTTTCACCTAATTTGACTTATGAGCAGCACCTTACTCGTATTATTGCTACGGAGGTTAAATGTCTTCATAATAAAGATGTCCCGCTTGTGAAAGTTCAATGGTTCTCAAATCCTAAGGATTGTTCTTGGAAATCCAGAGAATTCATTGAGCGAACACATCGGGGCTTACCCTCTCGGGCTCTTTAAGGTAAACTTCTTACTTCAAATTTTCTTTTGTGTTGATATGCTTTTATTGTTGTTACTCATTGTTTTCTTCTTAAGTATTGCAAGAACGCAATTTCTTTAAGGAGGGGAGTCTGTAACAACCTGCATATTTTACTATTATATATTTAAATATATCATCGTTTGTCGGATTAAAGTCCGAAATGCTACTTTTTGTAAACAATCGAATTAGGACTTGAGACCACTTCCATTGAGTTCAAAATGGCGCTTGCAACCTTTTTGAGTATAAACATCGATATGTTTGGAGTTGAGTAGAATTTCGCTATTTTCCTATTGAGATTTAGGTTTGGGTTTCAGCCCACTAACCCAACAAAATACCCTAACTCCTCCACCAACTCCTCTTCATTCATTTTATTATTTCCTATCATTTAGGCTAAAAGAAAATGGGGAGAAAGGGAAATTAAAATTTCTAAACCCTAGATTGCTAGGAAATTCAAGATTCAAGCTCCACAATCAAAGAGAAGCTTAGGTAAACATCCTCTTCATCTTCTCTATCTCAATCTCTCTTCAATTTTCAAAAATTCCTAAAAAACCTAACTTATGAAATATTTGCATTTAATCATAGATTGAGGGTTCTTGAAGTGAAGTTGAAGAGTGATTGGTCTTGCCTTGTTTTGGAGCCCTTTCCTTGTTTTTGGGTTTAAATGTGAGTTATTGAACCCACATCTATGTGTATACCTTTGATAGTTGTTAAGTATGAATTCCTAACATCTATTTTATGTTCATTTGATTTTGAATTGAAATGGATTGGTGAATTTTCCAATTTTTGGTATTTTGAAGTCAAAATCCATGATAATCCTACTATGGATGTCTGGACTTGTTGCTTGGAGTGTATCGAAGAGCCTATAGGGCTGGATTGTCATATGTCATAAATCCCTAGCCTCCATTGCTTGTCCGACCGCTTCCGAACCTATTTAACCATCAATGGCCTAGGCAAAATGTGCCATGAGCTTCAGCTTAGTCTGGTATAACACTCAGACGTTTGGGCCATCGGACTAAATATTCTAAATGTACAGCTCAGACGTCTGATGTTACTTTCCAGAATCTGGGCGATCTGGAATAAAATTTCTAGCACTTCAGCTCAGACATCTGGGATAACCACCATACATCTGGAGCTGACAAATTCAAACAACTTGCCTGTTTTTAGATGGGTTTCCATTTTAATCGATTTTGTTGATCTGTTTGGTTGTTGTCACTTATTATCGACTTTGATATCTTCTTTTCTGGATTTTTGGAAATACCAATTTGATGGATTCGATATCGATTTTTATGTTTTTAATTCACGTCATAGAATGTGAATTTTTGGTGATCGATTTTTTTATAATCGTTTTCTGTGATTTGTCACTTTTAAAATGCAATGGTTTCTATACTAGTAGTAAATACTAACTCTTTCACGAAAAATGATTTCAACACTATTTTAATACAAAACTCGTTTTTAGATCTGTTTTCCAATCTATTAATATGTACAAACCTTTATCTCGTTCGTATGAGAAATCTAATTAAACGGCTTAGCAAAAAAAGTGGTATGAAACGCTTACCTTTACTTTGTCAGTTAATTCTTGGACTTGTTCGATTGAACTCTAGTGATAATTTTCGAGTGGGAATCTACAATTTGTTTGTAAAGAGTTAAGTTAAGCCAGTGGTTATGGAACACGAAGCTAAACTCGTTTATTTACTAGGTTAGTATAATTGACACTTCTTATTGATCTATGATGATCATTTAGTGATATAGACTCGCGATTGCAGTGTCTCTTTGTCAACGTGGGGGACTATACCCTATTATGTGGAGCTTCGTCTCATTTTTATAGGCTAGCGACCTATGGGTTTTATTGAGTTCGGTTCCTTGGGCATATCGTTATTGTACTACGTCGTTGCACCGGCTCTATGGTCAACGACCATGGAATAACCATCCGTTTGTGATACACGTGTTGGTGAGTTTTCATGCTCCCGTCTTTGATAGGCCTCCCCCCTTTGTGTTTTTTTTGGATTTATAATTATTGATTTCTGGAATTTGCGTTTCACCATTTATTGCTTATTGGCATTGATATGTTTTGCCAATATTTGAGGTTTGATGAATAAGCTAAAGAATATGGCATTCTTTTTGGTGCTTGAGAAAATTTAAGATATTGTATGATTTTTATTATTATCTAATGTATACTTGTCACAGTATGACATTATCGTTATCATACGTCATCCTATCTCATTTTATATGACATTTATAGCTAGACTAACCCGTTTATTATTTTCTACTTAAATAATACTCGGGTCAGACTGAGATATTTCAGGTGCTTCTACTTGACTTCTTATAAGGGTCGTTATCTGACTTTTGGCTAACTATATAGCTTAGTAGTTTTTTCTTTTATACATTCGAGATGGATACTCCTTGATGTATACATATTCTTTTGTCTAGCACTTATACCTATTCTTTTATGGTGTAGAGGATCTTGTATGACCACTACTTTGATGTACACTTTTATTTGTTGTATTCAAATCTGTTTCCGCCTTAGTGATATGAATATTTACGACTGATTTGTGTTATGCTTATTTTATGTTTATTTCCGAAGACCGCATAGCCATTGTGTAATAGTCTTGAGTTTTATTTAATATGTCAGATTTCCTCTTGAAAAGAAATGCATGTCATATTATCTGACACATGGGTACTCATACAAAGCAATTACACATATTATCGCTCCTCAACAGTCTTATTCTTCGTGCTAGTCGACGACATTACCCTGTAGTGTCCTTGGCTAGTGTGAGTATAGAGGTGGGGCGTCACACCTTACATACATCAAAACGGACTCTCAAACTGACTCGAAAACACTCAAACTTCATAGATTATGGAAGGAATACAGATTGACCTGAAAGACTCAACAAAATTAATCCAGATCGATACTCATTTAAACAATAAGGTTATAACAGGTTGATTGCTTTCTTATGAGAAAACCTGGACAATTTTTTAGCCCCGGGATGATATGGTTGGAATTAATCCCTTAGTGACATGTCTACCATTAAACATTGATCAAAAATTTAATTCGGTAAGGAAAAAACGAAGACCTTTGCACGAAGATAAAAAAATAAAAAGCAAGAAGAAGTCAATCGATTGTCAAAGAATAACTCTACACGAGAAATGCATTATCCAAGCCAAAACACATTCTGTGTTAGTCAAGAAGCCAAATGAAAAGTGAAGAACATGCATAGACCATACTAGTGTTACGACTCTAATTTTGATTTACATTATTTAGGACATTTTATTAGTTAAATTAAATGAAATAATGTAAATGGTTAAGGGATTGAGATTTGAATAATATGGGATAGCCGTGCATAATAAACTAATGAACATAAGGGAATTAAAATAAAGTAAGTAAGGGTAAAATAGGAATAGATTATATTCTTATACTCTAAACCATCATGCACTCTCATTTTTCATGTTTCACGAACAATATTAAATTTAAGAGAGGTCGACCACCATTAGAAGAAAGCAAAGAAGAAGATAAGCAAGATTTCAAGAGGAAGAAGCTTAATCAAATTAATTCAAGAGAAAATATCAACTCCTTAACAACAAGCTAAGGTGAATAATAGGTTACATCTCATATTTTCTTATTCTCGATTCTAGATCAGATTCGAATATGTTTTGCAAAGTATTATGCCATGTTTTGAATGATGAATAGATATAAATATATATATGCTTGTTGATGATTTTTTTTGTTCATATAGATTTTTATGATAAGTTATGATTGAAAAACCTACCAAATGACATCTAAATGCCTTGCGATTTCGAAATTAGATCAAAAAATATTTTAGAGATGGGTTTCAAGTTTTATAATTTTCTAAATTAATGTGGATTTATTATAAATTTCCAGTGAAGAAAATGGTTAAATTGGGTTTAAAATAATTATGGCTACTATATGTTAACTTTGGGCCAGAAATTTATATATGTTAGAAAACATATTAAAAGTGATTTATGGGAATTTTTGGAGAATTTTTCTAAGTGTTCTAATAAGTATATAAACTTATTCAAGGTATGAAACTTAAATGTTTTATATGTTTATAAAAGGAGAAGGGGAAATTGTAAATGTTTAAAATTGTTAATCTCTGAAATTCGGCAACATTTTTAGAAAAGATTTTGAAAAAGTATTGACAACCAATCATATGTTGACAAACAAAGCAAGTTAGTTAGAAAGAAATTACTTAATAATGTTAAAAATTAGTTTTACAAGGTTTTGCTGTTTCACCACTTTCGACAGCTATCTTTCGACTTCATACTTCCGCCTCCATCTTAGTCGAAACCAATTCACATGGTATCAAAGACTTGGTACGTAGTGGATGAGAGATAGATGAAAGGTATAGAGTCTGCCTTCAAAGGGGACGAGTCCTTGTTTTTCTTTTAAAGGAAATGTGCTTGCTTTGCTTTTGAATGAGATAGCTTTCGACATGGTCAAGTGTTTTAAAAAAAGAGCTTTTGAAAGAGGTTTCCGCCTTTGTTTTAAGAATATGCTTTCAAAGGGATCGAAATCCCTCTATTGCACGTTACTTTTTGAAGCAATGCCTTCGAAAGGGCTCTTTCGTTTTAAAACCTGAATCGCTTCTCCAATGCTTTCGAATGGATTGGTTTCGATACCATCCACTTCTTTTATTTAGGAAAATGCTTTCGAAAGAGTTTCTTACATCCCGGTTGTTTTTAGATAATTTTTATATTTTGAAAGTTGAACCCAAAGGTTTCTAAAGGAATGGTTTTATTGGTTTCGAAACTATGTTCCACAAGCTTTTACTTGAACCCAATGCTTTCGAAAGGTTTGTTTTAAGTAAAGGGCTTTAATAATTTCAAAAGGTATCTAATGAAGGTTTCGAAGGGGATGTTCCCTAGTGTTTTTGAAAGGTATATGATAAAGGTTTCGAAGAGGTGACTCCCCAATGTTTTTAAAAGGTTTACCTTTTGTAAATGAATGGAAGGTTTCCAATGTTTTCGAAAAGCGGGTTTGAAGTATTTTAAAAGAGTATGTCTAAGGCTTCATAATGTCTTCGGAAGGACACTTTCAATGGTTTCAAAAAGTCTATTATAAATGAATTCGAAAGGTATGTTTTGGCCTTTCGGCCTAGAGTTCAAAGTAAACTAGTTAACTAGTTTTGAAAGGGGTACCATCAAAGGTTTCGAAAGAGATTATTTAAAGGTTTTAAACAAAAGTTTCAAAGGTTTTCATCAACAATGTTTTGAGTAAAGCATATATCATGGAAAAGAGATTTGAGTAAAGAAAATAGTATGTTTTCCTTGTTTAAGTATGATTTAAAGGTTAAATCAATTTGAAAAGGTTTTCAAGGAAAATTTTGATGGGTGGTTAACCATAAGTAAACGACTCAGATATTTGTATACTGGATGGGACTGGTATAGGGTTGCATCCTACACATTAGCTATAGTCTCTAGCTAATTTAGTCGAAAATTCCATTGTGTAGGGCTTAGTTACAAGTAAGACTTAAATGAGGTGACGCATAGAAAGGAATATATGGAGAAGGAGAATAGGTTATTGGTGAGCCCACAAAACCATTAGAATCAGGTGACCCTGGGAGAAGTGAGATAAGGAAAGATCGTCCAGAAGTTTGTCTAACAAATATTAGATTATTTATTTTGTCCAACAGACATTAGATTATTTATTTTGTCCGGTAGGCCCGAGTCAGCCAATGGTTAGTAGTTAGCCAAATAAAACTATATTGTTCAAACATATAGTCCATTTATTACCTGATTTATGAGCATATATGATATTGCTATTACTTTTTTAATCAGTTTGATTGCAGGATTCTGATTTGCAAAATGATATGTTTTGAAGGGATATTAATGAGGGGAAACCCGTTCAACCAAGTGGTGTGGTCTCACTTAATATCAGTAAACTGAGATGTTATAGTATTATTCACACCAGGCTTTATTTTTGACTCGAAGTTTATATTTTCCCCTTAAACTCTTGGGTGCTCAAAACTAATTTGAGTAGATTGAGAGTTAAGGTTTTATAGGTTTAGTAGGTGGACGAATAAAGCTTTCGAAAAAGTTAAGGATGCAAAGTTAGCTATTTAGGAGTTGTTATTATTATTTCCGCTGTGATGTACTAAGACTATTATGTTTATTGAATACTCTGATCATCCAAGAGGGCACCTTCATATGTCATTTTTGGCGTAATTTGTAATAATTATATTTGATCAGATCCTAGGAATTGTTTTGGGATTACGTATCTGAATATGAAATATTGATTTGAAATGTAATAAGAAAAGTTGTTTTAATCTGTGCTGATTTTATTTCATATTCAAGCACTTTCGATATTATGGATACCATTAACATTATCTTATTTTGTCACCGGAAGTTAACACTATGGATTACTGCAACATCTGTGGCACCTGGATTCGGGACTCAAGATAGGGAATGTTACAACTTAGTATCAAAGCATAGGTTTATGAAAAACTTAAAAGAAATTTCAAACTTAAAATGATTTTGAAAATATAATCCTAAGGAATTAGAGAAAAGACTAGGGTATGGGATAACGTTATAGTAACATACTTATATTTGCTATATATAAGTATACGCTTTATCTCTATTCTCTCATCTCTCTTAGGCTATTCTTTTGTATCTTACAAATATTCAAATGTAGTTTTTACGGACGTAAGATATGGATGTCAAAAGTGAAAGAGTTAACATTGGTGGGGGAAGCATCACAACTATTGGGAATGCCAGACCAAATACCAGGAGGAACCCAGGTCTGGCACAAGATGCAAATATGGGTGCTGGAGTACCGCAAGTTGATTTGGAAGCAATGTATCAGTTTTTCATTAACATAATACAAGAAGAAGTTGCTACGGGTTTGGCTGGAGGAAATGCTGAAGGGGAAAATCAAGAAGCTCCAGTGGTTAATAACTACGCTGTTTTGAGTGGAGATTATGCCCGGTTGGGAGGAAAGCCGTTTATTGGTACTGAAGACGCAAACGAAGTGGAGAATTGGTTACTTCATTGCAAGAGATTTTTTACTGATTTGGAGCTCAATGATGAGTAGAAAAGATGACTTGCTTCTAGACAGCTACAAGGGGCAGCTATGTATTGGTGGAATAGTGTTACCGTTGGAGTTAATGGGGAGACTATGACTTGGGCTGAGTTTAGTGGAAGATTTGAAGAAAGATTAATGTCAAAGATTGCTATGTCTACTTTGCTCAGCAAGTCTGCTGAGTTGGAGCGGGGAGATATGATAGTATTTGAGTATAAGACCAGATTTGAGGAGCTAATGAGATATAGATATGTTACAGTTGATGCTTTTATTGAGAGGAATGAAAAGTTCATTCGTGGGTTGAGGCCTAAACTTGCTAAGGCCACCTTATTGCACATTGGAGATCTATGTGATGTTGTTGTTGACATGGCTCTACAGCAGGAAGAGATGCTTGCTTATCCCGAAGGAGACAAGGCAAAGGAGGCTCAAGCAGGGCAGAACCTGAAAAGGAAGTTTTTCCATAAGAAAGGAGCTCAGAAGGGTGGAGCTGCTAAGAAAGAGAAGGCAGAAGTTGTCTATTATTAGTGTGATAAGGAAGGAAATTATGCTCATAAATGCCGAACATGCAAAGGAAAAAAAGTTGCTGAGAAGAAAGAAGTAAGGTATTTCAACTATGATCAGATTGGACACTATAAGAACAAGTGCAAGGAGTCAGCCAAGGATGGGAAAGGTAAGATGTTTGCATTGGAACCAGCTCCTGGAGACCAACAACATATGAAAAGGGAAAAACTATGTTGGGAGGTATGCTTTTGATTCATGGTGTATCGGTTAGAGTTCTATCTGATACTGGTGCATTGCATGCTTTTATATTTCATTGTTTGATAAATAAGCTTAACCTATAACCCTCATACCTAGTTACTTCCTTAAGGATTGCAAATCCGATAGGAGGGTATGCGACTCTTGGGATGAGATGTAACCACTTCGAGTTTGAATTGTTAGGTCATACATTTGTTTGCAGTTTGCATGTGTTTGATTTCGTAGTGTTTGGAATTATTTTTGGTGTGTGGATTGGTTAAGTAAATACGATGCTAGGATATTTTTCCATGATAGGAAAATATCACTTAGACACCCTAACTGTAATGATCGGATTGTATATACCGTAGAAAACCCTAGTTTTGTGGTTATTGCTTTGTTGGGTGTTATAGAGGCAGAAGACGAGTTGAATCGAGTTTTCATTGTTAGAGAATTCATAGATGTCTTTGAACCTGTAGTAGGATTGCCGATGAAACAAGCTGTTGAGTTCTGAATAGATTTAGTGCCAGAAGCAGAACCGATGAGTAGACCACCAAGAAGAATGACACCTACCAAGATGAGGGAGTTAAACGTGTAGGTTGTGAATTTGGAAGGCATGAATTTTATCAGACCAAGCAGTTTGCCATGGGGAGCAGCCATAGTGTTTGTAAAGAAACTGGACGGATCGTTAAGGTTATGTATCGATTACCGTAAGTTGAATGAGAAGACGATAAAGAATCGACATCCATTACGTAGAACTGATGATTTATTCGACCAGTTACTGGAGCTAAAGTGTTTTTCCAGTTGGATTTGGGATAGGATTCCATCAGCTTAGAGCGAAAAAGGATAGTATTCCTTTGAAGACATTTAGAACTAATATGGATCGTACAAATGGTTAGTAATACCGTTAAGACTAACTAATGCGCCAGAATTCTTTGTAGATTTGATGAATCAAGTTTTCCAAGAGCACTTGGATAGGTATGCGTTGGTTTTCATAGATTTTGATATACTCTAAAGATGAAAGAGGGCATGAAGTTCTTAGAATGGTGGTTGAGACATTGAGGCAGCATCAACTGAAAGCGAAATTTTCGAAGTGTCATTTCTGAAAAAAGGAAGTGAAGTTTCTTGGTTATGCAGTCTCAGAGAAAGGGTTGTCTGTAGATCCAACTAAGATCGAAGTGGTGAATAATTAGAAGAGACGCGAGATAGTGACTGAGATAAAGAGTTTTCTTGAATTAGCTCGGTGTTATCAAAGATTCATTAAAGATTTTTCATGGATAGTGGCACCGATGACGAAGCTAATGCGAAAGGATATTAAGTTTGTTGGACCGATAAGTGTGAGGAAGCATTCCAGAAGATGAAACACTTATAGACGAATGCACCCATATTTGTTTTTCCCTAGAGAGGGGAATCAGGACTTAGTGGTGTACACGGATGTGTGTGGAATCGGGTTAGGAGCAGTGTTAATGCAAAGAGGTAAAGTGATTGCCTATGCTTCTCGACAACTTAAACCGCATGAAGCTAGATATCCAACGCATGATTCAGAATTAGCTGCTGTAATTTTTGCATTAAAGGTATGGAGACATTACCTATAGGGAGAAAGATTTGAGTTGTATACAGATCATAAATCTCCAAGGTATTTATTCTCTTAGAAGGAGTTGAATATGAAACAACAAGATGGTTAGAGTTTTTAGCAGCTTATGACTTTGGTATTGGGTACACACCGAGAAAAGGCAACAAGGTTGCGGATGCACCTAGTAGAAAACATCAGAATGCTGTGTTGACAATGATAGCTAAGTGGAAAGTTTTAGAAGCATTTACTACATGCAAGATACAGTGGAGATCAGATGCTAGATCTAGTAAGGAAACTATAATGTTGTCATGTTTAGAAGTTTGACTGATGATGATTGAAAAGGTTGCTTCTAAGAAGAAGGAGGACCCATTATTAGTTGAACAGATTAGGAAGTTAATAGATGGAACAGAGAGTGATAACTTGAAAGATTTCAGTCTTGACCGGAATGGTTGGTTAAGAAAGAAAGGGAGATAGTGCATTCCGAATGTGGGAAACATTCAGAAGGAAGTTCTAGAAGAATGCCATCGTTAGAAGTTCACTATTCATGCGAGAGGAACTAAGATGTATCAAGATATGAAAATGAGTTTCTTCTGGGAAGGTATGAAGAGAAATATAGGCTTATGGGTGAAACGGTGTTTGAACTGTCAACAGGTAAAAGATGAACATCAAAAACCAAGTGGGTTACTTCAGACTTTAGATGTTCCGGTATGGAAACATGATTCTATCTCAATGGATTTTATTGACGGGTTGCCTAGGTCAAATAAGGGAAATGAAAGTATATGGGTTCTACTGGACAGGTTGACCAAATGTGTCCATTTCACTCTAGTTAAGTCAATCGGGATGGCACCCATTTCAGCTAAGTTGTTCATGAAGAATATAGTTAGACTGCATGGAATTCCAAGTAGTATAGTAAGAAATAGAGATTCCTTATTCACTAGCGAGTTCTGGAAGAGTCTACAGGGGACTTTGGGTGCCGAGCTCAAGATGAGTACTGGTTACCATCCGCAAACAGATGGGCCAACGAAAAAGATAAACAAAGTCTTGGAAGATTTGTTACGAGCTTGTGTGCTAGATTTTAGAGAATCATGGGAAAACCATCTACAATTAGTCGAGTTTTCATATAACAACGGTTATCAAACTAGTATAGGGATGGCACCATTTGAAGCTTCATGTGGAAGGCCATGCAAATCTCCATTTTGTTGGTTAGAGACCGGGGATAGGTTGGTTCTTGGTTCGGATTTAGTCAGAGAAGCTGTGGAAAAGATTTAGTTAATTTGAGATAGAATGAAGGAAGCTCGGTCTAGCCAAAGAGTTATGTAGATAGAAGACGAAAAGATTTAGAGTTCTCAGTTGGAGATCATTTTTTCATCGAGATATCACCGATGAAAGGTGTAATCAGATTCGAGAAATCCAGGAAATTGACACCGAGATTCATTGGGTACTTTCCTATTGTAGAAAGGATTGGGGGGTACTCGCACACAGAGCGGAGTTACCAAGTAGTTTGGCCGGAGTCCATAATTTTTTCCATATTTCTCATCTAAGGAAATGTATTCAAGTCTAGAAACTACTATAGCACCCACTGTGTTAAATGACTTAGTAGTGGAGGCGAATTTGACTATAGTTAGAAAACCAGTTCGTATAGTCACGAGAGATGAGAAGAAGCTAAGGAACAAGACAGTCAGATTAGTCAAAGTCCAATGGAGTGACAACGAGAGAGACTGTACTTGGAAAACTAAGAGCAGGATTAGAGATACTCATCCTGACTTGTTTCATGGTATGTTTTGCCTTTGTGATTGATTTTGATGAGTGCCTTAATGTAACTTCAAGGACGAAATTCTTTAAGAAGGGGAGTCTATAACGACCCTAATTTTGATTAATATTATTAAGAAAATTGGTTAAATTAAATGAAATAATATAAATGGTTAAGGGATTGAGATTTGAATAATATGGGGTAGCCGTGGCTAATAAACTAATGAAGAAAAGGGGGAATTAAAATAAAATAAGTAAGGGCAAATAGGAATATGTTTTATTCTTATACCCTAAACCGGCGTGCACTCTCATTTTTTTCGTTTAAAAAATAAAAATTAGATTTAAGAGAGGCCAGCCACCATTAGGAGAAAGCAAAAAAGAAGACAAGCAAGATTTCAACAGGAAGAAGCTTAATCAATTTAATTCAAGAGCAAATCTCAACTCCTTAACAATAAGCGAAGGTGAATAATAGGTTACATCTCATATTTTCTTATTCTCGGTTCTAGATTAGATCCGAATATGTTTTGCAAGGTATTATGCCATGTTTTGAAATATGCATACAAACATACATATATATATATATGTATACACATACATACATACATATATATATATATATAATTATTGATGATTTTTGTTTGTTCATATAGATTTTTATGATAAGTTATGAATGAAAATCCTATCAAATGACATCCAAATGCCTTGCGATTTTGGTATAAGGTCATAAATAATATTTTAGAGATAGGTTTCAAGTTTCATAATTTTTTGAATTATTGTGGATTTATTATAAATTTTCTAGTGAAGAAAATGGTTAAACCGGTTCAAATTAATTACGGCTATTATATATTAGCTTTAGATCAAAAATTTATATATGTTAAAAAACATATTAAAAGTGATTTACGAGAATTTTCCTAAGTGTTCTAATAAAATTATTTAAGGTATGTGACTTAAATGTTTTATATGTTTATAAAAGGAGAAGGGGAAATTTGTATATGTTTTAAATTGTTAATCTTTGAAATTCGGCAGCATTTTTAGAAAAGATTTTGGAAAAGTATTGGCAACCAATCATATGTTGAAAAAAAAGCAAGTTAGTTAGAAATAAATTACTTTATAAAGTTAAAAATCAAATTTACAAGGTTTTGTTTTTTGCCACTTTCGGGTGCTACCTTTTGACTTCATACTTTTGCTTTCATCCTAGTTGAAACCAATTCACATGGTATCAAAGACTTGGTAAGTAGTGGATTGGAGATGGCGAAAGATATAGAGTCAAAATGTGCCTTCGAAAGGGTCAGACCTTGTTTTTCTTTTAAAGGAAATTTCTTGCTTTGCTTTCGAATGAGATAGCTTTCGACATGGTCATGTGTTTTAAATAAAAAAGCTTTCGAAAGAGGTTGCCGCTTTTGTTTTAAGAATATGCTTTCGAAGGGGTCAAAACCCCGTTGCCGCATGTTACCTTTCGAAGCAATGCCTTCGAAAGGGTTCTTTCGCTTTAAAACTTGAGCTGCTTCTCCAATGCTTTCGAAAGGGTTGGTTTCAACACCATCCACTTCTTTTATTTAGGAAAATGCTTTCGAAAGAGTTGCTTTCGTCCTAGTTGTTTTAAAATCCTTTTTATATTTTGAAAGTTAAACCAAAAGGTTTCGAAAGGAATGGTTTTAAAGGTTTCGAAACTATGTTCCACAAGCTTTTACTTGTACCCAATGCTTTCGAAAGGTTTATTTTAAGTAAAGGACTTTAGTACTTTCGAAAGGCATCTAATGAAGCTTTCAAAGGGGATGTTCCCCAGTATTTTCGAAAGGTATATGATAAAGGTTTCGAAGGGATGATTCCCTAATTATTTCGAAAGGTTTACCTTTAGTAAATGAATTGAAGGTTTCCAATGTTTTCGAAAGGCAAGTTTGAAGTATTTTAAAAGCGGATGTCTAAGGTTTCGTAATATTTCCGAAAGGACACTTCCAATGGTTTAGAAAGGTCTATTATAAATGGTTTTGAAATGTATGTTTTAGCCTTTCAGCCAAGAGTCCAAAGTAAAGTATTTAACTAGTTTAGAAAGGGTTGCTATCAAACATTTCAAAAGAGATTGTTTAGAGGTTTTAAACAAAAGTTTTGAAGGTTTTCATCAGCAATGTTTTGTGTAGAGCATGTATCATGGCAAAAAGAATTGAGTAAAGCAAATAGTATGTTTTCCTTTTTTAAGTATGATTTAAAGGGTTAAATCAATTTGAAAAGGTTTTCAAGGAAATTTTTGATGGCTAGTTAGCTCTAAATAAATGATTCAGATACTTGTATACCAGATAGGCTGGTATAGGTCATGCCATATACATTAGCTATAACCCCTAGCTAATTTAGTCTAAAATTCCAGTGTGTAGGGCTTAGTCAGAAGTAAGACTTAAATGATGTTACACACAGAAAGGAATATACAGAGAAGGAGAACAGGTTACTAGTGAGCCCAAAAAACCATTAGGATCACGTGACCCTAAGAGAAGTAAGATAAGGACAGACCGTCAAAAAGTTTGTCTAATAGATGTTAGATTATTTATTTTTTCTAGTAGGCCCAAGTCAGCCAATGGTTAGTGTTGAATATGCGCTTATATGTTTTTGTTTGATGATAATAAACATATATATTCATTTAAATGTATTTGGTAATGTACTATTTTGTTTTTCATAGATTAAATAAATATTTGTTGAATAAAATAAATTACACAGAATTTGAATTTGAATTCAAACAGAACAAGTTACACAGATTTTGAATTCAAACAGAAATTTTATTCAAACAAATATTTATTACAATCTTGAATAGTACAAATTCATGCTCTCACTATACATATACATTTTTGATTACAATCACATCACATTTCACATTTACAGTTAACCTCACTACATATCAGTCACACTCGTGTTTTTGTCTTCAACTGCATTCCGGTTTGAATCCAGCATCTGAGAAATCTGCAAAAATATAAACTAACGCAGTAAAATTGAAAAAGAAATATTTTTGCAAATTCAAAATAAATAATTCTTGAAAATATGATTTGCCTCAGTTATTTGGGTTGTTCGTCATAATTTACACTTGAATTCATCACAAAGTCGTGCATATAGATATTACAGGGACATGTAACCATAAGTGGCTGCAATACACACGTGTACATTCATACACGTGTGCACTGTCTCGCCAACTCGTGTGCACAAATCAAACAAAAGCACTGCTAACAATTCAGCACAAGGTCAAACCCAAATAACACACAGGATTCAACTCAAGGCAGACCACAATTACAAGGCACAGTGCAGAGGTCTTAACAGGAAAATCAAGCAACAGTCAAGTACACAAATGTCCAATATGCAACATGACCGAGCATTGATCAAAACTGGAGACAAGATCAACTACATGAAGCAGTCAACAAGAGCAAGTGTGCTAGTACAAAGAAAACAGTGGCAACATCAAAATTAAAAAAAGAGAGAGGAAAACAGCAACTACACAGACTGTAAACATTCAAAAGTGCCAACATAAGCATACCAAAGTTCAACCTCTTCATTAAACAACTCAAGACCAAGCTGCAAACATTCAAAAGTGCCAACAAAGAATGCAAGCTCGACCAACATAATGAATACTGCAACTGCCACAAGACCATAATGCAACAATGTAGCAGTGCAAATCAAGTACAAAACACAACAATGAAGACTACAGTAAAAGACATGGAACTATGCAAGACCAGAGTAATACAACATGCACAAAGTGCCACAAGATACAGCAATGCAACTCGACTACAAAAGCCATCAAGTATACATTACTGCAAGCTCAAGTGATAAAACATGTGTCCAGTAACCAACACAATGAAAAGACCAGACACTACAGCATGTACAAGCCAAATAATTCAGATCAACTAACCAACAGTGCACAACCAACTCGAGAATATACACGATCAAGACCAAATGCAAACTGCAGTAGTACACTTGAACAAAATAAACAAGTGGAACATCTGTGTAAACTGGGGACAGAAGACAATGCAAACAACAAAGACCACTACAGTAATGCATCAGTGACCAAAGACAGGAACTCAACAAGGCAGACTCAAGTGAGTGAAAACTCGAATTACAATGCATCAGTGAGCAACACAGCAATGGAGTTTTTGCAGTGATACAAATGCAACACAACAGCAACATGCTTAAAGACCACAGCACGACCAATGGCAATACAGTGACAACATGACAGCAGTTTATACAACACGAATAAACCACTGCAACAATGTGTATGAACTCATGTGGACAGTAACAACAGGTCAGAGAATTGAAGAAAGCCACTACAAGAATGCAGACGCAAAGATGGCTGAAACTGTGACAATTAAGATGATAAACAAGTTGAAAAATTCATGTACGCATTCTTTGAAATAGTCAAAGTATCAAAAAAAATAAAAGGAAAGTTTTAATGCCGTGTGAATCAAGGAATCGACCAAGTCACAAATCAAAACAGTGTCAACCAAGCCGTGAGAAGAAAGTATCAAAATATACACATATGAACAAGTCAGAGATAAATCTCAAGCATCAAAGCAAAATCGAGCGGCCAAAGCACAGTGAAGACAAATTCAAACAAAATTTATACGAACGCAAAAATAGGCTTTTGAATCCTATATAAAATGCCCAATCATCATCGGCATAACAATAAAAGAGTTCGAATACAAGTATCAGAGAAAAAATTGTTACCGAAGCAATAATCGAACTCACCGAAGCAACCAAGGAAGCAACACGAAATCGATCGAGGCAGGTTAAATCACGAACAATCAACAAAGATCGAAGTAGTATCGGAGCTTCGCAAAAGCCCTAATCTGGAACAGAGAGCGCAAGGACGAGATCCCCAAATTTTAAAGAGACGAGAAGAACAAACGGCCACCATTATCAAGAGAAAAAGGAACGGGCCGAAGTGTTTATAAAAAAGGGGAATTAAAAATATTATTCTCTCCTTTTTGGGCCAGCCTTATTATTAAAAGGGGGGGTTTTAGTTTTTAATTTTATAATAGGGGTTTTTAGTTTTTATTTTGAGCAAAAATCACGTGTCCAAAGTTCGTATTTTAATTTTTGCTCCTGGTTGTATTTTTGAAGTTGTTTTTCTTTTCAAGTCAAAGGAGTAGTAAATCACCACCTAGGTTTAGGTAGTGTCAGATTGTCTATTTTGAATTAGTTCAGTGAGCAGGGTGTGCGAGTTTGCAAAGCTCTATAGGCGGGAGCAGTGTTTGCGAGTAAGCGAAACTCTATAGGCGGGAGCAGGGTGTGCAAGTCTAGTAGAGTGTTTGTGAGCGGGAGCAAAAGGGTCTGCGAGTCTAGTAGAGTGTTTGTAAGCGTGATACTGTTTAATTCTAATAGAAATCTGTGAATGCAGCAGTAGGCAGGGGTTGCCGAAGCTGGGTAAATTTTGTGTGTGATTTACTTTTCAGCATATTTATTTCTGCAGTTTATTTCTGTGTTTAAATCGAGAAAATTTGCTATAACCCTATTCACCCCCCTCTAGGGTTAATCTAGATCCTACAAGTGGCATCAGAGCCCGGTATATTTTTTTATTTAACTCTAGCGTCATGAGTCTACAAAATAATGCTTTTTCTGAGGGGCAATCTATTGCTAGGCCACCCATGTTTAACGGGAACGATTATGCTTATTGGAAAGTTAGGATGGGTATCTATCTTAGTTCTGTTGATTATGATGTTTGGGATATTATTGAAACTGGCTATAAACCTCCCACTATAATCGTTGGTGGTACTGAGATTCCTAAACCTAAGGATAGGTGGGACGCCAACGATAAGAAATTGAAAACGACAAATGCTAAAGCCATGAATGCTTTGATATGTGCTCTTGATAAAAACGAATTTAATAGAATTTCTCATTGTACAACAGCACAGGAAATTTGGCATACATTGGAGGTAACACACGAAGGAACTTCTCAAGTCAAGGAGTCTCGTATAGCCCTATTCAGCAATGAATATGAGAACTTTGTGATGGATAAAGGCGAGAGCATAAAGGACATGTTTGGACGCTTTTCAACCTTGGTATACAATGCTAGAGCGCTTGGGAAGGTCTTCACTGAGGTAGAGCTTGTGCGGAAGATACTACGAGTCTTACCGATGAACTTTGAGGCAAAAGTCACGGCAATCCAAGAATCGAAAGATCTGAGTAAGCTAAGCATGGAGGAGTTGATTGGCAACTTGATGACATATGAGCTTGAGCTAAAAGCAAAGGAAGAACGCAACAACTCCGAACCAAAGAAGAAGACGATTGCCTTAAAGAGCAAAGAAGAAAGCGATGAAGAAGATCCAATTGAAGAGCTTGCAATGGCTGTCAATAAACTTAGAAACTCATCAAGATTTAAGCCACACAAGAAGAAAACAAAGGGCAACAGGACAAAAGACTCTGAAAATTCCGATAATGAACTGACATGTTATAACTGCAACAAGCCTGGCCACATCAAACCAAAATGCCCACTTCTCAAAAACAACAAAGGAAAGAAAAAGGCGAAGAAGGTATTTGCAGCGACTTGGGATGATGAAGAAGGAGAGGAAGCTTCGGATAGCAGCTCAGAGGAGGCTAACTTGTGTTGCATGGCAAACTCAGAATCAGAAGCAACCTCCGACGAATCTAGTGAGGCAGGTGAGTTTTCTTATAAAGAACTTGTTTTTATGTGTTCTGATCTTACTAAAGTAGTTGATGCTCTTGAATCTAAAATTGAAAAACTGAAAACTGATAGGAGAGAACTTGCTCGTAAAAATTTTAGGTTAGAAACTGAACTTGAAAATATTCAAAACCTAGAATGTAAAAGATGTAAAGTTTTAGATTCATAATTGACAAGACTTAAGAATAACTCTGAGAATCTTGAAAAAGAAAACTTGAATCTTAAGGAAACCATCGACACTAGGAAAAAGGATTTTATAAATCGATTCACCTCATTTGTCACTGAAAATACAACACTAAAAACCAAAGTCCAAAATCTTGAGAAATCTTTGAATAACTTTTCAGGAGGCGAAAAATCTTTCAACATGCTATTGGGAAATCAAATTTTTGCTAACAATAGAAAAGGACTAGGTTTTGGGAAATCACAAAATGATGATAATGCAAAAAGTAAAAGTGTTTTTGCTCGATCTGAAATAATTGGAAATCATGTTGAAAATCATAGTCATAGGAACACAAAATTTAATCAAGTCAATTTAATGAGCACGTTTTGTAGAGAATTTGGACATAATCGAAATAATTGTTGGTATAGACCCAAACACGTGAAAACTATACCAATTTGGGTTCCAAAAGGCACAAATATAAAATCTTTGAAAGTCAAACAAATTTGGGTGCCAAAAGGAACATATATAAATAGTTTTGGGTCTCCACAAACATATGTTTCATATTCTGCCACTAACAATCATGGACCTATAAAAACAAATAGGTCACATAAATCTTTCATCGTGTAGGTGTGGTGGCAGGCTAAGGAACAACAACACTGTTCTCTGGATTTTGGCTGTTCCAGAAACACAACGGGCGACAAAGCAAAGTTCCTTAGCCTAGTTCAAAGGTGATAGAATCACAATGGACAATGAAGAAAAATTATCGTAAAGGTAAAACAGGTAAATTTATTTTTGAACGATATATCAAATGTGATAATCTGCACCATAATCTGAATTAAATCAGCCAATATTGAGATAAACAAAAGATGATGATTTTGATGCTATGATTTTTTTTCAAAAATATTGACCAACCATCTTTAAATAGAATTACTTGGAGTAATTATGATGGTTGACTGATTCGAACTTAATTGATATGATTTTTTGACTTGTTCTTATTTATGACATTGATTTGTGCTTAATTGATGACCAATCAGATTTTCAACTTTGAACTAATCCATATAAATTTGTTCGGTCAAATGATGGTATTTGATTACTCATGCTACATGTAGATATATTTTGGTCACTACTTGTAAATTTGCACGATTTCAAATTTCATGTGAAAGCTGTTAAAAAGGATTTTTTTGAAATTGTTGAAACTTTATGAAATTGTTGAAACTTCAAGAAATTGTTTTTGAAATAATTATGATGATGATTGACTGTTGATTACTCATGAATATAATTGTTTATCCTATGGTTTCTGAAATTAACATCATGATATTTGTTTGAGTGTTAACACGGCTTAAATTCAAATTCAAAAGAATGATGTTAAGTTTGAAATTTTTGGTGCACATTTCATGGTTTGATTCAACAAGTGAATATTGAGTGAAATTTAAATTCAGATGCAGATTACACTGGTAATATAGTTGATAGAAAAATTATTAGTGTAACGTGATTAATTTTTGAAACATTCATTTGCTGCATCGTTTTTTTTTCAAAGAAAATATCTGCATATTTTTCATTTGAAATAATTTTCAAATAGCAGAAAATTTTCTTATAAAACCCCCTCGAGAAAATTATGTTTGACCATATTTACAGCTTAATCATTTTTGAAAAATTGATTTTATAATTTTTAATTTGATTTTAAATGACAAATTTTGACTAATCTGACTCCCTTTGATTATCGAAAAGATGAATAGTGATTGAAAAAGAGATGAGTGTTGATATTTATCATATATTATAACTCGAGAAAGTATAATTAGAAAATTTCTTTAGAATTTCATAACAAGAGTTGTAAAAACTTTTTGTTGGGTAAAAAATTCCATGACCATTTCTATTTCTATCATCTTTCTATCGACCATCACTCATCAAGATCATATTTAGTATGTAAATTTGTGGTAGTTTACAAAGGAAATCATTTTTTCTTCAATATCTTTAAATCTGTGAAGGAAATTATTTGTGCTTCAACTTATTATATTTAGCAATAAAAATAAATATCCAAAGTATTCACTCTCATTTAAAAGTCCTCACGGTTATGCATGGGTGAATTACTTGAATTTTTGATTATGTGCTTCTATGCTCATTTAAAAGTCCTCACGGTTATGCATGTATGGAACGCATATCAAAATTAATTGATTCAAATAGACAAGTTGATTCTAATCCCATTTAAAAGTCCTCACGGTCATGCGTGGTTAGAAGATACTTGATTTCATTTTTTTTAAAATAAAAATTGTGAATACTACTAATCTCATTTAAAAGTCCTAACGGTTATGCATGGTTAGTAGATATTCAAATTTGCTGAAATAAATATACCACAAATAGACAGAATTGTATGATTTTTGATGATTTTATCCCCATCACTTCTGAAAGTGGAATATGCGCTTGACAAGGGTAATTATGATTTTTGTTTGAGTTTTATTGAAATTTAATATTTATATTCAATTGAGTTAAATGTTAGATTCATGTCTATCACTTCATCCCTATTTTTACAACACTGTTATTCTTTTGCTGATAACAAAAGGGGGAGAGAAAAGTTAAGATTTTGTCAAATAGAATCAAGCAAATGTCAAATAATTTTCCATTTGCATATAGGCTCATTTACATATTTTTATTTGTATGCATATATGTAGGGGGAGCATCATGTAGAGAGGAAGCATTTAAATAGGGGGAGCAATTAAAGTATAACATTGATCAAATACATTTAACACATGTACAAAATCTTAAATATATGTTTGTTATCATCAAAAGGGGGAGATTGTTGAATATGCGCTTATATATTTTTGTTTGATGATAATAAACATATATATTCATTTAAATGTATTTGGTAATGTACTATTTTGTTTTTCATAGATTAAATAAATATTTGTTGAATAAAATAAATTACACAGAATTTGAATTTGAATTCAAACAGAACAAGTTACACAGATTTTGAATTCAAACAGAAATTTTATTCAAACAAATATTTATTACAATCTTGAATAGTACAAATATATGCTCTCACTATACATATACATTTTTGATTACAATCACATCACATTTCACATTTACAGTTAACCTCACTACATATCACTCACACTCGTGTTTTTGTCTTCAACTGCATTCCGGTTTGAATCCAGCATCTGAGAAATCTGCAAAAATATAAACTAACGCAGTAAAATTGAAAAAGAAATATTTTTGCAAATTCAAAATAAATAATTTTTGAAAATATGATTTGCCTCAGTTATTTGGGTTGTTCGTCATAATTTACACTTGAATTCATCACAAAGTCGTGCATATAGATATTACAGGGACAGGTAACCATAAGTGGCTGCAATACACACGTGTACATTCATACACGTGTGCACTGCCTCGCCAACTCGTGTGCACAAATCAAACAAAAGCACTGCTAACAATTCAGCACAAGGTCAAACCCAAATAACACACAGGATTCAACTCAAGGCAGACCACAATTACAAGGCACAGTGCAGAGGTCTTAACAGGAAAATCAAGCAACAGTCAAGTACACAAATGTCCAATATGCAACATGACCGAGCATTGATCAAAACTGGAGACAAGATCAACTACATGAAGCAGTCAACAAGAGCAAGTGTGCTAGTACAAAGAAGACAGTGGCAACATCAAAATTAAAAAAAAAGAGGAAAACAACAACTACACAGACTGTAAACATTCAAAAGTGCCAACATAAGCATACCAAAGTTCAACCTCTTCATTAAACAACTCAAGACCAAGCTGCAAGCATTCAAAAGTGCCAACAAAGAATGCAAGCTCGACCAACATAATGAATACTGCAACTGCCACAAGACCATAATGCAACAATGTAGCAGTGCAAATCAAGTACAAAACACAACAATGAAGACTACAGTAAAAGACATGGAACTATGCAAGACCAGAGTAATACAACATGCACAAAGTGCCACAAGATACATCAATGCAACTCGACTACAAAAGCCATCAAGTATACATTACTGCAAGCTCAAGTGATAAAACATGTGTCCAGTAACCAACAAAATGAAAAGACCAGACACTACAACATGTACAAGCCAAATAATTCAGATCAACTAACCAACAGTGCACAACCAACTCGAGAATATACACGATCAAGACCAAATGCAAACTGCAGTAGTACACTTGAACAAAATAAACAAGTGGAGCATCTGTGTAAACTGGGCAAGCATGGACAGAAGACAATGCAAACAACAAAGACCACTACAGTAATGCATCAGTGACGAAAGACAGGAACTCAACAAGGAAGACTCAAGTGAGTGAAAACTCGAATTATAATGCATCAGTGAGCAACACAGCAATGGAGTTTTTGCAGTGATACAAATGCAACACAACAGCAACATGCTTAAAGACCACAGCATGACCAATGGCAATACAGTGACAACATGACAGCAGTTTATACAACACGAATAAACCACTGCAACAATGTGTATGAACTCATGTGGACAGTAACAACAGGTCAGAGAATTGAAGAAAGCCACTACAAGAATGCAGACGCAAAGATGGCTGAAACTGTGACAATTAAGATGATAAACAAGTTGAAAAATTCATGTACGCATTCTTTGAAATAGTCAAAGTATCAAAAAAAATAAAAGGAAAGTTTTAATGCCGTGTGAATCAAGGAATCGACCAAGTCACAAATCAAAACAGTGTCAACCGAGCCGTGAGAAGAAAGTATCAAAATATACGCATATGAACAAGTCAGAGATAAATCTCAAGCATCAAAGCAAAATCGAGCGGCCAAAGCACAGTGAAGACAAATTCAAACAAAATTTATACGAATGCAAAAATAGGCTTTTGAATCCTATATAAAATGCCCAATCATCATCGGCATAACAATAAGAGAGTTCGAATACAAGTATCAGAGAAAAAATTGTTACCGAAGCAATAATCGAACTCACCGAAGCAACCGAAGGAAGCAACACGAAATCGATCAAGGCAGGTTAAATCACGAACAATCAACAAAGATCGAAGTAGTATCGGAGCTTCGCAAAAGCCCTAATCTGGAACAGAGAGCGCAAGGACGAGATCCCCAAATTTTAAAGAGACGAGAAGAACAAACGGCCACCATTATCAAGAGAAAAAGGAACGGGCCGAAGTGTTTATAAAAAAGGGGAATTAAAAATATTATTCTCTCCTTTTTGGGCCGGACTTATTATTAAAAGGGGGGGTTTTAGTTTTTAATTTTATAATAGGGGTTTTTAGTTTTTATTTTGAGCAAAATCACGTGTCCAAAGTTCGTATTTTAATTTTTGCTCCTGGTTGTATTTTTGAAGTTGTTTTTCTTTTCAAGTCAAAGGAGTAGTAAATCACCACCTAGGTTTAGGTAGTGTCAGATTGTCTATTTTGAATTAGTTCAGTGAGCAGGGTGTGCGAGTTTGCAAAGCTCTATAGGCGGAAGCAGTGTTTGCGAGTAAGCGAAACTCTATAGGCGGGAGCAGGGTGTGCAAGTCTAGTAGAGTGTTTGTGAGCGGGAGCAAAAGGGTGTGCGAGTCTAGTAGAGTGTTTGTGAGCGGGAGCAAAAGGGTCTGCGAGTCTAGTAGAGTGTTTGTAAGCGTGATACTGTTTAATTCTAATAGAAATCTGTGAATGCAGCAGTAGGCAGGGGTTGCCGAAGCTGGGTAAATTTTGTGTGTGATTTACTTTTCAGCATATTTATTTCTGCAGTTTATTTCTGTGTTTAAATCGAGAAAATTTGCTATAACCCAATTCACCCCCCCTCTAGGGTTAATCTAGATCCTACAGTTAGTAGTTAGCCAAACAAAACTATATTGTTCGGATAATAGTCCATTTCTTACATGATTTATGAGCATATATGATATTTCTACTATTGTTTTAATTAGTTTGATTGCAGGATTCTGATTTGCAAAAAAATATGTTTTAAAGGGATATTAGTAAGGGGAAACCTGTTTCACTAAATGACGTGGTCTCACTTAATATCAGTAAACTGAGATGTAATAGTATTATTCATACCAAGTTTTATGTCTAACTCAAGTTTATATTTTCCCCTTAAACTCTCGGGTGCTCAAAATTAAACTGAGTAGATTGAGTGTTAAGGTTTTACAAGTTTAGTAGGTGGACGAATAAAGTTTCCAAATACGCGTAGGAGACAAAGTTAGCTATTTAGGAGTTATTATTTTTATTTCTGCTATGATGTATTAAGATTATTGTGCCTATTAAGTACTCTGATCATCCAAGGGGCATCCTCGTATATCGCTCTTGGCGTAATTTGTAATAATTATGTTTGATCAAAACCCGGGAATCGTTTTGGGATTATGTATCTAAATATGAAATATTGATTTGAAATTTAATCAGAAAAGTTGTTTTCATTTGTGCTGATATTATTCCATATTCAAGTGCTTCTTATATTATGGATACCTTTACCATTACCGTATTTTGTCACCAAAAGCTATCGCTATGAATGACTGCAGCATCTGTAGCACTTAGCTTCGAGCCTCAAGGTAGGCGATGTTACAACTAGTTTAAAAAAAGCTTGTTGGAAATGTTTTCCACTTCCTGAGTAGATCACCTTATAGAGGTGGCTAGACGATATCAAATATTGTCTTTTGTAGATGCATATTCTATATATAACCCGATTTCGTTGCTTAAACCTAACAAGAAGCATAAAAGCTTGAGCACCAAAATGGGATTGTTTGTTATAAGGAAAGTCGTTTTTGTTTTAAGGAACTTTGAAGCTACATGTAAAATACTAGCTAATAAAATGTTCACAAAGTAAATAGGCAGAAATATGGAAGTTCACATCAATGGTGCATTATTAAGGTTGATGCAAGTAGTTAAACATGTCGAGGGCCTTGTAGAAATGTTCAACATTCTCCAATGGTATAGTATGAGATAAAGCTACAAAAAAATATTATTTTAGCATCCAATGTGTAAGATTTCTTTATTTTAGGTTTAGTGCTGGAGGAACCGAAGACAATCCAATAATATTCCTCATTTAATGGCCCAAAACAAATGGCTACGGATGCCGCAGTCATCCATAGTTATTAATCCTCGGCGACCATATATGGAAATGTTAATTACATTGACATATCAAAAACACATGGATATGGAAAATTTTAAAATTTCAAAATAACATTCATATTCCATTCCAAATTTTTTTTCAACATTCTTTACATAATCTCACTACCTAGCCACGTTTAGATAAATATATTTATTACAACATACTCCAAGAGTGACATATGAAGATGCCATCTTGGTGATCAGAGTATATAATAGGCAATTAACAACTTTGCCTTAACAAAACATAGCACAGCAGAATCAAACTGAACAAGAACTCAAAATAGCTATAATGCCTCATGCACGTCTTCGGAAGCTTATTCGTCTAACGAGGTACCTGAAAACCTCAACCCTCAGACTACTCAAATTTATTTGAGTACCCAAGAGTTTAAGAGGAAAACAAAAACTTTGAGTCGGACATAAAATCTGGTATGAATAATAATCTATCATCTCAAATCATTTTGATATCTAGTGAGATCACGCCGCTTAGCAGAACAGGTTTTTCCCTCACTAATATCCTAAAATATTTATAAAATCATATACTTGTGTTCCTGCATCCACATTGGTTAAAACATCTCAAAATAATATAATATGATGATATGTAAAACAATGGATAAGTTCTGCATTACCCATCCCCATTCATTTTGACTATCTGCCTCAGTTATAGTTTTTAGAATTGTTATTAACCTAATAACTTTCGTAGGCTGACTAATAACCGGTTAAATGTTTAAGGACTCCCTATCATAGTTTTCATGGGACCATTATTAACCTATGGGTAACCCCAATATCTTTTTTTTATCCTAGTTTTCGTGGGATGGCTAGGAACCTATTAACTAGCTGTCAGTATCTTTTCTTTTATCCTAGTTTTCATGGGTTGACCAGGGACCTGTCTTTCTGACATCTTAATTTCTACATAGTTTTCATAGTCTTATTGTGAACCTATTGACCCCTTCCAATATCTTTTTATATACACTATTTTCATGAGATTACTGTGAACCTGTTGGCTCCTGCCGATATCTTTAATTAGTATTCACTACGGGTCAACCTAGCTGGTTATTCTGCATTTCCCTAAAATACCATTATAGATTAATAACTATGTGAATAAATATATGAAGAATTATACATAATGACAATTAATACCAACACCTATGGTTTATTATTTTACACACACACACACATATATAAATATATTTGTCCTGGTTAAACACTTTAACCTTTTTAATCAATGAAAACTTCTTCATTTCAAACCCCTTTGTTTATTTATACCGTGGTAATTTCTTTAAATGGAGATTGGGTTTATGTTTTAAAATATTAAAAATATCTCTTTCGAAACCTCTAGATGACTTCTGTCGAAAGAAAAAACTTCTTTTCAAAACTTAATAAACATTCCTTTCGAATCCCTTGATAATTATTCTCTTACGAAATCAAACATACCTTTCGATGGTATCAAATCCTTTAAAACATAGCTTCGAAACAAATAAAAGTACCCCTTTCGAAAGCATTGGGTTTATGCTTTAAAACATCATTTAGGTCAAAGGATTTATATACAAAAGCATCTCTTTCGAAACCCTTATAAAATTGTTTGGGAAAAGTTGATGGTGTCGAAACAATCTTTGAAAGCACAATCCTTTAAATTAAAACTTTGAAGGATAGAGTCGAAACCCCCTTTCGACTTCATTGCCTTCGAAACCCTCAACCCCTTTCGAAAGCCTTTAGGAAGCGGCTTAACCCTTTTTTAAAGCAACTCTTCCCTTCGAAACCATTGATGACTTCAATACCCTTGAAGGGTACAAGAATTGGCGGTTGGGCTTCGAATGAGTCGGAACCCCTTCTTTCGAAAGCATTTGTTTACAACTGAAAGAACTCATTCAAAAACCCTTTGCTTTTAAAAAATATTATGGCAACCCCTTCAGAAGCTATTATAAAACTCCTTTCAAAACCATATGTTTCGACTATGTCGAAAGCTTTAGTAAAACCGAGGAAAATGCTAAATATTTTAAAACAAACATGGGTATCGACTCCATCGGAAGAAAAGCTTTCGACGCCATACCTTTTGCCTTTCTCTAATCCACTATGTACCACCTAGAAGATACTTTGTGTATTGGTTTTAGCTTAATGGGGTTTTGACTTAGTCGAAGGTGAAAACTATGGTTCGAAAGATACCTCTAATAGAGGCGAAACATGTTTTTTTGGGTTAAATGCCAAATTTATATCAACTAACTTGCCTATGTATAAGCATATAATTGGTCGCCTCAACTTTTTCCATGCTTTACAAAACTAAACACCTCTTATTTTTGGATAAAAATCAATATTAGATTTTGCAGGCAAACCCTTCCCCTTAATTTATACGTAAATCATTTAGGTCCTTCTCTTAAAATAATTTATTTCATATTGTAAATTACCGAAGAAAATCCTCAAAAATTCCAGAAATTCATTTTGATCACGTTATCTAATATATCAAAATTTCAAATCCAAATTCTTTATATAATTTCTGAAATAAATTCTTAACCATTAATCATATTTTCATATGAAAATTCATAATAAACTTTCCATAGCTTGGAATATTATCAAATTTGAAACCAACTCCAAAATCATGTTTTCTAGAACATATATTTTTTCATGGTATTTAAACAACAATATCACTTGGTTTTGGCCTAAAACCGTATGAATCTTCATTTAAACAATCTTATTTAGATTTAACCAAACCTTAATTCAAGCATATCATCATCAAACATCATATATTCCAATTTAACCTTAAATCCGAAACAAATATTCAGAAATTAGAGATGAAAATTATTATTCACCTTGATTTATTATAAGGAGATTGGTTTGGATTTGAGATTATTCCCTTTCCTTAATTCTTTTTATTTTCTTTGAATTTCCTTTCTTTTACCTCTCTAATATTGGCCGACCTTATCTTCCTAAGCTTATGCTTGTATTTTTTTCGTGAAAAAGTGATAATGAACGTATATGGCCTAAGAGGTAAACACACACACACACACACACACACACACACACACACACATAAGGGTAAAGGTTATGGGTGGCCAATATCTATTATACCCTTATATCATTTAATTAATATATAAAGCATTCTTTAGCCCTATTAAATTAATAAGCACAGGCACTCAAATTAATTCAAATCTCAATCCCCTTATCACTTAACATTTACATTATTCTATTTAATTTATATAATTAAATATCATGAATAATGTTATTAAAAATTAAAGGTGTTACAGATCCCGAGAAGATATAAGCTTTCAAAGACATGAAACCTATTAGGACAAATTTGATCCCAACCTATAGTCTTTGTCAACACAGAGAATCAATAATGCACGACTAAGAAGCAAGTCTTTTAGGCAAATATGCTTGTCTTAAGTCCATAGAAAGTCATTTATGCAAATATGGATTTGTCCAAGTCCTTTGTTTCAAAGCCACAATTTCAATTTGATCTAATGGCCATTAAAGTCATAATTCCAAGCTACTTATTGTGCTCAAGAGAAAATGAAATTAGAGAGAAAGGTATAATTTGAAATTTGACCAATAAGGGAGTACATGTCTATTTATAGAGAATTCAGACCCTTGGATTTTTGACACATGTCACTTATAGAAACCGAAGGTCATGATTTGTTGACGTGGCACATGTTCGGTTTGACATGTGGAATAATTCATCTCCAATTTCTTTATGGTGACATAACATAGCTAATTCAATCAGGGGATGAAATGTGGTTAGGTGGAGTGTTGATTTTAGAAGAATTCTTCAACATGCGACACTTTCACTTGTCAATCTTCGATGGCTTTATCAATATCATCAACTTGTGATAGCTTTATGGTTGTCAACCTATGACAGCTTCGTTGATATCGTCAACTTGCGATGGCTTCCTATTGCATCAACTTGCAATAGCTTCATACATTAACTTGTTAAGGCTTCATATTACATCAACGTACAATTTCTTTTACAAAAACCTAAAATAGCTTCCTATTACATCAACTTGCGATAGCTTCCTCTACTAGTCATCAACGTGCGATAGCTTTATTAATCATCAAAATGCAATAGATCCACTAATCATCAATATATGATAGCTCTATTAGCACCAACTTTCAATAGCTTCATCCACATCAATTTTTGATAGCTTTTGGCAACCATCAATTTGCGACGGCCTTTTTGCAACCTGCACTTGCCATTTAACATGTCAATTAATCTAATTAAAGAGAGAGGAATGAAAGGTTTCTCTCTCTACTTTTATAGCCTTATCTTCCCTTAGTTAATTATATATGTTAAGAGAAAGAAAAAAAGATTTACTTCATTACAATCTTACTTGTTTTAGTTCACAAGCCTACACTGTTATATGCTGCACTTACACTTCTACCATATGAATGTATTTGAAACATTCATTATTATAAATACAAATTAAGATTAAAATTTAAACTTCCTTTTGACCAAATAAAATAAAATATGATTTAATTTAAAACATCATTATATTAGATCTAATAATCGTTTAGACTTTATGATAGAGTTAGATCTATGCCTTAGAGGTAACTATGTAATTTGTTACGTATATCTAACTCAATAACCAATCTTGTTCCAAATAAAAGGTATTTTCTTCCCATTATATACTTGACATAATATCTTATATTACTTAATTAATTTAATTAAAAGTATACTTAATAGAAAATCCATAAATGTTATGTTTGTGATAGTAGTTACGAAGTGTTGTAACCATGAGTAATTTATCGTAATGAAATCAAACATACTGTTTTAAATATTCCCAGTCAAGATGTATCGAGATTGAATATCAATGCATCCATTAAGACTAGAGTATGTAATTCTCTTCAAATGTTGAGTAGTGTATTAGTAATGAGTGCTAGGAGCATCAAAGGGTTACGTACTGATAATTTTTGGATTACTATTGAATGACTCACTAGATAGTTTTATGTTGGTTAATATAACTAAGATTAAATAGAAAATACGGATGAAACAAAATTACACAGTTCTTTTGATTTAAGAATACTATCAAACTTCAATACAAAAACTCCGCTTTGATTACAGTTAAATCTATTAGAAATGCAGATTACAGATCTTAAGGCTGGATTAACACTAGAGGGGGTGAATAATGTTTAATGTATTTGATGGAAATTTTGAAATCTTTTGAAATTAAACACAGACAGATGCAATTCACAAATACAGAGATAATCACAGAATCAGATACAGATGCAAATAGTAAATAAAAGGAAAGAACGCATCGGAATATACTAGTTCGGAGTTACCCTACATCCAGTCTCACATAATTTCTTGTGCAGATTTCTTTTCAAATATAATATCGATATTACAACCTCGATTTCAAGGCCACTAGATACACCCTCCTGTCTTCGAGTCCAGGGCAAAATCTCTTGATTTAACCAGGCTACAAGATCACATAATTGATTTATGGGCTACAGTCACACCCAATAGATTTACAGGCCACAATCACACCATTTCCAATAGCACTTTGATAGATAGAGAGTCTCGATACATTTTTTTGATTACAAATGATCCTATAACTCCAAATAACACTGAGATCTTTGAGAGAGAGTAGTAGAGAATCAAATTAGAGACAATCGAGTTTGATTCACTTAGAATTTTGGCAGAGTTTTGTTAAAATAGAAGATGAGTGGAGAAGGAGTAAAGAAATGAAGAAAAACTTACTTAAAATTCGTTGAAAACAACTGGTATTTATAGAAGAACATCAGTCACGTCCATTCGCGAACGGCTATGACGAATATACACTTCTTTTGAAAATTTGAATTTCTACAGTCACATGTCGACATGGAGGGATGGGGTATGTCGACATGCCCTAGTAAATTTTGAAAATTGATTCTTGTTTTTAAAAGAGATTTTCTTTCTAAAACTTGTCAAAATAATTTCTGAAGCTTATAAACCATTTTGAAAATAGTTTAAACTTATAAAAGAGATTTAAAAAGTAATCTTAAAAATATATAATCTATAATGTAAAAGTAATATTAAAAACTAAGTATGGAATATATTTTTGAGTTTTAAAGCTTATAATATTAAAACTAGGAGATAGTTTTAAAAACAAGAGATGATTTTGAAATCAAAATATAAAAGATAATAAAGATAGTTTGAGGCTAAAATATTTAAATAGAGAGAGATGACTTTTGAAATGTTTTTGGAAATTCTTTTAAAATAAACCTTTTGAAAATTTCGTGGATTCCATTCCACTAGAGAAGGTCGTGGGTTCCATCCCACTAAAGAGGTCGTGGTTTCCATCCTACTATTAAAGTGAGAAGGTGGATTCCATTCCACAATTAAAATCCAAATAAAGATTTTAGTGCTATTATTAAGTTTTAACATAAATATGGATATTATTACTTATCTTGATATCTTGAACTCTTGAAAACTTGAACTCTTGATACTCATGAGTCTTCAATCTTGGTTTCTTCAATCTTGAATTCGTCAGTCTTGAATCTCTATACTGTACAGTCTTCATTCCCAGTACCTACATATATATTCTGCATATACATATATATCTAGACAATAATATTAGTATTTATATTTTATAACGAGTTCTAAGATTGTTGTCATCAAAACCATCATCTCGAGAACTAACAAAATTGTGGTACAATATCCTTCGATTGGATATAGTTAGGTCGAGTGGAAGCATTGGAAGTGAAATATTATTCAAGTGAGGATTCTTCTCCTCAGTTATATGAGGTTATTATCACGATCAACTTAAGTCAATTCAATGTCAAAGTTTCTAGCCAGAGCATTTCTATTAGTAATAATTGTTATTATTGAACCAAGAACTTTAAGTTTGGACTATAAAGTTGAATATGGACGATACTAGAATTTTGACCACTACCAAATTCCATAAGTCTAAATTGATATAGTTTTGAAGAAAAGAATTGGTGTAAATAACTCTCACAGCCGGGTAACGCTTAAAATTGAATTTTACCGAAGCCAATTAAGTGATAAATTTGGTCATAATGTCACACTACCTACTAAGTGACGGGTGAACGTTAATATTCGTATTGTTCGATATTAATTGCTGGACGAATTCACACATAAGAGTCACATAACTGAAACGTTGAATGCTCCTGCTACCACCCAATTTAATTAAATTATGACTTTTACAAACTAAATAAACAAATAAATATTTATGAAATTAGTTATAAAATTCTATTTGATATTTGTTGATCAATATTAGAAGTATGTACATAATAGTTATAAATACACTAATCAATATACATTATCGATACGCGTTTAAATTGGATTTAAATGTGTTATTTATTAATCAGGCTAAAGGTGATTTGAAACCTATGATGGGATCTATTGAGTGTGGCTATGGTGGCATAGAGAGATCGGCCATATGTTGGCTAAGGAGGGCTTGAATTATGAATTCAAAGAGATGAATAGGTAAGAGAGAAAAGTGGATCTAGATCCTCCCTTTTATCCTTAAATACTCACTATATATTCATCTCTGTCCCTTCGTTTTATTTTTTACTCTCTCTTCCTCCGTTTACTACAACTTTGGCCATCCACTCCCCCTCCCTTATACTCAAACAAAAAATTCAAGCTTAAAACATTAAATCAAATAACATTCAAACACCGTTGGTAGTTCAGTCTAGTAGCACTTTTTGGATTTTGAAATCGTTTCAAGGAATTCTGATTCTACGGTCAAGGTGTAGTAGCTAGGCATTAAATGAAAGGTAAAATTCTTTTTTTACAATGATATATTGATGTATATAATTTTATTATATGATACATATGTGCTTAGGTGACAGTTGAATATAACACAAATCCGTATAACATTTTGCTATCTTCATTAGATGGACTATATATATAAATGTGTGTGTTCGTGTTTATAAAACAAATTTACATATGTACAATCATACGTATTGCTCATGGCTATAAAAAAATTGTTTTTTTTCAAAAATAATCATAATAAATGATTTAAAATAAACGATGTTAAGTAAATATGTTTTACACTAATATATACGTTTATACATTATAGTTTCAAAATAAAAACATTATATATATATATAATATTTTATATCGGACACAATATAATATTTTATTTAAATTTAATTTTATATCTAAATATATATATATACACATATATATTATAAAATGAATTCATATCAATATATAGGATAATACATACATACATATATATATTTGTTATATATTTATATAAACACATTTTATAATATATATTGTTTTTGAAATATAAAAATTGATTATTACTTTTATAAATTTCAATATGGAATAAAATAAATAAATAAAATTCATTTTTGATAAAAACAAACTAAAGCAAGAAGAAGGTTTGTTTGGCCGAAAAACATGTATATTTATACATATATTAATTTGTAGAAAATATAGTTAAAAGTATACATTATACATATATATAATATTTCTAAATGTTATTTAATATATGTATAGCACATTTATGTATTTAAAAAAAATTCAAATTATATATATATATATGTATTTACAGATAATTGATATATTAGTTTGAATTTGAAAATACGAGATATTTCATTTTGTTGATCTAGATCATGATCTGAATTTTGAATTTTGAATTTTGAATTTTGAATCAAATAATTGAATTTGAAATTAATAAATTCTTTATATTAAATTTATAATTACTTTATAAACTATATATACATACACACATATATATTGACAGCATACATGCATATAGAGGGGATAACATGTTCGTTGTAGTATAAATCCCAACATCTATATACAGACATGTCAAATCATGTACACCTTTCTGTTTCATGTGCATGTACACAACTATATGTATACGATACATATATTATATTATATAATATAAACTTAAAATAAATAAAAATTTGTCTACAAATAAAATAAAATAATGATTTTATTTAAGTAAATTTAGATAAGATCAAAATAAATTAGACTTTATAGGCCCAACAATATCCAAAATCAATTTTTTTTTGAAAATTACTCATTTACTCTGCTGCATGTTGGCCAAGCTCCAACACTTCATAGATCCGATAAATCCAAAATAGGAAAAAAAAATTGAAACATACTTATTTCACCCGCTTCAAGACTGGCCCGGTTCCTTCATGGCTACGTAGTTAAAGCGCTTATCATTCCTATAGCAGCGGAAATGAGAAAAGTTAAAGCGGGGAAATAGTGGGGATGTGGTAGAAAATATAGAAGGTGCAAAAAGCTTTATTACGTATAAAAATATATTTATTATTAATTTATTCTCACTCTCACAATATTGTGTAGGAAAAGGAAATATTGACGCTAGTGCGGTTGGCAAGGATTCCTAGCTCCCAATTGAGGGATATAGTTTGAGCCTTGGTAGCCGCACTTTAGTAGTTTGATATTTAGGTAGGCATGTAATAATCCCTTAAATGAGTTAAAATCTCGAAATCGAAAAGTGCCTCTATGAGGGCCTGAGTTAAAAGGGGGTGGGGTAATGGTGGACCATTTTACATCTCTGGCCTATGAAAGTAAGTTTAGAAAAATCTAGAATATTATGATTTGTGTAGACTTGATTTTGTTACAATAGATTTCTAATTTATATTGAGCACTTATGTCTTAAAATTAGGTCTTTACTATGACTATATTTGTTTAGTTAAAAGAGAATTAGTCAAATCAAACTTTGTATATTAATTTTTCTAAAGCGGGTGCTAAAAGTCTTCATTTAGCGAGTGTGGCGGAAAATAGCAAGGATTAAAGTAGATCTACTGCTTAACAACGCTAAATTGAAATAGCGTAGTAGTTAAGGAGAGTTGTGCATTATCGTGGAGATTTTGTGGGGCTTTAACTGCACAGCTTCACGAGGTACCTAACTCACTAGTACCTTCTCACATGACATCTATAGCAAAAGACAACAAACATAGCAACCATCACATGGTCTTACATCCCTCACTCAAGTGCAACTGGATATATGATCACTCGTATAACCAACATGAAGGTTGACGACTACTCAAGATCGCGATCATATCAGTGCTCAAATTGCAACCATTACTAAGGTTTTCCATCACTAAGGCGAGCTAGACCATCTTCGAGGTTCAGTGTACACAGGTGAGCATTCTCATATACACCCACTCTACGAGCACATTTCACAACCTCTGAGTTATCCAATGATCCCTTTGACACATGTCCCGATAGTAGAATTCTAATGCATAAGTCATCAACACTCAGACCTTGTCTGCTCGGATGATCGCTAGATTCCATAACCACTTCTCACATGAAGTATTTGATCTACATGACTCAAAACATTAAGTCATCAAAGTCTCGTCACTTCTTCGATGCTTTGAAGTTTTCCCAAAGTTTCCATATGCCAAACCCGAATTTGCATCCGTGTATGCCTCATGGGTGCCTTGCATTTTCCTCCCACCAATATACACAATTACATTGATTGGTAATAGTTATTGTCTTGTAAATCATGACCACCTTCACCTATGATCGATTAGGGACACTCTATGAGGCCAGGTCCATGCTTTCCTAAAAGCAAAGTCAATCGATGATGGTCAATTTAGATCGGTATTGATCGATTTGGACTTAGCCAAAATTTGGCAAAGTACATCGCTCCTTGATGATGATCGAGTGTTCCCTAAGTAGCCATAACAAGCCACAGTTTCATACCCTTTGAATTGATAATAAATCACTCTTGTTCAACCCAAATTATACGAAAGAGCGAATAACTAGGGTAAAGAAGAAGAAAGAGATAGAAGAAAATAAACCGTGAGAAATGCGGATTACAGATCTTAAGGCTAGGATAAACACTAGAGGGGAGTGAATAGTGTTTTAAGGAATTATTAAATCTTTTTGAGTTTTTGTTAATTTGAACACAAACGTATGCAATATTCAGACACAGATATGATCACAGAATCAAACACAGATGCAGAAATAAAGTAAAAGCAGTAAAGGAAAGAACACACCGGATTTTATACTGGTTCGGAGTTACCCTACATCCAGTCCCGCACACAAGTACGGATTTCCTTTCAAAAGCAATTGTACAATTACACCCTCGATTTCAAGGAAACGAGGTACACCCTCCAGATTCACAATCCTCTGGGTAGAGATACTTGATTTCATGGGCAACAAGTTCACCCAATTGATTTACAAGGCTATAATCACACCTTTTCTTGCTTGATTGATTTCCAAGGCCACAATCACACCTTTTCTTGTTTAATTGATTACAAAGAAGCCTATAACTCTGAATAGCACTAAGGATCTTGTTGAGATAGTGATAGAGAATCAAACCAGAGAAATCTAGTTAGATTCAATGTTGATTTCGGTAGAGTATTGATAGGAATATGTATAAAGAAATATGGAAGAAGAACATAAATGAAAAACAAAAAATATGATTAAAAATTCGTTGAAAACAGTCCCTATTTATAGAAGAACAACAACCATGTCCATCGTGAAGAGATATGATGAATAGATACTTCTTTTGAAATTTAAATTTTGAAATTAACTGACACTATGTCGACACAGGTATATTGAGCATGTCGACATCCCAAAGGAATTTTCGATGGTTTGTTTTTCTTTTGAAAATAACTTTTATCTTATATATTAAAAACTATTTAAAACTTTATAAATATACTTGACTATAGTTAAAATACATAAGTAAACATAGAGAATAATATATATAAAATTTTATATTTAAATCTAAATATAAATATTAAAAGTTGAATATATTATTATTAAAGATAGTTTTAAAATTAAGAATAATTTTGAAATCAAAGATTATTTTGAGGATAAAAGTATTTGAAATCAAGATAGATATTTTTTTTAGTCTTTAAAAGGAAGGTTTTGAAAACATTTTGAAAACAAGATATAATTTTGTACAATCATTTTGAATAAAAATTAGCGGATACAAAACAATGTTCCACTAGATTTTTCATAGGTTCTATCCTACTTAGGGTTCCATCCCTTTAACGGGCTCGAAGTGGATTCCATTCCATGAATAAATTGGATTTTAAGATGCCAGTGCTTTTCTAGGAGTTTTAACAAAAATTCCTAATTAAAATTACTTATTCTTGAAATCTTGAACTCTTGATAATCTTAATATTCTTGATATTCTTTATATCTTGAATCTCTATACTATATAATCTTCATTCTAGGTACCTGCATGGTTAAATCCTGCATATACATATATTTCTAAACTATAATATTAGTATTTATATTTTATAATCCTATTCTAAGGTTGTTGTCATCAAAACCATCATCTCACGGACTAACAATCTCCCCCTTTTTGATGATGACAACCTTTGTTCATAAAATATTACTTCTATCCTAATAACTCCACCTTAATCTATGCCTAACTATCCTATTTTATATTTCTCCCCCTTTGTCATCAATAAAAACTAACTCCAAACTATATAATCTCCAAAATATATAACTTCCCATCATTCTTGGACTAAAGTACCTGCATTAATAAACTATACAAATGGAGTATATAATAGATAAATTAAGACATAATTATACTGATAGACACGATAATTAATTAAAGATCATATAAATATTAATACATATTTATACATGTTTTTCACACCAAATATCAATCCAAATCAATTCAAATCAAATCAAACAATTCAAATCAAACAAACCAATCAAATCAAACATTACGAGGAACTTCCACCCATCCTTCTTCTCCAAATATATGGTCTGTTTTAATGGCATCCCAATTTTCATTATCATTAGCGAGAGAGACTGGAGTATGTGCTTCGTTATCATCCTTGTGCAGGGAGGAAATCATCCATCGTATTGCGTCTAAATGCCTTTCTTGCTTTTTAATCATCCGCATTTGATTCAATTCTAAGTATTGCTGGGTACGGAGAATGAACGAAAGAATATTCTTGAAAGAGAGTCTCTTCAAGATTTTCCGATAGGTTATGAATTGGATTAGCCATATTCGAGTTTGTGAGAAGAATGAGAGACAAAGTGGATAAGAAATAATATTCAGTGATGAATTCTTGAAGAAATAGGTATTTATAGGTGTAGAAATTCGTTTGAAATGAATAGACATAAGGTAGTTATTCAAATTTCAAATTCAAAATGAAATGTCATTTCTGACCCGTACATGTCGACATGGTCATAGAGGGGATGTCGACATGGTGTAGTAAATTTTGTGGCTTATTTTGATTTTGTGAGCAATTGTGTGTGTGTGTATATATTTATATAATATACTAACATTTATTCTGGAGATAAGATAAGCTAGATAAAAGAAAAGGAATTTAATTTAATTTCATGATAACATGATACAACGATTAAACACAAAGAACTACACAAACATTCAAATAAAAATAAACTAAAACAAATACAACGAGATACGAAAAGGTAGAACTAGTTAGAGGATGATGATGATGAAGATAATCCAAGCTTCTTGCTGACTTTGGAAATAAACTTGTTCATCTTGGATGAAATTTTGTCCAACTTCTTACTAACGGATCGTTTAAGAATTCGTTGATTCTCAACAATGGTCTTTTGGTTTTTGAGAAGGATTTTGTTGGATGGATTAGGACGATAGTCGATGCTTTCCAAAGAAGTTTCACTTTCTTCTTCTTCTTCTTCAATTTCCATTTCATCACCTTCTTCTTCTTCTTCTTCCTCTTCCTCTTCTTCCATCTCCTCACGATCCAAACGCTCTTCCTTTTCGGCAAGAGTCTCATAGGGTTGAAAAACAAATGGAATTTCATAAGCGAAATGTTGGAATGATTGAAAACTTTTCTAGAAACAAATTCTTCTCCTTTGAAATCCACTCCAAAATAGTTAAAAATCCGAGTGAGATAAATTCCATGATATAAAGTATTCTCATCCATTAAAAGATTTTTGGGACGAAGTTCATCCAAAATAACTTGCGCCCAATTAATATCATAATTTCCAAAAATAGCAAAAAGTGCTTTGTAAACTTTTGAAGTAGGATTGTTAAAATTTCCAATCTTGAGGTCAAAGTATGTTGTAAAAGAAGACTGACAATTCTAGCTTTTGGTCAAAGTTTCGATTTTTGAATTCAAAATTATCATTTCCTTCGAAAATGTGATGAAATGTCTCACGATCATTTTCATCGATTTTAAAACTAGAAAGATCCATTCTTGTACTCTTGCAATTGAGAATGGTACCCAAAAGATCACAATTCAAAACAATTCTAATGCCTTTGACACTACTCCAAATTTCATCATCATTTTCATTATAAAATCCACGATTAAGATTTGCATAGAAAATTTTAACAAGATTTGGATAACAAACAAAATCATTTTGAGAAGCATCAACTAGACTAAGAGTTTGATTGTTTATAAAAAGAGAATCAATTTCAAAAGAAGAGAAATCTTGAAATATAGCAAACTTTCCGGGATGGACTTTTGCATAGTTAGCATAATTGATGTATGCTTTTATAAGCTCCGGATCATTGAAGAGTTGCTCTTTTATCTTTCTGGAAATTCTCATGGTGGAGGGGTTGCTTGAAGAATCCATTAGAGTAGAGAGTAGAGAGCTTGAATTTTTGAAGAGAGAGTTTGAATTTGAAAATGAGAGTGAAAAGATGTGATAAAAGATAGTGAATAAATAGATTCTCAAAGGACATGTTCTCTGGTCAAAAGATGCCTTTTTAGTGAATTGAATGAAGTGAAAAAGTGGAGGGAAATTCAACCATTTGAATTCAAATTTTGAATTTCAAATTCTGTACCCATGTCGACATCATGGTAGGGACCATGTCGACATGAGCTTGTGAATTTCTATGATTTAATTTTCCTAAGTACTCTAATATATATATATATATATATATACACTTATTATTTTTAATATCTATATATATCTGGAATATTATTAGAATTATAGTGTATTCCATAATATATTATTATACTAATAAAAATAATAATAAAATAATAGTACAAAAAATATTAAATTCAAATAACACACCTGTAACGACCCAGAATTTTTGATAATTAAAATATGAATATTTAATTAATTTTAAATATTAATAAGTGAATTTATAAGTCAAATAAATTTTTATTTGAATTATTGGATTTAATTGAATAATTAAATCGATAATTTAATACGTTAAATTATGGAAATAATTGAAATTTGAGTTAAATATGATTGAAAATGATTTGTAAAATGTTATTTTATCATGTTGAAGTTAGAATGATATTTTAGAACTTTTAAAATCGAATTAAAAGTTAATTTGTGAAAATTGAATATTTTAATATTAAAATCGACTAGTGAAAATAGTCAATTTTTGAACAGTCTCAGAATTGAACGAAACCAGTTTCATTGGATCCGTAATAGTTAGTTATTACCGGATTTCAAATTTCGTGTCAATCGGAGTTATCGTTTGATCGTAGCAGCTCGAAACGCATCGATTTATTTTTAATTTTAATTTGGCGAGCTAAAATAGCCATTTTTCAAAAAGTCTCGGATTTCGACGAAACTAGTTTCATCGGATCCGTAATGTGATATTATTGTAAAGTTTCAAATTTCAAGTCAATTGGATTTACCGTTTGTCCGGTACAAATTAAAACGCCTAGAAATCGATTTAAATCGGTTTAATTTAAATTGAGCGTTTGTTGCCATAACTCGCACAGATGTCCGAATTAGCTTCCGAAACCTGTTCCATTGTGTCCGGAACGCGGGATAAACCCTAGGTACGTCAGTTTCGGCGCGTAAATCGGAGTTCGGAATTTCCGGATGAATAGTGTTCGATTTTCTTCTATAAATACACACCCACACCCTTCATAAATTAAAAAATAAAAATAAAACTTGAAACCCTAGCCGCCTCTTTCAAACCAATGGCCAGAAATGATCTTCCTTCTTCCATTCAAATCTCTTAATCCATCAGCAATTAGCTAAAATCTTCAACTACAATATTGTTAAGCACGATGAGAGCTTCAAGTTGAACGGTTATGATCGGATATGGCGTCGCGAGGAGGGAGATTAGGAGCCACGTTCGACTCACGTTTGGCACGCAATTCGAGGCTCATCAGAGAGCCGAGCTCCACATGCTTCAGGCCGAGTGTTGAGGGGGAGATGGCGCTTCGATGGTGAGGAGATGATCGAGTATAGTCGAGTGATCGAGGTGAAAATTAAAACCCTAATTCAAGAATTGGGTTCGGCCTCATTTCGTGATGCCTGGAGACGTGAACGAGGGAGAAGGGTGTTGCGTGGAACGGCTGTGATGAAGGAAGCATGATCCTACGGTCCTGATGAGATATAGGTTAAAAACTAGTTAGTTATGTTGAAATTAATTATTAAAATCGTGTACAAACTTTAAACTGTCATAACTTTTTCATACGAGGTCGAAAAAATGCAAACTCAGTTGCGTTGGAATCGTATGGACGAGCACTACGCGATGGAGCTGGTTTGGAGTCATTTGGAGCTAGTGAGAATTTTGGGTAAAATTAAACGCCCGTTTAATTTTATTCGAAATAAATCGCTAAAACGAAATTGAAATCAAGGTGAGAACTTCTCACTCAATCGAATCAGTTTCGATTTTATTTTAAATAGTTAGATTTAAAATATTTGAATGCATGTTTGAATGATGATTAATATCTATTGATTGTTAAAATAGACATTATGCGCCGTTAGTAAGCGGATGTTATTTAGTAAAAACATATACCGCGAATATTTCATAAACAGTGAAATTGGTATTATATATAATATCAATATATATATATTGGCATATGTATATATTGCAGTTGTTGATTTCCCGTATTTTTTAGCGGATGAGACCCTATTGCGCCGTTATTAAGCGGATAATATTTATTAAGAACATATACCGCGATAATTTCGTACTGGAGCGAAATTGGTATTGTGCTAATGTTTTTGGATGCAGGAAAACAGGTTGGAGGGATCCAACTGGATTCCTCAACAGTTCTTATTTGATTTCAGATATTTTGATATTTGATGGATTTTCATATTGATATATGATATCGTTGTTGTCGTGATTGACTATTTGGTGTGTAGCATCATTGGACCCAGATTTTGGGATTTTAAAATGATTTTAAAGTGATTTTGGAAAGTATACGTTTTATAAAATAATTTTTGGAATTGATCCGTTTTAAATAAATAAACGTTATAATTTTTAATGTTATAAAAATTATGATTTTTGAGAAATATAGTTAAAAAACTGATTTTTGAGAATATGATGCTAATGATTTTATAAAATAGTTAAATCAGAATTTTTGAATTTATTATGAAAAGTTGAAATATAGGATTTATAAAATTTAATTATTTTATGAATCAAAAGGAAGAAGTTTTTAAAGGAATTTAAAGACGTTTAAAAAGAATAATATAAATTGATTTATATTAAGAGATTTATAAATGGATATTTATAAATTGAAATATTGACATTATAAAACGAGTTTTTATAAGTGTTTGAATGAAGTGAAAATGAATTTCATTAAAGAATGAAATTTATAGAATTATAAACGGTGAAGTTATAAATGGAATTTTATAAACAGCAGGTTTATAAAATTTATAAAGTTATTGAAAGAATAGATTTGATTAAATAAATGAATCTTATAAGTTATAAGATTTATGGTTTGGAAAGTCTTTAGAGGAACGATTTTGTAAAATAATCGTTTTATAAGTATTTAACTTATAATATGAACTTTTAGTTTATAATTGAGTTATAAACTGGAATAGGTTAATAAAAGAATTTATAAAAAGGAAGTTTTTATAAATAAATAGAAATGGAATTTATAAACGTTGTTTTATAAATTCGCAAATGACTTATTTTGACAAGAAAATTTGTTGAAACCTATTAATGGAGTTAATTCACATTTTTGAATAGTGAATAATCCTTTGAATTAAAATGAATAAAAGGATGAAATTGTTAATGAAGTATATTCACGTTTTTGAATAGTGAATAATTCTTTTAAATAAAATGTATAAAAGGATGAAATGTGTTAACGTAGTATATTCACGTTTTTGAATAGTGAATAAGATGTTAAAGAAATTGTTTTGAATGTGATATTTTAAATAGAATTAAGACGATCTAACGATGTTTTAAAATGTGTTGAGATTCGAAACCATAGATTTCAACATTTATTGTTGAAATAGAGGTTTTCGAGAAAAAAAAGGAAATGGTGGACTATAACACTGTTGTTATAGTAAATGATTTCCGAAAGGAAATGTTTTTGTGTAGTATTGGGATTTATATATCTATTTTAATTTCGAATCCCTATACTAGTGAATTTGGGTTGTCGTAACGATGTTTTACGTAACATACGTTTTGGCCCAAATAAATATGTTTAAGAGAATGATTTCCTTAAAGAATGAAATATATACTTATTTTTGATTTAAGTATATTGAATATTTTCTAAGTGTTGAAAATAAATAAAATTTGTGAATTACTTATGAATAAGTAAGTATGGAAATGTTTTCCAATATAAAGTGAATATCTTAAGAATTTATCTTTTTGAAGATAAATTGAAAAGATAAATTGAAAATGGATAGTTGAAATCGTATATGCATGAATATTTTGGAATATAAATTCACTAAGGAATTTATAAATGAAAAGTGGAATTTGTTTAAAAATAAATATTGATTTATTTTTGAAGTGTTGAAATTATATATCTTGTAAAGATATTTTGGAAAGTAAATAATTTGGAAAATTATTTGGAAATCTAGTGATGTGTGCATATCAATTGATAGTTCAATAATCGACTATCAATATTTCCCTTTGAATGGGTATTTGATGTGATTTGATTGAAATTGAATGCCACACTTATTTTTGAATAAGCGCTCACTATTCGGGTTAACCGGGAAAGGACCATGGGGTCGTATAACCCATTCCGAATATGTGATACGTCGTTATAATTGCATTGAAGATCGGTGTTGAAGACCCGGTATTTGCGAGAGCGATAGGATGACCTGTCGATTTACTCTGCACCGAGTAGCTACGGTATTGAGTTCTCCATATGTGATGGTGAATCCGATCAGGATTGTGAATATCCGGATTGCAAGGACTTCTTTGTAAGTGCCTTCGGTTTTGTTCGAGCCCGGAATAGACTTGTATGGATTGTATGTCTGACATTACAAGTTGAGATATAAAACCGATTTCTTTCAAATATATTTCTGTTGGTGGCGGAGAATTTATTCTTTTAGCTTAACACCCTTCTCTGAGACGTACGAGCTCAGAGGTTATGTAGTTGAATGTTATCAGCGATATATTCCCAATTTGGTAATGTGATATGCTGAGTGATGCTGAAATGATCATTGTGTTGATTATTGTGATAGGATCGTTTATTTGATCGTCTATCTTAGTGATCATTGTGTTGATCATTTGTTGACCCAAAGCATGGCTTTTGTATAAAGTATGTTTTTGTGGACGTGACTTCGTCGAGCCTCACACCCCGGAAATGGTCAAAACAGGAAAGATGCGGCAAGGTTATGAGGGGTAGCACCCTTTAGGGTATGTACATTTCCTTCTGGATAGAGGTGGTATCATGGTATGGAGCCCAGATATTTAACCTATGTGGTTACTACGAATTTATTACTTTGTGGTTGTTGTTTTTCGGGATCCCGTGAGAAAGGTCGTTTACGATCGGGGAATGGCGTGCTCGTGTCAGTAGTTACCCAGTTAGGGGTAACCCGGCCTTGTGTTGGCAGAGTTCCGGTTTGGTTCTCGGGGATGTCTTTCCAGAGGCATTCTCATGTGGCAATGGGAAGTTCCTTGGCCTGATCATTTGTTGGAAATCCAAAGAAACAATACGAAACTTGTACGGTTTTAGTTGTAGAACCTATTATTCACTTATGGTGGTCACCACTGTTTGGATGGTAGCTATAGTAGGCATAGTTCGAAATGTCTATGTTGGCTAAGATTTATATTCTACTTTCGAAATGAATTTTTCCTACACTATGCACTAATAATAATATCAAATGTTATTCTAAATGCGTATCAAGCATCTTTGGCTATCATAAGGAGAAATCTCCTCCGATTTTGCGTTTGCATGTGTGTGTGTGCGGGAGGCCTTATGGTAGTCTCATTTTTAAAAGCATTGCGAATTGAAATAAAAATATCTCTCCATTTTTGATTTTAAAGATAAATAAACTGTTTTGAGTTCTCACACCAGTCACATGACTGACTTGGAGTTTATTGTTTTCCTTCCTAAACTCTGGATGCCCACCAATTTCCACACGGGCAGTCAAGAGTTAAGGTATATCAGGATATTCTGGATATTCTGGAGTTGCTGGAGGCAAGCTGGATGGCATGGCGTATTACTAGTATATAGTATTTCTTTTTCCGCTGCATTGTTTGTTGATGTATGTTGTTGTACACTCTGATGATATGATGTAATGTAATGTGATAAAATGTAATAACTGATATAGTTCTTGGTTTAAAGATTATTCATTTATTATTATATGTTGTTCCGCTGCGAATTGTGAGATTCTGTTATTGTTCTGTTGTTTTCTGTTCCGTCCTATTTTCTTCTGTTTTTCGATTTTCTATTCTCTTTTTCTTCTATTCTCTTTTCTTTCAATTTTAAAATCTTCTATCTTCTTTTCCCTATCTAAATTTTCTATCTTATGTTTTCTCTTCCCTCTATTATCTATTTTCTTCTTCTTTCTTCTTTTTCTCTCTTCTTCTTTTCTTAAATTTTTCTTAAAACCCCTAAGGGTTCGTATTTTCGTTCATCTTGAATTAAACAAACGAGATTAGTGTCTATTCAAGGAGTACGGATTTACGGGTCTTTACAGTTGGTATCAGAGCTTATTGTTAAGCGACAACCATGGTTCTGTTGGGTATTATTCATTAGAGATAGAGTCAGTAGTACTCTAGAATGAATTTGAGTGTAATAATAGCTATGAGAGCGTATTTGTTAGTAAATATAAAATTGTTTTATATTGTGATGATTGGTTTGTTGAGTGGTATATAGATTCTGGTTAATACGAGTAATTAACGTTGTTGATAGGGATCTATAAACACTTGAATAGAACAATTCGACACAATATTGTTTTTAAATTGGGTAAATGAAATAATTTTACCTTGAGTATATTTTATATATAAAGGAATAATTTTTCAGAATTATTAAAGTATATAAGTTGATTGTTTAGTTGTTTGAATAATCTAAATAAAAGAATAATTGTATAGGTAAAAAGAATTATAAGAATGGAATTATAATAAAAGTGATTTACAATTGTGAAATAAACTTATATATAAGAAGTGAAACTATATGAATATATTTATGGATATGAGTTATAAATAAAAAAATGAATTTAAAGTTAAATGGAAGTATAACTTAATTGATGTTGAATGAAGTTGATATTAGTATCAAAGTAAAATAATAAAGTGAAGTGATAAATGTGAACTTGAGTTATATGAAATGAAATTCGACTTTAGAAATTGGATTGAATGAATGGATTGAATATTAATCAATTAAATGTGAATTAAGTTGATATGAAAAAAATGAATATAAGTGTTAATTCATTAAAATCTAATGTTATTGGAAGTTGAATAATTGAATGAAAATCAATTAATTTAAACCAATTGATAAGCAAAGGAATTTGGTTGTAATTAATATACATTGATTGTTATATGATTGTTAGTTGATTGATTATATGTAATTCATTAAGTGTTAATGAAATTGATTAATGAAATTAGAAGCTAAATTAATTGAAATTCAATTGGAAGTTAAATGAATCTTAAATGGAATTGAATTTGATTTGGAAGCGAACCAACTTGAAAATGAATTAGTGAATATAAACTAATTGAAAATGAATGTTAGAAAGAACATCCACTATATATAAATCAAATGTGATTAAATTGAAAACCAATTCATTGAATATTAATGAGAATATAAATGAATATTTATTAGTTATGGATGTTAGTTGAATGATAGTTGGTTGATGTTTGCATTAGTTGCTTTTGTATCAGTTGCTACATGATGTATATTGATACTATTGTCTATATGCATGATTCTCATGTTGTTTGTTGAGTGTTTAGTAGGTGCGGATCGCGTTTGCTTCGCATTTGGAGCTCGCTTTTGCGCTATATTAGCCGTATAGGCTTGCTAATAAAATATAAGGTACATATCTCGGATTAAATATCGTACTTTTATACTTTTTCCCTTCGGGATGCCTCATTACTTGATGAGATGTATATTTGTGATATATATACTGTCATTTTTTTTTCGGATCGAGCCGCGCAAAGGAGACTATGGCGAATTTTTCCGAAAATTTAAGGCGTTAGAAAAATTTGAGAAAATGGGAAAATTTTGAAAACTTTAACTTTGATTTTGGAAATGAAAGTTAAACAATAGTAGTTGTTTTTGAAAGGATAACTAAGTATGATTTGAAAACTTAGTAAGTTATTGTAAGAAATTTAATTATGAATTTGGGAAAATTAATAAATTCTGTAACTTTTCTTACTAATAATTTCGAGGACGAAATTCTTTTAAGTGGGGAAGATTGTAACGACCCAGAATTTTTGATAATTAAAATATGAATATTTAATTAATTTTAAATATTAATAAGTGAATTTATAAGTCAAATAAATTTTTATTTGAATTATTGGATTTAATTGAATAATTAAATCGATAATTTAATACGTTAAATTATGGAAATAATTGAAATTTGAGTTAAATATGATTGAAAATGATTTGTAAAATGTTATTTTATCATGTTGAAGTTAGAATGATATTTTAGAACTTTTAAAATCGAATTAAAAGTTAATTTGTGAAAATTGAATATTTTAATATTAAAATCGACTAGTGAAAATAGTCAATTTTTGAACAGTCTCAGAATTGAACGAAACCAGTTTCATTGGATCCGTAATAGTTAGTTATTACCGGATTTCAAATTTCGTGTCAATCGGAGTTATCGTTTGATCGTAGCAGCTCGAAACGCATCGATTTATTTTTAATTTTAATTTGGCGAGCTAAAATAGCCATTTTTCAAAAAGTCTCGGATTTCGACGAAACTAGTTTCATCGGATCCGTAATGTGATATTATTGTAAAGTTTCAAATTTCAAGTCAATTGGATTTACCGTTTGTCCGGTACAAATTAAAACGCCTAGAAATCGATTTAAATCGGTTTAATTTAAATTGAGCGTTTGTTGCCATAACTCGCACAGATGTCCGAATTAGCTTCCGAAACCTGTTCCATTGTGTCCGGAACGCGGGATAAACCCTAGGTACGTCAGTTTCGGCGCGTAAATCGGAGTTCGGAATTTCCGGATGAATAGTGTTCGATTTTCTTCTATAAATACACACCCACACCCTTCATAAATTAAAAAATAAAAATAAAACTTGAAACCCTAGCCGCCTCTTTCAAACCAATGGCCAGAAATGATCTTCCTTCTTCCATTCAAATCTCTTAATCCATCAGCAATTAGCTAAAATCTTCAACTACAATATTGTTAAGCACGATGAGAGCTTCAAGTTGAACGGTTATGATCGGATATGGCGTCGCGAGGAGGGAGATTAGGAGCCGCGTTCGACTCACGTTTGGCACGCAATTCGAGGCTCATCAGAGAGCCGAGCTCCACATGCTTCAGGCCGAGTGTTGAGGGGGAGATGGCGCTTCGATGGTGAGGAGATGATCGAGTATAGTCGAGTGATCGAGGTGAAAATTAAAACCCTAATTCAAGAATTGGGTTCGGCCTCATTTCGTGATGCCTGGAGACGTGAACGAGGGAGAAGGGTGTTGCGTGGAACGGCTGTGATGAAGGAAGCATGATCCTACGGTCCTGATGAGATATAGGTTAAAAACTAGTTAGTTATGTTGAAATTAATTATTAAAATCGTGTACAAACTTTAAACTGTCATAACTTTTTCATACGAGGTCGAAAAAATGCAAACTCAGTTGCGTTGGAATCGTATGGACGAGCACTACGCGATGGAGCTGGTTTGTAGTCGTTTGGAGTTAGTGAGAATTTTGGGTAAAATTAAACGCCCGTTTAATTTTATTCGAAATAAATCGCTAAAACGAAATTGAAATCAAGGTGAGAACTTCTCACTCAATCGAATCAGTTTCGATTTTATTTTAAATAGTTAGATTTAAAATATTTGAATGCATGTTTGAATGATGATTAATATCTATTGATTGTTAAAATAGACATTATGCGCCGTTAGTAAGCGGATGTTATTTAGTAAAAACATATACCGCGAATATTTCATAAACAGTGAAATTGGTATTATATATAATATCAATATATATATATTGGCATATGTATATATTGCAGTTGTTGATTTCCCGTATTTTTTAGCGGATGAGACCCTATTGCGCCGTTATTAAGCGGATAATATTTATTAAGAACATATACCGCGATAATTTCGTACTGGAGCGAAATTGGTATTGTGCTAATGTTTTTGGATGCAGGAAAACAGGTTGGAGGGATCCAACTGGATTCCTCAACAGTTCTTATTTGATTTCAGATATTTTGATATTTGATGGATTTTCATATTGATACATGATATCGTTGTTGTCGTGATTGACTATTTGGTGTGTAGCATCATTGGTCCCAGATTTTGGGATTTTAAAATGATTTTAAAGTGATTTTAGAAAGTATACGTTTTATAAAATAATTTTTGGAATTGATCCGTTTTAAATAAATAAACGTTATAATTTTTAATGTTATAAAAATTATGATTTTTGAGAAATATAGTTAAAAAACTGATTTTTGAGAATATGATGCTAATGATTTTATAAAATAGTTAAATCAGAATTTTTGAATTTATTATGAAAAGTTGAAATATAGGATTTATAAAATTTAATTATTTTATGAATCAAAAGGAAGAAGTTTTTAAAGGAATTTAAAGACGTTTAAAAAGAATAATATAAATTGATTTATATTAAGAGATTTATAAATGGATATTTATAAATTGAAATATTGACATTATAAAACGAGTTTTTATAAGTGTTTGAATGAAGTGAAAATGAATTTCATTAAAGAATGAAATTTATAGAATTATAAACGGTGAAGTTATAAATGGAATTTTATAAACAGTAGGTTTATAAAATTTATAAAGTTATTGAAAGAATAGATTTGATTAAATAAATGAATCTTATAAGTTATAAGATTTATGGTTTGGAAAGTCTTTAGAGGAACGATTTTGTAAAATAATCGTTTTATAAGTATTTAACTTATAATATGAACTTTTAGTTTATAATTGAGTTATAAACTGGAATTGGTTAATAAAAGAATTTATAAAAAGGAAGTTTTTATAAATAAATAGAAATGGAATTTATAAACGTTGTTTTATAAATTCGCAAATGACTTATTTTGACAAGAAAATTTGTTGAAACCTATTAATGGAGTTAATTCACATTTTTGAATAGTGAATAATCCTTTGAATTAAAATGAATAAAAGGATGAAATTGTTAATGAAGTATATTCACGTTTTTGAATAGTGAATAATTCTTTTAAATAAAATGTATAAAAGGATGAAATGTGTTAACGTAGTATATTCACGTTTTTGAATAGTGAATAAGATGTTAAAGAAATTGTTTTGAATGTGATATTTTAAATAGAATTAAAACGATCTAACGATGTTTTAAAATGTGTTGAGATTCGAAACCATAGATTTCAACATTTATTGTTGAAATAGAGGTTTTCGAGAAAAAAAAGGAAATGGTGGACTATAACACTGTTGTTATAGTAAATGATTTCCGAAAGGAAATGTTTTTGTGCAGTATTGGGATTTATATATCTATTTTAATTTCGAATCCCTATACTAGTGAATTTGGGTTGTCGTAACGATGTTTTACGTAACATTCGTTTTGGCCCAAATAAATATGTTTAAGAGAATGATTTCCTTAAAGAATGAAATATATACTTATTTTTGATTTAAGTATATTGAATATTTTCTAAGTGTTGAAAATAAATAAAATTTGTGAATTACTTATGAATAAGTAAGTATGGAAATGTTTTCCAATATAAAGTGAATATCTTAAGAATTTATCTTTTTGAAGATAAATTGAAAAGATAAATTGAAAATGGATAGTTGAAATCGTATATGCATGAATATTTTGGAATATAAATTCACTAAGGAATTTATAAATGAAAAGTGGAATTTGTTTAAAAATAAATATTGATTTATTTTTGAAGTGTTGAAATTATATATCTTGTAAAGATATTTTGGAAAGTAAATAATTTGGAAAATTATTTGGAAATCTGGTGATGTGTGCATATCAATTGATAGTTCAATAATCGACTATCAATATTTCCCTTTGAATGGGTATTTGATGTGATTTGATTGAAATTGAATGCCACACTTATTTTTGAATAAGCGCTCACTATTCGGGTTAACCGGGAAAGGACCATGGGGTCGTATAACCCATTCCGAATATGTGATACGTCGTTATAATTGCATTGAAGATCGGTGTTGAAGACCCGGTATTTGCGAGAGCGATAGGATGACCTGTCGATTTACTCTACACCGAGTAGCTACGGTATTGAGTTCTCCATATGTGATGGTGAATCCGATCAGGATTGTGAATATCCGGATTGCAAGGACTTCTTTGTAAGTGCCTTCGGTTTTGTTCGAGCCCGGAACAGACTTGTATGGATTGTATGTCTGACATTACAAGTTGAGATATAAAACCGATTTCTTTCGAATATATTTCTGTTGGTGGCGGAGAATTTATTCTTTTAGCTTAACACCCTTCTCTGAGACGTACGAGCTCAGAGGTTATGTAGTTGAATGTTATCAGCGATATATTCCCAATTTGGTAATGTGATATGCTGAGTGATGCTGAAATGATCATTGTGTTGATTATTGTGATAGGATCGTTTATTTGATCGTCTATCTTAGTGATCATTGTGTTGATCATTTGTTGACCCAAAGCATGGCTTTTGTATAAAGTATGTTTTTGTGGACGTGACTTCGTCGAGCCTCACACCCCGGAAATGGTCAAAACAGGAAAGATGCGGCAAGGTTATGAGGGGTAGCACCCTTTAGGGTATGTACATTTCCTTCTGGATAGAGGTGGTATCATGGTATGGAGCCCAGATATTTAACCTATGTGGTTACTACGAATTTATTACTTTGTGGTTGTTGTTTTTCGGGATCCCGTGAGAAAGGTCGTTTACGATCGGGGAATGGCGTGCTCGTGTCAGTAGTTACCCAGTTAGGGGTAACCCGGCCTTGTGTTGGCAGAGTTCCGGTTTGGTTCTCGGGGATGTCTTTCCAGAGGCATTCTCATGTGGCAATGGGAAGTTCCTTGGCCTGATCATTTGTTGGAAATCCAAAGAAACAATACGAAACTTGTACGGTTTTAGTTGTAGAACCTATCATTCACTTATGGTGGTCACCACTGTTTGGATGGTAGCTATAGTAGGCATAGTTCGAAATGTCTATGTTGGCTAAGATTTATATTCTACTTTCGAAATGAATTTTTCCTACACTATGCACTAATAATAATATCAAATGTTATTCTAAATGCGTATCAAGCATCTTTGGCTATCATAAGGAGAAATCTCCTCCGATTTTGCGTTTGCATGTGTGTGTGTGCGGGAGGCCTTATGGTAGTCTCATTTTTAAAAGCATTGCGAATTGAAATAAAAATATCTCTCCATTTTTGATTTTAAAGATAAATAAACTGTTTTGAGTTCTCACACCAGTCACATGACTGACTTGGAGTTTATTGTTTTCCTTCCTAAACTCTGGATGCCCACCAATTTCCACACGGGCAGTCAAGAGTTAAGGTATATCAGGATATTCTGGATATTCTGGAGTTGCTGGAGGCAAGCTGGATGGCATGGCGTATTACTAGTATATAGTATTTCTTTTTCCGCTGCATTGTTTGTTGATGTATGTTGTTGTACACTCTGATGATATGATGTAATGTAATGTGATAAAATGTAATAACTGATATAGTTCTTGGTTTAAAGATTATTCATTTATTATTATATGTTGTTCCGCTGCGAATTGTGAGATTCTGTTATTGTTCTGTTGTTTTCTGTTCCGTCCTATTTTCTTCTGTTTTTCGATTTTCTATTCTCTTTTTCTTCTATTCTCTTTTCTTTCAATTTTAAAATCTTCTATCTTCTTTTCCCTATCTAAATTTTCTATCTTATGTTTTCTCTTCCCTCTATTATCTATTTTCTTCTTCTTTCTTCTTTTTCTCTCTTCTTCTTTTCTTAAATTTTTCTTAAAACCCCTAAGGGTTCGTATTTTCGTTCATCTTGAATTAAACAAACGAGATTAGTGTCTATTCAAGGAGTACGGATTTACGGGTCTTTACAGTTGGTATCAGAGCTTATTGTTAAGCGACAACCATGGTTCTGTTGGGTATTATTCATTAGAGATAGAGTCAGTAGTACTCTAGAATGAATTTGAGTGTAATAATAGCTATGAGAGCGTATTTGTTAGTAAATATAAAATTGTTTTATATTGTGATGATTGGTTTGTTGAGTGGTATATAGATTCTGGTTAATACGAGTAATTAACGTTGTTGATAGGGATCTATAAACACTTGAATAGAACAATTCGACACAATATTGTTTTTAAATTGGGTAAATGAAATAATTTTACCTTGAGTATATTTTATATATAAAGGAATAATTTTTCAGAATTATTAAAGTATATAAGTTGATTGTTTAGTTGTTTGAATAATCTAAATAAAAGAATAATTGTATAGGTAAAAAGAATTATAAGAATGGAATTATAATAAAAGTGATTTACAATTGTGAAATAAACTTATATATAAGAAGTGAAACTATATGAATATATTTATGGATATGAGTTATAAATAAAAAAATGAATTTAAAGTTAAATGGAAGTATAACTTAATTGATGTTGAATGAAGTTGATATTAGTATCAAAGTAAAATAATAAAGTGAAGTGATAAATGTGAACTTGAGTTATATGAAATGAAATTCGACTTTAGAAATTGGATTGAATGAATGGATTGAATATTAATCAATTAAATGTGAATTAAGTTGATATGAAAAAAATGAATATAAGTGTTAATTCATTAAAATCTAATGTTATTGGAAGTTGAATAATTGAATGAAAATCAATTAATTTAAACCAATTGATAAGCAAAGGAATTTGGTTGTAATTAATATACATTGATTGTTATATGATTGTTAGTTGATTGATTATATGTAATTCATTAAGTGTTAATGAAATTGATTAATGAAATTAGAAGCTAAATTAATTGAAATTCAATTGGAAGTTAAATGAATCTTAAATGGAATTGAATTTGATTTGGAAGCGAACCAACTTGAAAATGAATTAGTGAATATAAACTAATTGAAAATGAATGTTAGAAAGAACATCCACTATATATAAATCAAATGTGATTAAATTGAAAACCAATTCATTGAATATTAATGAGAATATAAATGAATATTTATTAGTTATGGATGTTAGTTGAATGATAGTTGGTTGATGTTTGCATTAGTTGCTTTTGTATCAGTTGCTACATGATGTATATTGATACTATTGTCTATATGCATGATTCTCATGTTGTTTGTTGAGTGTTTAGTAGGTGCGGATCGCGTTTGCTTCGCATTTGGAGCTCGCTTTTGCGCTATATTAGCCGTATAGGCTTGCTAATAAAATATAAGGTACATATCTCGGATTAAATATCGTACTTTTATACTTTTTCCCTTCGGGATGCCTCATTACTTGATGAGATGTATATTTGTGATATATATACTGTCATTTTTTTTTCGGATCGAGCCGCGCAAAGGAGACTATGGCGAATTTTTCCGAAAATTTAAGGCGTTAGAAAAATTTGAGAAAATGGGAAAATTTTGAAAACTTTAACTTTGATTTTGGAAATGAAAGTTAAACAATAGTAGTTGTTTTTGAAAGGATAACTAAGTATGATTTGAAAACTTAGTAAGTTATTGTAAGAAATTTAATTATGAATTTGGGAAAATTAATAAATTCTGTAACTTTTCTTACTAATAATTTCGAGGACGAAATTCTTTTAAGTGGGGAAGATTGTAACGACCCAGAATTTTTGATAATTAAAATATGAATATTTAATTAATTTTAAATATTAATAAGTGAATTTATAAGTCAAATAAATTTTTATTTGAATTATTGGATTTAATTGAATAATTAAATCGATAATTTAATACGTTAAATTATGGAAATAATTGAAATTTGAGTTAAATATGATTGAAAATGATTTGTAAAATGTTATTTTATCATGTTGAAGTTAGAATGATATTTTAGAACTTTTAAAATCGAATTAAAAGTTAATTTGTGAAAATTGAATATTTTAATATTAAAATCGACTAGTGAAAATAGTCAATTTTTGAACAGTCTCAGAATTGAACGAAACCAGTTTCATTGGATCCGTAATAGTTAGTTATTACCGGATTTCAAATTTCGTGTCAATCGGAGTTATCGTTTGATCGTAGCAGCTCGAAACGCATCGATTTATTTTTAATTTTAATTTGGCGAGCTAAAATAGCCATTTTTCAAAAAGTCTCGGATTTCGACGAAACTAGTTTCATCGGATCCGTAATGTGATATTATTGTAAAGTTTCAAATTTCAAGTCAATTGGATTTACCGTTTGTCCGGTACAAATTAAAACGCCTAGAAATCGATTTAAATCGGTTTAATTTAAATTGAGCGTTTGTTGCCATAACTCGCACAGATGTCCGAATTAGCTTCCGAAACCTGTTCCATTGTGTCCGGAACGCGGGATAAACCCTAGGTACGTCAGTTTCGGCGCGTAAATCGGAGTTCGGAATTTCCGGATGAATAGTGTTCGATTTTCTTCTATAAATACACACCCACACCCTTCATAAATTAAAAAATAAAAATAAAACTTGAAACCCTAGCCACCTCTTTCAAACCAATGGCCAGAAATGATCTTCCTTCTTCCATTCAAATCTCTTAATCCATCAGCAATTAGCTAAAATCTTCAACTACAATATTGTTAAGCACGATGAGAGCTTCAAGTTGAACGGTTATGATCGGATATGGCGTCGCGAGGAGGGAGATTAGGAGCCGCGTTCGACTCACGTTTGGCACGCAATTCGAGGCTCATCAGAGAGCCGAGCTCCACATGCTTCAGGCCGAGTGTTGAGGGGGAGATGGCGCTTCGATGGTGAGGAGATGATCGAGTATAGTCGAGTGATCGAGGTGAAAATTAAAACCCTAATTCAAGAATTGGGTTCGGCCTCATTTCGTGATGCCTGGAGACGTGAACGAGGGAGAAGGGTGTTGCGTGGAACGGCTGTGATGAAGGAAGCATGATCCTACGGTCCTGATGAGATATAGGTTAAAAACTAGTTAGTTATGTTGAAATTAATTATTAAAATCGTGTACAAACTTTAAACTGTCATAACTTTTTCATACGAGGTCGAAAAAATGCAAACTCAGTTGCGTTGGAATCGTATGGACGAGCACTACGCGATGGAGCTGGTTTGTAGTCGTTTGGAGTTAGTGAGAATTTTGGGTAAAATTAAACGCCCGTTTAATTTTATTCGAAATAAATCGCTAAAACGAAATTGAAATCAAGGTGAGAACTTCTCACTCAATCGAATCAGTTTCGATTTTATTTTAAATAGTTAGATTTAAAATATTTGAATGCATGTTTGAATGATGATTAATATCTATTGATTGTTAAAATAGACATTATGCGCCGTTAGTAAGCGGATGTTATTTAGTAAAAACATATACCGCGAATATTTCATAAACAGTGAAATTGGTATTATATATAATATCAATATATATATATTGGCATATGTATATATTGCAGTTGTTGATTTCCCGTATTTTTTAGCGGATGAGACCCTATTGCGCCGTTATTAAGCGGATAATATTTATTAAGAACATATACCGCGATAATTTCGTACTGGAGCGAAATTGGTATTGTGCTAATGTTTTTGGATGCAGGAAAACAGGTTGGAGGGATCCAACTGGATTCCTCAACAGTTCTTATTTGATTTCAGATATTTTGATATTTGATGGATTTTCATATTGATATATGATATCGTTGTTGTCGTGATTGACTATTTGGTGTGTAGCATCATTGGACCCAGATTTTGGGATTTTAAAATGATTTTAAAGTGATTTTAGAAAGTATACGTTTTATAAAATAATTTTTGGAATTGATCCGTTTTAAATAAATAAACGTTATAATTTTTAATGTTATAAAAATTATGATTTTTGAGAAATATAGTTAAAAACTGATTTTTGAGAATATGATGCTAATGATTTTATAAAATAGTTAAATCGGAATTTTTGAATTTATTATGAAAAGTTGAAATATAGGATTTATAAAATTTAATTATTTTATGAATCAAAAGGAAGAAGTTTTTAAAGGAATTTAAAGACGTTTAAAAAGAATAATATAAATTGATTTATATTAAGAGATTTATAAATGGATATTTATAAATTGAAATATTGACATTATAAAACGAGTTTTTATAAGTGTTTGAATGAAGTGAAAATGAATTTCATTAAAGAATGAAATTTATAGAATTATAAACGGTGAAGTTATAAATGGAATTTTATAAACAGTAGGTTTATAAAATTTATAAAGTTATTGAAAGAATAGATTTGATTAAATAAATGAATCTTATAAGTTATAAGATTTATGGTTTGGAAAGTCTTTAGAGGAACGATTTTGTAAAATAATCGTTTTATAAGTATTTAACTTATAATATGAACTTTTAGTTTATAATTGAGTTATAAACTGGAATAGGTTAATAAAAGAATTTATAAAAAGGAAGTTTTTATAAATAAATAGAAATGGAATTTATAAACGTTGTTTTATAAATTCGCAAATGACTTATTTTGACAAGAAAATTTGTTGAAACCTATTAATGGAGTTAATTCACATTTTTGAATAGTGAATAATCCTTTGAATTAAAATGAATAAAAGGATGAAATTGTTAATGAAGTATATTCACGTTTTTGAATAGTGAATAATTCTTTTAAATAAAATGTATAAAAGGATGAAATGTGTTAACGTAGTATATTCACGTTTTTGAATAGTGAATAAGATGTTAAAGAAATTGTTTTGAATGTGATATTTTAAATAGAATTAAAACGATCTAACGATGTTTTAAAATGTGTTGAGATTCGAAACCATAGATTTCAACATTTATTGTTGAAATAGAGGTTTTCGAGAAAAAAAAGGAAATGGTGGACTATAACACTGTTGTTATAGTAAATGATTTCCGAAAGGAAATGTTTTTGTGTAGTATTGGGATTTATATATCTATTTTAATTTCGAATCCCTATACTAGTGAATTTGGGTTGTCGTAACGATGTTTTACGTAACATTCGTTTTGGCCCAAATAAATATGTTTAAGAGAATGATTTCCTTAAAGAATGAAATATATACTTATTTTTGATTTAAGTATATTGAATATTTTCTAAGTGTTGAAAATAAATAAAATTTGTGAATTACTTATGAATAAGTAAGTATGGAAATGTTTTCCAATATAAAGTGAATATCTTAAGAATTTATCTTTTTGAAGATAAATTGAAAAGATAAATTGAAAATGGATAGTTGAAATCGTATATGCATGAATATTTTGGAATATAAATTCACTAAGGAATTTATAAATGAAAAGTGGAATTTGTTTAAAAATAAATATTGATTTATTTTTGAAGTGTTGAAATTATATATCTTGTAAAGATATTTTGGAAAGTAAATAATTTGGAAAATTATTTGGAAATCTGGTGATGTGTGCATATCAATTGATAGTTCAATAATCGACTATCAATATTTCCCTTTGAATGGGTATTTGATGTGATTTGATTGAAATTGAATGCCACACTTATTTTTGAATAAGCGCTCACTATTCGGGTTAACCGGGAAAGGACCATGGGGTCGTATAACCCATTCCGAATATGTGATACGTCGTTATAATTGCATTGAAGATCGGTGTTGAAGACCCGGTATTTGCGAGAGCGATAGGATGACCTGTCGATTTACTCTGCACCGAGTAGCTACGGTATTGAGTTCTCCATATGTGATGGTGAATCCGATCAGGATTGTGAATATCCGGATTGCAAGGACTTCTTTGTAAGTGCCTTCGGTTTTGTTCGAGCCCGGAACAGACTTGTATGGATTGTATGTCTGACATTACAAGTTGAGATATAAAGCCGATTTTTTTCGAATATATTTCTGTTGGTGGCGGAGAATTTATTCTTTTAGCTTAACACCCTTCTCTGAGACGTACGAGCTCAGAGGTTATGTAGTTGAATGTTATCAGCGATATATTCCCAATTTGGTAATGTGATATGCTGAGTGATGCTGAAATGATCATTGTGTTGATTATTGTGATAGGATCGTTTATTTGATCGTCTATCTTAGTGATCATTGTGTTGATCATTTGTTGACCCAAAGCATGGCTTTTGTATAAAGTATGTTTTTGTGGACGTGACTTCGTCGAGCCTCACACCCCGGAAATGGTCAAAACAGGAAAGATGCGGCAAGGTTATGAGGGGTAGCACCCTTTAGGGTATGTACATTTCCTTCTGGATAGAGGTGGTATCATGGTATGGAGCCCAGATATTTAACCTATGTGGTTACTACGAATTTATTACTTTGTGGTTGTTGGTTTTCGGGATCCCGTGAGAAAGGTCGTTTACGATCGGGGAATGGCGTGCTCGTGTCAGTAGTTACCCAGTTAGGGGTAACCCGGCCTTGTGTTGGCAGAATTCCGGTTTGGTTCTCGGGGATGTCTTTCCAGAGGCATTCTCATGTGGCAATGGGAAGTTCCTTGGCCTGATCATTTGTTGGAAATCCAAAGAAACAATACGAAACTTGTACGGTTTTAGTTGTAGAACCTATCATTCACTTATGGTGGTCACCACTGTTTGGATGGTAGCTATAGTAGGCATAGTTCGAAATGTCTATGTTGGCTAAGATTTATATTCTACTTTCGAAATGAATTTTTCCTACACTATGCACTAATAATAATATCAAATGTTATTCTAAATGCGTATCAAGCATCTTTGGCTATCATAAGGAGAAATCTCCTCCGATTCTGCGTTTGCATGTGTGTGTGTGCGGGAGGCCTTATGGTAGTCTCATTTTTAAAAGCATTGCGAATTGAAATAAAAATATCTCTCCATTTTTGATTTTAAAGATAAATAAACTGTTTTGAGTTCTCACACCAGTCACATGACTGACTTAGAGTTTATTGTTTTCCTTCCTAAACTCTGGGTGCCCACCAATTTCCACACGGGCAGTCAAGAGTTAAGGTATATCAGGATATTCTGGATATTCTGGAGTTGCTGGAGGCAAGCTGGATGGCATGGCGTATTACTAGTATATAGTATTTCTTTTTCCGCTGCATTGTTTGTTGATGTATGTTGTTGTACACTCTGATGATATAATGTAATGTAATGTGATAAAATGTAATAACTGATATAGTTCTTGGTTTAAAGATTATTCATTTATTATTATATGTTGTTCCGCTGCGAATTGTGAGATTCTGTTATTGTTCTGTTGTTTTCTGTTCCGTCCTATTTTCTTCTGTTTTTCGATTTTCTATTCTCTTTTTCTTCTATTCTCTTTTCTTTCAATTTTAAAATCTTCTATCTTATTTTCCCTATCTAAATTTTCTATCTTATGTTTTCTCTTCCCTCTATTATCTATTTTCTTCTTCTTTCTTCTTTTTCTCTCTTCTTCTTTTCTTAAATTTTTCTTAAAACCCCTAAGGGTTCGTATTTTCGTTCATCTTGAATTAAACAAACGAGATTAGTGTCTATTCAAGGAGTACGGATTTACGGGTCTTTACAACACCAATTCAAAATCAATCAATCAAGCAATCAAGCATCTAATTCTAAGCATGCAATTTCAACCAATTGTATTGTAAATGTGTACCTTTTTCCGAGTCCGTTTCTTTGAATTCGTCGGAGTCGTAAACTGCCGTGAAACACAAATTTGAATTATCTATCTTCTGATCATCATCGCTTGAGGACGAGTCTGAGTCATCTAGAGTAGCAGTAAATGCACGCTTCTGTTTCTTTACTAAATCATTGTTTATAGGAGGATTTTGCCTTTCTAGATACGGACAGTCTCTTTTGATATGGTCTGGTTCATCATAGTTGAAACATTTGACATTGTTTGGCACTACATTCTGATTTCCAGAGTTCTTATAGTTGTTTCTTTTGAGATTTTTCATCTTCTGTATGTCAGAAATTTCCAAAAAGTCCTAGTCTTCTAGGCTATCTCTTCATCGTTATCACTGTTTGAGTCTGATCCATCAGTCAATGCATTAAATGCCATTGATTTCTTTTCTGATGCTTTGCTTTCTCTTCTCCCGATCATTTGGACTTCAAACGACATTAGATTTCCACTTAATTCATCTATCTTTAAGGTACTGATGTCATTTACCTCTTCGATCGCAAGTGTCTTTTGATCCCATTCTGGAGTAAGAGAATTTAAAATTTTTCTGACTTGATCTTCTTCCGAAAATTCCTTTCCCAAGGATATTAGAGAATGCACAATATCCTGAAATCTACTGTATATATCTGAAATAGACTCGTTAGAATTCATTTTAAGTAATTGAAACTGATTTGTGAGCATGGAAATTTTGTTATGTTTAATTTTTCTTGTTCCTTCATGAGTAACTTGTAAAGTTTTTCAGATTTCATATGCAGACTTACAAACTGACACTCTATTAAATTCATTTCTATCAAGTGAACAAAACAGAATATTCATTGCTTTAGAATTATTTTGTGCAACAGTCTTTTGCTCAGCGGTCCACTGTGCAAAATCAGTTGTGGGTTTATAATATTCAGTTTGTGTGATATTTCAAGTGTCTAATCCTATAGATTGTAAATATATTTTCATCCTACATGCCCAATATGCATAGTTACTGCCATTAAAAAGTGGTGGTCTGATAGCAGACTGACCTTCTACAAATGAACTAGTGACAAGGATACTAGTGTTAGTAACAGTACCAGTGCTGGTAGCCATTTTGAAAACTTTTCAAAAATCAGATTATGAAACTTTGAAAACCTTGCTCTGATACCAAATGTGAGAAATGCGGATTACGGATCTTAAGGCTAGGATAAACACTAGAGGGGGTGAATAGTGATTTAAGGAACTATTAAGTCTTTTTGAGTTTTTGTTAATTTGAACACAAATGTATACAAAATTCAGACACAGATATGATCACAGAATCAAACACAGATGCAGAAATAAAGTAAAAGCTGTAAAGGAAAGAACACACCTGATTTTATACTGGTTCGGAGTTACCCTACATCCAGTCCCGCACACAAATACAGATTTCCTTTCAAAAGCAATTGTATAATTACACCCTCGATTTCAAGGCAACGAGGTACACCCTCCAAATTCATAATCCTTTAGGTAGAGATACTTGATTTCACGGGCAATAAGTTCACCCAATTGATTTCCAAGGCTATAATCACACTTTTCTCGCTTGATTGATTTCCAAGGCCAAAATCACACCTTTTCTCGTTTAATTAATTACAAAGAAGCCTATAACTCTGAATAGCACTGAGGATCTTGTTGACATAGTGATAGAGAATCAAACCAAAGATAATATAGTTAGTTTCAATGTTGATTTCGGCAGAGTAATGGTAGGAATATGTATAAAGAATCGTGGAAGAAGAACTAAAATGAAAACCAAAAAATATGATTAAAAATTCATTGAAAACAGCCCCTATTTATAGAAGAACAACAGCTATGTCCATTCGTGAAGAGATATGACGAATAGACACTTCTTTTGAAATTAACTGACACTATGTCGACATGGGTATATTGAGCATGTCGACATCCCAAAGGAACATTTGGTGGTTTATTTTTCTTTTGAAAATAACTTTTATCTTATATATTAAAAACTATTTTAAACTTTATAAATATACTTGACTATAGTTAAAATACATGAGTAAATATAGAGAATAATATATATAAAATTTTATATTTAAATCTAAGTATAAATATTAAAAGTTGAATATATTATTATTATTAAAGATAGTTTTAAATTAAGAATAATTTGATTTTGAAATCAAAGATTATTTTGAGGCTAAAAGTATTTGAAATCAGGATAGATATTTTTTATTCTTTTAAAAGGAAGGTTTTGAAAACATTTTGAAAACAAGATATAATTTTGTAAAATCATTTTGAATAAAAATTAGCGGATACAAAACAATGTTCCACCAGATTTTTCGTAGGTTCCATCCTACTTAGGGTTCCATCCCTTTAACAGGCTCGAAGTGGATTCCATTCCACGAATAAATTGGATTTTAAGATGCCAGTGCTTTTCTAGAGTTTTAACAAAATTTCCTAATTAAAATGACTTATTCTTGAAATCTTGAACTCTTGATTATCTTGATATTCTTGATATCTTGAATCTCTATACTATACAGTCTTCATTCTTGGTACCTGCATGGTTAAATCCTGCATATACATATATTTCTAAACAATAATGTTAGTATTTATATTTTATAATCCTATTTTAAGGTTGTTGTCATCAAAACCATCATCTCACGGACTAACATAAACAACAACACATAATCTCACAATCACAGGGGAAAAAAATAAAATATATTTTAATACATTTTTATACAAAAGAATATGTAACTGTTTCGTACTTATAATCAATAGAGTACAAAAAATCAATACATCAATTTGGACATTTATAGTCACTTGTCCTCACACAGCGAAAATATAAACCAATTACAAAGATATGCCTGAACTCCTCTAGCTCGTCTCCTAAGCTCCCAAGCACCCTATCTGGAATCTGTAATACTCGGTCTGACCTGTGCATTATAATAAAATAACACCTGAGTCAGGCTGGAAAACCAACGTGAGAAAACACACTCAATTTGAATTATTAGAATTATCAAAATCCTTTAAAAAACATAGGTAACTCGTAAGACCGCGTCGCACATAAACACAACGAGTTTTTCCCTTACAATAACCAAAACATTTGTAGAAAATCCAGTGATATTATAATAGTGTCTAAGTATAAATAATTATTCAAATAGCCGAAATTATTACATTAATTAAATTCTAGCATACTAGGCTCTACAAATAAAACCGTAAAGGCACGTATCGGAGAATGGATTCTATACGAATGATTGGGCCACTAGGGTACCGCCCATCATAGTACACCTCTTGAACAATGTGCCAAGGACCTCGCCGGGATCCCCTGCCACACAAGGCCGACTTACCCCTAACCTGGATAGACCAAATATGTTATCACCCCAGGTGTTCCCACCCTTACCATCGAGCGCTCCTTCTTTCATGCACAACCATATCCATAATAAATAGGTTTTTGAGGACATCTAGAAAAGTGATAACATAACCTAATTGGGTGTGATCCACTTAACCTTGCCGCATCTCCCCTGTTGTAGTCATTCCCGTTTGATGAGGCTTGAAGCTAAGAATTACCTTTCAAGAACCAATTCTACTTAAAATGCTCATCGTCCCCCAATGACATTGTTCAGATAGCATTCATCCATACAATTTGTCCTTAGTCTGGACAAACCGAATCACTGTCTTCATCATCTTCACGATATTCATTAACGTTCAAATCAGATCAAAGTGGTTTTCGGATAATTAAATCTGATCACGGTCTCTTCGAAACGATTAACGAAATTGGTCAATATTGATAGTCGGTTATTCAACTATCAATAAAACATCCATAAGCAGTCACTACGCCTTATTTTATAATTCTTCAAACATTTATCTTAAATATCTTTACTAGGATATATATTCAAACCTTTTCCATACTCCAATATTGAAAACAATTTCAGATACTCAAATCCATAAGAGGATATTTTCAAACCATCACAACATTTAGAAATATTTTCAAATTTCCATTTTTTTATACAGTAGGAAAATGTTATAAATCTTATTTTCCATAATCTTTTCAAATATCAACACTTAAGAGAATCTTTCGTAGCTTATCCCATAAGACTTCAGAATCACTAACAAATTCCCTTTCCAATTTCCCAAACCTAGTGTACTTGTTTATAACCTCATTCAACAATTTATAACTTCTTTTATAAACTCGGATTCCATTTCAAAATTTCCATACTCTCCCTTTTGAAGTTTTCATTTCCTCCAAATCCCTTATAAAATTCCTTCCCTCAAATGATATCCATTTAAAAACCCCTTTTACGCATCTCGAGAGAATTTATAAATAAAAATTTTCAACCACTTTAAAACTATATATATATATATAATAAGTATTAAAAAAAATTTATATTTTTTTTAAAAATATTCAAAAAATATTTAAATATCGAAAACTCTTTTATAAACATCAATAGCCCATTTTTAGATAAACGAATAAATTTTCAAAGCTGATTTAAAAAGTTAGAATTAATATTTGAAATTCTACATACCGAAGTATTTCAATCTCAAGTAGTTTAAAATTTCATAGTTTAAGTAACAAAATTTTCCTTTCCAAAACAAACTTACTTCTTAAAATTAAAATATATTTTCAAAATCTCAATAACCAATTCAACTTATATATTTCTCTCGATTTTTATCACAACACTTCCATTCCGATTTTTCTTAACCATTTTCACTTTTCAAAAATAGTATCCACTATTTTCCTCACCCTATTTCCATAATATAAATTCACCTATAAATTTTATATTCTCAATTTATCATCCTAATATTAGTTTCCTTTATTTATAAATATCGTTTATAAATTTTTATAACTCCTTTGAGCTTTTACTTGTTTATAAAAACAATCTTATTTATAAAATTTCATTTTATAAATCCATTTCCTTATAAATCTATTTATAACTACCAATATATTTTCATATCAAAAATTCCCTTTAATTCCTTAAATTTTAAAAATATATATACTATGGTGTTTAAAATATCAAAATTCAGGCAGTGCTACAATAACATCTAATAATTTCAATCACAGCAATAATATATAATAGATTATTCTACACAATGCATATATCATAATATATGAAATTAAATTTAACATTTTGAGGAATCCAGTTGGATCCCTCCAACCTGTTTCCTTGTATCCACAGATGTTAATACAACATAAAAATACCTATCCCACTTCGAGGGGGATATCGTGGTATATAGGGTCATGCGCTATTATGTGGGGCGCATAGGGTCTCATCCACTATAATGTGCGGGAATATCACTCCAACTACTGATATATAAACTACTATATATATAATATATCATTCATGGATAATAATTCTTAAATACAACCAAGCAACCAATAATTAATTTTAACTATTTAAAATTAAACTGGCAATCCAAATGAGTGAGAATTTCTCTCCTTGATTTTATTTTTGCTGATCATTCCAATTTTTGTAAATTCTTTTCATTGCATAGTATTGCTGCCCCGTGACTTGCTACGTAAATTTTAGACCTCATAAAAGCAATTACGACATATATAAGTGAACTATTCCAATTTCTAATTAATAAACTAGTTGCACTATTAATTTAAATTTCAAATTACCCTTCCTCTTCACAAGATGACCACACAGCCTCCACCTAAGATTATCGGACCTGCCATCACTCATCTCCGTCGACAAACCTCAACCAAAAATCATAGCCTCCTTCTTGAATTCGCGACTACGTTATTGCCTCGTAACAGTCAAAGTGTCCACCTCTTGCCAGCAACTCGAGCACGATCTCCCAATCTCGCGACCAAATCCTCGACCTCACGCTCGTGATAAAGTCGCCCTCACCTCATAGTCGCCGCTACCAGTGGCTGTCGTCCAAATCTCCCTGCCTATTTGAATGCGACCTAAACTCTGCTCCACTCCAGCACCCAAGGCAACATGCCAGAACAACTGTATTATTGACAGCCATGACTCTACCATTGATCATGATTTTGCTGACCCCTTCGTGCATGCATCGCTCGCGCCACCTCGCTGAACCCCTATCGTGCCTCCATCCTCTCAAATTCGAGCAACCCTAAATCGATCGCGACATCAGGACGTTGCTTCCCCCTTCGCGCAGCTGCATGCCGCCGCGCCTGAGTTCGGCCAAGCATCGCGACTCGATCGCAATATCCCTTTTTTTAATCGATCTCGATTTCGAATTGAAGAAGCAAGAAAGGTAACGTAGGGTTTTTTATTTATTACTAAGTGACTTCATTTTTTTATCCGGAGAAGAAGGGAGATCTCCGTGATTTTAATGTGAAGGAAGGCGGCTTCGTATGCAATTAGAAAGTATGAAGAGAAAGGGTGCGTGATGGTGGCATGAATCAGAAGGCAAGGTGACTTTGATTTGATTTTATATAATTTTTAGTATCTCGTTTAAGAAACTCAACATTTTGATCTCCTATCGAGGCATGCCACTAAGCATTAATAATGTTATACCCTTATTCCGAACGCAATGGAAAAGGTTTCGAATCCTAATTCGATCGTATGGAGAATATAGCTTTTACGACCTAATTATTATATTAAATTTCAATATTAATTTCAACGCGTTTCTATCCCTTAAGATCAAACGATAATTCCAAACACTATGAAATTTGAAATTCTATAATAATATACTATTACGAACGCAATGGAACTAGTTTCGTCGAATTACGAGACTGTGCCCAGATCGCTATTTTAACGCATTGATTAAATCGACGATTTCAGCAGTTTGCAAAATCGCTTGAAATCCTAGTTTTAAAACTTATTTTACCCAATTCTAATTCAAATGGAATTTATATAAATATCAGATTTCGTTTTGATTTCATATTCAACTCCAATCTAATTATTTAAATGATTTTTAATTATTAACTCAACAATTAAATTTATTAGTTAAATCACTATATTTGGAACTTAAGTTTCTTTAATTACACTATTTTTCAATTTCTAAAGTCAACATTTAAAATAAATTAAATTTTCAAAATCAGCGATCAGAAATCCGGGTCGTTACATTCCTCCCCCCTTAAAAGATTTTCGTTCTCGAAATTGCTAAGGCCGGAAAATGCTCTAAACCCATTACTTATTAAACCCTACTTAGTTAAAACTCGCTATTCGCTTTTCTAATCTTTTAGTTCCACCCAAAACAATTAGTTTCCAATTCTAATTCCAAAACCATTTATTTCAATTACAATTTGAAATCAAATTGTCATTAATATCCTAAAAATTTTCAAAAATTTTCTAACACCCTAAATTATCGAAATTTTTCAGTAGAGTCTCCTTTGTACGTAGAGCCTTTTGTAATATGACAAGAGAGATAAATATATATACAATTGATCCAAATGGTCGAAAAATAATATATATATATATATATATATATATATATCAATATTTATAATTTTTGTGATATATAATCTGAAAACATATCTTATTTTAGCATTTTTAAGCAAGCGACTTATTTATTTTGCAATTCACGCGACCAAAATCTAATCAAATGGCCTCCGGGTATCTGTACTTACACAATTTAAACACGTAAGTTCGAAAAACATCAAATTCAATAACATTCAACTTATTTAAATAGTTAAAACACATAAACTTTATAAGTAATGCATGCTAAACATATATTTATAAGCAATTAGAGGATCTTGATGCTAATTTAATTGCTTTCAAACAATCCATTTACCATTTCATTCAATTTAAATGATTGTCAACTCACTTTACACGCATTAAATTTATCTTTGTATCAAAAAACTCATATCCATTCTAATGGATTTTAAAAATCATATTTATTCACTTCTATTAATTCATAGAATTTTATTTACTTTCGTTTACGTCGAACAAAATTTTTTCAATGCAAATTCGATGCTATTCATTTAATAAAATAATCTTTTCAATTTATAGCTATTTTTTTAAATTGATTCCAAATCAATTTATATTTAATTTTATTCTATTCACAAATTTATCTGAGTCGAGCTTCCATTCAAATATTTACTTAAGTTAATCCGTTGTTTTATATTATTTCCACCTTATAACTTAAGTTTTATCCACATTTCAACCAACTTTCACCTCATTTACTAATTATTTATTTAATTATTTAGTTCATTCATTTAATCCACTTCAATTTTAATTCCAAACTCAAATTCATTCTCGAATTTATTTAATTCATATCCAAAGCCACATTCAATTTATTTACACTTTAAATTGAATTTGTTTATAACTTAAGTCTTTTCTTTTTTTCAATCCAATTCCATTTTATTTGATCACCTTTCCAAATATATTTAATCGCTTCCATCTAAGTCGAATTTTATTTTAAGTTCAAGTCCCGTTTCAATATTCTTCTTACTAATTTATTTATCTAATTGGCTACTTCCATTTTCCACTTCATAATTTTATTTCTATTTTCAAAAACCACTTCATTTAATTTACTTGAGTTCAATTTCATATTATAATCTAAATTTGGATTTCCGTTTTGAAGTTTAAGCTCACTTTCCCTTAATTCATTCCATGAATTTTTTTTTACCATTACTTAAGTTTATATATACAATTTTAAAACTTAAGTTCATATTCACTTTAATCATTTAATACTTCAAATTCAATTTCAGTTCTCTAATTAATCAGTCTAATTAGTTTACTTTCAACTCCCTTGAGCCAAATTCCATTCAAATATTTATATTAACTTAAGTAATTTTATTATCATGAAATCACTTCGACCATATACTTAAGTTCATTTTTATTGAAATCAATTTTCATTCCATTTAATTTCACTTAAGCTCAATTTTCTTCGCAAGATAAATTTCCAATCAGATTTCATTTTATCGAAGCTTACCCGAATATTCACATTTAACATTTTTGACCCAAGATCCACTTCACTTTATAACTTAAGTATATATTTATTTCGTTCAAAATTTATAGCCTGTAGTTATATAATCTCTTTCCAATTTTGTAAGCTATTCAAAAACTTATTTATTCATCTTCCATAAATTTTTCCTTTTAAATTTATATTCCATTCAAATTTTATAAGTTAGTTATATAACTATTTTGTAATTCATAATTACATTTTTAATTCAATCCATCTAATCCAAATCCAATTCACTTTTTCATTTAAATTTTAATTACTTTTAGCCAACATTTCAAAGCCATATTCGAGCTACTCATACTTAAACAAATTTCACTCCAAACAAATTTATTTTTAATTCATTCAATTTCATTTATATGTTTCAATTACTTTGCTTAAGTTAACTCCCATTCTATTAATACACTATTAATTCAATCCAAATCCAGTCACTTAAATTTTTAAAATTTAGTTTATCCAACTTAACTTGAGTTAAATTCTATTTCAACCTTCTCACTTTAAATTTTATTCCAACTTCAATTTTTCACACTTCCCTCCTTATAAATATCATCTTCCACAGGATTCCAGAATTTTCAAACGCTTGGTATTTATTTCAAATCACTTTGAAATAATATATATACACTCTTTTCAGTACAACAAACCACTTCCTCTGAATTTTAAAAACAACATGATTTTATCCGAAACAATTCCTTTCGGAAATTATAAAAAAAAAACTTGTTTTCCCAACAAATATGAATCAAATCAATTTCGGTAGTAATCCGTCACGTAGAAACTCGAAAATAAATACTGATGATATTGTGCAGTCGTCACCATGATTATTTTCTAGCGACTGAAGTGAGTTCAGTGCTATATCACTTCAAAATTCATTTAAAACTATTTTTCTATTCAAAATATCTCCAAAATAATAATACTGTTATTTATCTTCAAACACTTTGGGAAATATTTTTAAAATCTTTGGGATTTAAATTTTTCCAAATTCCGATTTGAACCCATTTGTAGTTTTTAACTCATTTGCATAATTCACTTATATGATCCAATTTGGTTTTAATAAACCATTTTCAATTTTATAATCTATTTTTGATTAAATAATAACAACCAAACACACCATTGTAGTAATTTTCAGAAAATTATTTATTTTATATCAAAAATATAATTTGGGTAAAGTTATTTCATTTACCCGCTTCAAAACAATATTGTATTAGTTTATCGCGTTCAAGTGTTTAAAAACTCTTACCGATTTAAGTGGCGTCCCACTATTTGATCAGAATTTATATACTACTTGACAGATAAATCAACACAATACAAAACATTTATATTCACTAACAAATACGCGCCCATATCTATTAATACACTCAAACTCATTCTATGGTACTACTAACCCTATCTCTAATGAGTAAATCTCCACTAAAGTCAAGGTTCTCGCTTAACCTTCAGCTCTGATAGCAAATATAGCGATCCACAGTTCCGTATCCTTTGAGCTGATAATAAATCACTCCTGTTTATCCCAAATTGTATGAAAGAGTGAATAACTAGGGTAGAGAAGAAGAGAGAGATAGCAGAAAATAAACAACAACACAGAATCTCACAATAGCAGCGGAACAAAATATAATATATTTTAACAAATTTTTATTCAAAAGAATCTGTAGCTGTTTTATACCTACAATCCTCAGAGTAAAAATAATAATCAATACATCAATCAGGACAGTTATAGTCACTTGTTCTCACACATCGAAAGTATAAACCAAATATGGAGATACGTCCGAACTCCTCCATCTCGCCGACTGAGCTCCCAAGCATCCTATCCAAAATCTGTAATATTCGGTTTGAATTGAGCATTATAATAAAATAACACCCGAGTTAGTCAGAAAAACCAGCGTGAGAAAACACACTCAATTTGAATTATTAGAATTATCAAAATCCTTAGAAAAACAAAGGTATCTCGTAAGACCGCACCACACAAAAACACGACGGGTTTTTCCCTTACATAGCCAAAATATTTTATAGAAAATCCAGTGTTATTATAATAGTGTTTAAGGACAAATACTAATTCAAATAGCCGAAATTGTTACGTTAATTAAATTCCAGCATACTAGGCTCTACAAACAAAACCGTAAAGGCTCGTATTGGAGAATGAATTCCATATGAAAGACTGGGCCACTGGGGTATCGTCCATCACAGTACATCTCTAAAACAATGTACCGAGGACCTCGTCGGGATCACTTGCCACACAAGACTGGCCTACCCCTAACCTGGATAGACCGAACATGTTATCACCTCGGGTGTTCCCACCCTATCATCTAGCGCTCCTTCTTCTATGCACAACCATATCCATAATAAATAGATTTTCGAGGTCATCTAGAAAAGTGATAGCATACCCTAAACGAGTTCGACCCACTTAGCCTTGCCGCATCTCCACTGTTTTAGTCATTCCCAGTTGATGAGGCTTGAGGCTAAGCGTTACCTTTAAAGAACCAATTCTACTAAGAATGCCCATCGTTCTCCGATGACGATATTCTGATAGCATTCGTCCATACAAGTTGTCCTTGGTCCGGACAAACTGAATCACCATCTTCATGGTATTCATTCGTAACGTTCAAATCGGATCAAAGTGGTTTTCGAATAATTAAATCTGATCTCGGTCTCTTCGAAATGATTAAGGAAATTGGCCAAGTTAGTCGGTTATTTAACTATTAATAAAACATCCATAAGTGTCACTACGTTTTATTTTATAATTTTTCAAACATTTATCTCAAAATATCTTTACTAAGACATATATTCAAACCCTTTCCATATTCCAATATTGAAAACAATTTCAAATACTTAAATCCATAACAGGATATTTTCAAACCATCTCAACACTTAGAAATATTTTTCAAATTTTCACTTTTTATACTTAGAAAATGTTATAAATCTTATTTTCCAAAATCTTTTCAAATATCAACAATAAAGTGAATCTTTCGTAGCTTATCTCATAAGTCTTCGGAATCTCTAATAAATCCCCTTTCCAATTTCCAAATCCCAGTGTATTTTTTTATAACCCCATTCAACAATTTATAACTTCTTTTATAAATTCGGATTCCATTTCAAAATTTCCATACTCACCCTTTTGAAATTTTTATTTCCTTAAATCCCTTATAAAATTCCTTCCATCAAATCATATCCATTTAAAAACCCCTTTTACGCATTTCAAGAGAATTTATAAATAAAAAATTTGAATCACTTCAAAACTCTTTATATGTATAATAAATATTTAAAAGAATAATAATTTTTATATTTTTTTAAAAATAATGTTCAAATAATTATTTAAAATATCGAAAACTCTTTTATAAACATTAATAGCCTATTGTTAGATAAACAAATAAATTTTCAAAGATGATTTTAAAAGTTAGAATTAATATTTTAAAATCTACTTACCGAAGTATTTCAATCTAAACTAGTTTAAAATTTCATAGTCTAAGTAACAAAATTCTCCTTTCCAAAACAAACTTACTTCTTAAGATTAAAATATATTTTCAAAGTCTCAATAACCAGTTCAACTTATAAATTCCTCTCGATTTTCATCACATCACTTCCATTTCGATTTTCCTTAACCATACTTCCATATTCTAATATAAATTCCTCACCCTACTTCCATATTCTAATATAAATTCACCTATGAATTTTATATTCCCAATTTATCATCCTAATATCGGTTTCCTTTATTTATAAACATCGTTTATAATTTTTTAATAACTTCTTTGAACTTTTACTTGTTTATAATAACAATCTTATTTATAAAATTTCATTTTATAAATCCATCTCGTTATAAATCTATTTATAACTTCCAAACTATTTTTATATCAAAATTTCCTTTTAATTTCTTAAATTTTAAAAATATACATATTATGGTGTTTAAAATATCAAAATTCAGGTGTAACGGCCCGTAAAATTTTAATTGTTTTAATTAGATATTTAATTGGAATTTTGTGAAATTTTAAATAATAAAATTTGAAATATAAATTTAGTATTTGAAATACGTCTATTTAAACATAGCAACTGGTAAATTTTCATCAGATAATTTTGAAATTTATTTTTATTGTGTAATTTTATTTAAATTTATATCAGTTAATATTTGAGAATAATAAAATGTTTTCCAAACTTGAATATTTTTCTATAGAAAATTTGTAAATCATCTTTTGAGCAAGACATCATACTTCTTTATCCAAATTTAACTGTTATTCCTCCATCGATCTTATTTTCGGCGAAATAATCGTTGAATTTAAAAGTGTTTCGAAACCTAAATATGTCAATATGAGAAAATTTATTTAGAACACTTTGAATAAGGCTGTCGAATTCTTTCGCCAATTTCGAACGTTTCTAGCTCCATTTGGATTTTTCTGTACGTAATAGCAACGTACATCAATGCCCATATCGACTTTTTGATCGGATGATCGTACCATTGATATCTATATACCATTTTGATCATCCCGTCGTGCTGATCTCTGCAGTATATCTAACTCTGTGTTTTGCAGCTTATGGGTGTGTGGCCCGAGGTGGGCGGTAGCTGCGTGCTATGCGTTACCGCCGACCTGGAAGTGTAATTGGTATATTTACCCTGGCATCGCCTCGTTGTGCCGTCTCACCTACCCTAACGAGCCTTGTACGATTTTGGTTTTCTCCCGTAGCCTATGGAGTATCCTTTGGTGGCTTCCCGATCAGGATGGACTATGATACTGGATAGACTATCGGGATTATTACGTGTTAAGGTGGAAAATGTAAAGCCTTAGTGCTATTTAAAAGTAAGTTTATTTACTATATACATTATTATAATAGCGTATATTACTACATAGTAATTAGTTTAACGGATCCTTAAAGGATGGTTATCCCAAACATCCTTTGAGTTGCTTGTATTTCAGTTGTTATTTCACTTGAGTTGGATTTATTGATATAAGAATGTTAATCCGACTCGAGTATTTTGTGTTTTGCTTTACGCTCGGGTCAGACTGAGCGGTTCAGCTTTTGAGACTCACCTTTGGATTTGGAGCTTCGCTTGGAGATCCAGCTATCTATCCAGCTTTCAGATATTCAGTAGATTCTAGTGATGTATTCTGATCTTGTATTTGACTATTGTATTTGAGACTTCCGTTGTATCTTATTTAACTCTGTTATATATATAGTAGCTTCATGAACTACTATTCTCTTGTTCCGCTACATATTGTATATTACTCTGTGTCTGTGATTTTATGATTATTTTATTTACTGCATATGCTGAATTCTGCCAAATATAAATTAATATAAATTAAAAATATAGTATTTTGAGCAATTCAATTCCGGCATGTGTGGATGCGAATGGCTGAAAATATCGAGATGTTACATTTGGTATCAAAGCTTTAACTCTAGGCAAAAATTAGCATGTATGAAAAATTTAGTTTTAGAATCATTTTTGTCCGAGCTTGAATTCTTTCCTCTTTGATTTGAATTTCCTTTGTATTTTGGAATGTTCCCCTCGGCTCCAAAATCCATCCTTATTTCTCCCTATTCGTACTTCTTGATTTTGGAGTATCCAATAGCTCGACTTCGAATGATCTTTATAATAACTCAACGGTTTCACCAATCTTTGAATGATTTGAAAAGGGGAAAACTCCTTTACAACGGGCATTGCTCACCGAGATTTCTGTATCCTCGGTTTACGATGCTATCTATCCCCTGCTGTACCTGAATTCCATCCCTTGAGATCTGATGACGAGTCTCGGAATTCTGCGTCAATCTTATTCTTGAAGTCACGGTTGATACGGTTAAGGTCACCCATGATTTATATTAATCTGTCCATCTTCCTAGTTTGAAATTGAATTATCTTATCTCCCATTCAAGTTTATCTTCCAGTAGAATTCGATTTGATTAGGATCCCTCTTAATTTGAATCTCTATCCTTGCTTTGAAATCCATTCTGGTATTGTCGAGCGAGGAAGTGTATTTGTAAATTTGTATAAAAAGAAAAATGTTACATATATATATATATATACTATGTTGTTTGAGTTGTTGATGTTGATTTGGGTTTTCGATCGATTTGTTTGATCAACGCTATCGATAGAATTTCCAAAACACTTGAACAGAGCAAACTGACACAATATTGTTTTCAAATTTGATAAATAAAATAAATTTTGGTATGATTTTATTATACACATCTAAGTATAAATTTTCTAGAATTTAAAAAAGTTAAATGAATTGGTTAACAAAATGATAATATTTGGTTTTCAGTTATTATTTTGTAAACCATTGACTTTTATCTCATAAATATATAAATGATTAAACTATAAAATATGATTTATAAATTGATTTAGAATTTAAACGAATTTACATTAGAATTTGAGAATCTAATTTTCGATGATTTCAAACTTTGGTTTTAAAGTTTTCAAATTATATACTATTCAAAGTATTTTCGAATAGAAGTTGTTTCCAAAGAATTTTAAACTGCTTAAATCAGCTCTCCTGTCTTGTTGATGGAAAATAATTTCGGTGATGGCGGCTGCATCATCGACATTCATTTTCGAGTTTCAGAGTGGAGAGACCATTCTGTAGATCTGCTACAGTTTGTTTTGGAAATCAAATTGACCTAAATTTCTAAAGAATGGCTTGATTTATAATATATATATATATATATATATATATATATATATATATATATATATATATATATATAGGTATATGATTCTGGAGTTGATTTGATATCTATAGTATATATATAATTATCTCAAAGTTGTTTGAAGTTAATCGGAAATTAATTCCTAAAATTTTGATTTAAGGATGATTTCCAATGAAGCCAAAATTTTTGAATAAATACTTAACTTGAAATAAGTGAATTTAAAATTTTAATAGGATAATACTCAATTGCATTATATATGACTTACCTAAATTTTCAAAAGTTAACTATGTAATTGAATATTATACAATATAAAATGATATCAAAGGAATTTATCAATAATTTGAGTGGTTATAATAAGTAAATGAACTTAATATATGTGGTAAGATATATTAAGTGGAATAAATTTAATAATAATTTGAAATAAAAGAATTAATTTGTTGAATAAATTATGATTATAATAAATGACCATTCAAATTTATGATTTTAGAAATTATTAATAGAGGATAATTAGATAATAAGATAATGAATAAATGAGATAAATTGTTAAATAGTAATTTAATTTAAATTGAAATTTTTATGGTTTGGACAAATTGTTTTACTTTGTTTTCAATCTATTTCTTTCTGGTTGTTTCTATTCTCCTACCTCCTTCCTTTTCAGGGACGAAAAGTTTTGAGTGGGGGAGAGTGTAATGGCCCGTAAAATCTTAATTTATTTAATTATACATTTAATTGGAATTTTGTGAAATTTTAAATAACAAAATTTTGAAATATAAATTTGATATTTGAAATACGTCTATTTAAACATAGCAACTGGTAAATTCTCATCAGATAATATTGAAGTTTATTTTTATTGTGTAATTTTATTTAAATTTATATCAGTTAATATTTGAGAATAATAAAATGTTTTCCACACTTGAATATTTTTCTATAGAAAAATTGTAAATCATCTTCTAAGCAAGACCTCATACTTCGTTTCTCCAAATTTTGATTGTTATTGCTCCGTCGATCTTATTTTTGGCAAAATAACAGTTGAATATAAAAGTGTTCCGAAACCTAAATATGTCAACATGAGAAACTTTATTTAGAACACTCTAAATAAGGCTGCGTATTTCGTTTCGCAAATTTCGGACGTTTCTAGCTCCGTTTGGATTTTTCCGTACGAAATAGCAACGTACATCAGTGCCCGTATCGACTTTTTGATCGGATGATCGTACCACTGATATCTGTATACTATTTTGATCATCCCATCATGCTGATCTCAGCAGTATATTCAACTCTGTGTTTTGAAGTCAAGTACGCGACGGAATCAATAAAACGTCGGTAACTGTACCGGTTTTGTGCCTGTTGGTTTTGTGACTTTTCATTTATTCACCGTACCATACCAACAACTATTTGCATTTATAACTCTCGGAATTTATGATGACTTTTTCCATTTCTTCTATTTCCAGTATATTGCTATTGTCCCTTCAATTTTCAGTTTCTGGTTCACTCATCCATACGTCGGAAATATATTAATATATAAAACGTATTGCTACTATGAGCCTATTCATTCATTTTGAAAGCTTTATCTTCACCTTCCTTCACCATCATTTTCTTTCTCATGCAGCCGAGCCGATTCTCCTTCTTCCCCTACCATCCGCCATTTGCTCCGCCTACCTCTAAGCCTTTCCCCTCTTCATTTTGGCCGCAGCCACCTCCTCAGAGAAAAAAAGGGATAACACACGTCCCTGTTTGGTCGTGTATCAAGGAAGCATGCACTCTCTGTTGCTTGCCAATTTGCATGCAAAGTCTGAATATATCATACGCGTCCAAATTATATACATTGTTGTACGCAAGTTAGTGGATCCTAGAAGTATAGGTGAGTTCAACTTTCTATTTTGTTTGTAAAAGTATTATATGTATTTTTTATATATATTATATTGTATTACTTCATATTATATTATATTACATTTTATTTCAGTGTATAATATTATAAGTTAGCCTGTTGTTATGTATGCATTGTTGGATATCATTTATTATTATAGTTGTAAGCCTATGAATTTTTTCTTATATATATGTATAAGTATAATACGTCAGAACGCATTTTATTTCTTTATATGGGTTTTAATGTATTTAACTTACATATTTACAAGTATGTATGAATCTGGTATTAGAGTATGTATATGGAAAGTTTATCTTGTATGTGTTTTAAAATCTAATAATAGTTGTACTGTACGTTGACATATATTAAGTTATATAAACTTGGTTTGTGGATCTCTTTTATAGATAGTATATATATACACAAGTTTATGTTAGTAAATTATAGGAATGTATATACGAATCTTATAAATATAATACTATTAGTATAAAATGCAAGCCTGTTAGTTTTTTTGTTGCTAATAAAATAAAATTATATTATTTTTTATAGAGTATAGTTTGCATATATACCCATATATATAGATCAATTCTCAGTTTTATATGCATGCTTCGAAATGTTGTTTTGGATATTTTATTATGTGTGTATGTATATGACATTGATTTTATGTAGAATTTTATAGTTATATATGGATGCATATTTTATTAAACAAGTTATGGTAATTTAAAAATAAGTACTGTTTATATGTATTAAGTTATAACTTGTTGTATGCATAAGTTAAAATGACTGCCGTATATATATATATATATATATATATATATATATATATATATATGCTTATACCTATATCCTATCTACTATTGTATATAAATGACATGTTGTTATATATATATAGGTAAGAAAGGTTATACAGTTTATAATTCATAGAGTATTCAAAGTATAAAGTTTATATATATATATGATAGGCAGTACGGATTTTCGGTCGGCATATTTTTATTGTTATACCAAGCTGTACATGTAATATTATATACATAAATAGTTATATGTTTATTAGCTTACATATACATGTTTTGTAAGTTCACCGATATATATGTCATATGTTAGCTCATGTAGTATATAAGTATATATGTTATAATAATATTTGTTTTAAATTGTGTATATATATAAATATCTTTCATTTTTAAATATGAATTTATTTTATTTGTTTATGAGTATTGTTTCAAAAATAAATTATCCGTCTATCAAGCTAATTCGTTTTGATTTCGTCAATTCCTATTTATCAGCTTTGTCCGCCGTGACTGATTTCTTCATCAAATCATGCCCATCTAGCGTTGCTTTAGATTCGTAACTCATTTCAATTGTCAAATCTCCTTATCCTCGAAAGGTGAGCAATCACTCACGATTAACGTTCTTATATTTAATAAATTTGATTTCAATTGAAACGACAATTAAAATATGTTGCCGTTAGTTATTTACATTACTATATATATGCTATTATTTGCATCTATTCACCTGTGACATCTGACACCATTATCTGTTATTCATATTGATGATATATTCCTATTATATTATTATCATATCTGTTATCACTCTGCAAGTTCCTTGTTAGTATAGAATTCGCTATGGGTTGAAATGATACATACGCGAATGGAATTTAGAATAGGAGAAAATCGTTATGGGTTGAAATGATAAACCCAAGCGATTTTCATTGAATTGAATTTGGGATTGCGGGTTGAAATGATATATACCCATATATATTTAAATTGCGGATTGAAATGATAAATATCCATACCACTTGACCATAGGATAGATAATTATATACAGACACCGTTGGTCTACATATAAATATTTTGAAAATGATTTCTATGGTTTTGGAAAGAAATATACGGTTTTGTAAAAATATTGATTTTGGATATTATATAAATGTTATTTTATATGTATTGTTAAATTCTTGATTTTAAGCTATGTATAAATTTGTTTTAATATAAAATAAGTATAATATTAAAGTTTGATTTTATTAAAATATAATATGGTTAAGTATTTATATAAATTATATATTTATACGGAGTTTCTAATGATTGTAATAAATTAAGGTTGAGAAGATAGATTTGAAATGCTATTTAATTAAGGATTTTATTTAATTAAAAATCAATTTGAAAATTATTGAATTTGAGATTTTTGAAAGGATATGATTTTATAACTTGATTTGGTTTAAGGTGATTTAGATGAATATATCAAGTTTAAAATAAATTGAAGGAAATATTTAGTGATTTGAAATTTGGGCTTTTTATTTAAAGGTTGGGGGATTTATTAAGTAAATATTTCAAAACTAAATAATAGTAAATTGAATTTGATATATATATGAAATTATCAAATTTGGTTTTGAAATGATTGAATATTTTAAAGCTTTGAAATATATTGAAATTGAAATGGTTTGTTTGATGGTTCAAATATGTATTTGAAACCGATATAATTTGAATTAGTTTTTTGAGAAACTGAATTGAGATGAAATTTGTGAATTGAGATTTAATTAAGTTGAATTTGGAATTGGAGTTGATTTGAATTGATTTGTAAAACTAAAGAAGCTATTTTTTATATAAAGTATTTTAATATCTAAACCATTTAAGTGGTGGAAGATTATGTTTCAAAGTTATGAATTTCAAAGTATTATGTTTTGAAAGTGATATAATTTCAAGTGTTTGGTTTTGAAGTGTTATAACTTTGAAAGTGCTATGATTTTTGAAAAAGAATATAACTGAAATAAAAATGATATCGTATTTTGTTTTGAAATGGAAATAGTATTTTGGTTTTGAAGTATAAACTATTTTGAAATGACCGCGGTGTTATAATAGCGTTTGGTTGTTAAAGAGACTAGGATCGGAAGTTGTCATACTCTCTGCCAACTCTGAAAACCACTTTAACAATCGTGTACGAGGTGGAGATTCTAGAATGAAGTAGGGTGGTGGCGACGATCCTATTGAGGTATGAACATGGACCCGACTCTCGTGAGTTGGCTTAAGGTGGCTAAAACAAGAGCAATCGACGGGTTAAGTGAGGTAGCTCCTCCGATCAAACACACTTCTTCGATACCATTCTATTAATTTTGTGATTTATTGGGTGCATCCTTCGGATTTTTGTGGGTGTGTGGCTCAAGGTGGGCGGTAGCTGCGTGCTACACATTACCGCCTACCTGGAAGTGTAATTGGTAAATCTACCCTGGCATCGTCTCGTTGTGTCGTGTCACCTACCCTAGCGAGCCTTGTACGATTTTGGTTTTCTCCCATAGCCTGTAGAGTATCCTCTGGTGGCTTCCCGACCAAGAGGGACTATGATACTGGATAGACCACTGAGACTATTACATGTTAAGGTGGAAAATGTAAAGCCTTAATGCTTTTTAAAAGTAAGTTTATTTTACCATAGACATTATTATAATAGCGTACATTACTACATAGTAAATAGTTTAACGGATCCTTAGAGGATGGTTATCCCAAACATCCTTTGAGTTACTTGTATTTCAGTTGTTATTTCACTTGAGTTGGATTTATTGATATAAGAATGTTAATCCTGACTCTAGTGTTTTGTGTTTTGCTTTACGCTCGGGTCAGTCTGAGTGGTTCAACTTTTGAGACTCCCCTTTGGATTTGGAGCTTCGCTTGGAGATCCAGCTATCTATCCAGCTTTTAGATATTTAGTAGAATCTAGTGATGTATTCTGATCTTGTATTTGACTATTATATTTGAGACTTCCGTTGTATCTTATTTAACTCCGTTATATATATATATATATATATATATATATATATATATAGTAGCTTCATGAACTACTATTCTCTTGTTTCCGCTACATATTGTATATTACTCTGTGTCTGTGATTCTGTGATTATTTTATTTATTGTATATGCTGAGTTCTACCAAATATAAATTAATATAAATTAACAATATGGTATTTTGAGCAATTCAATTCCGGCATGTGTGGATGTGAATGGTTGAAAATATCGGGACGTTACATCAGGGCAGTGCTACAATAGCATCCAACAATTTCAATCACTACAATAATCTATAATAGATTATTCTTCACAATCTATATATCACAATATGTGAAATTAAATTTAACATTTTGAGGAATCTAGTTGGATCTCTCGAACCTGTTTCTCTGCATCCATAGATGTTAATACAACATAAAAAATATTAATCCCACTTCGAGGGGATATCGTGGTATATAGGGTCATCCGCTCTTATTCGGGGAGCATAGGGTCTCATCCGCTATAATGTACGGGAATATCACTCCAACAACTAACACTAATATATATATATATATATAATGTAATATATAATTCACAGATAATAATTTCTAAACACAATCAAGCAACTAATAATTAATTTTAACTATATAAAATAAATTGGCAATCCAAACGAGTGAGAATTTCTCACATTGATTTTATTTTTGCCGATCATTCCATTTTTTTAAAATTCTTTTCATTGCATAGTATTGCTGCTGTGTGACTTACTACGTAAATTTTAGACCTCGTAAAAGCAATTACGATATATATAAGTGAACTATTTCAATTTCTAATTAATAAACTAGTTATAATATTAATTTAAATTTCAAATTACCCTTCCTCTTCTCGAGATGATCGCACAGCCCCCACCCTAGATTATCAGACCTGCCATTACTCACCTCCGTCGACGAACCTCAACCAGAAATCGCCGCCTCCTCCTTGAATTCGCGACTGCGTCACTGCCTTGTACCAGTCGAAGTCGCCACCTCCTGCCTACAGCTCGAGCATGTGCTCCCAATCTCGCAACCAAACCGTCGACCTCGTGCTCGCGTCGTAATTGCCCGCACCTCACAATCGTCGCCACCAGTGACTGCCGCGCTAATCTCCCTTCCTATTCGAACACGACCTGAACTACACTCCACTCCATCACCTAAGGCGACATGCTAGAACAGTTGTCTTATTGACAGCCGCGACTCTACCATCTAGCGCGATTTTTATCACCCCCTCACGGACACATTGCTCGCCACCACCTCGCCGAACCCCTACTGCACCTCCATCCCCTATAATTTGAGGAACGCTAAATCAATCGTGACATCAGGAGGTCGCTTCCCCCTTCACGCAGTCGCATGCCACCGTGCTTGAGTTCGGCCAAGCATCGCTACTCGATCGCAATATCCCCTTTTTTATAATCGATCGCGATTTCGAACATAAGAAGCAGGAAAGGTCATGTGGATTTTTTAATAACGAAGTGATTTCGTTTTGTTTTTTATCTGGAGAAGAAGGGAGGTCTACACGATTTTAATGTGAAGGAAGGCGGCTTCATACGCTATTTGAAAATATGAAGAGAAAGGGTACATGATGGGCAAGGTGACTTTGATTTGATTTTATATAATTTTATTTAATTATAAAGTATCTCGTTTAAGCAACTTAAAATTTCGATCTTCTAACAAGGCGTACTGCTACGCGTTTATAATGTTATACCCCTATTCCGAATACAATGGAAAATGTTTCGAGTCATAATTCGATCATATGAAGAAGACAACTTCTAGGACCTCATTATTATATTAAATTTTGACATTAATTTCAACGCGTTTCTATCCTGTTATTGTATTAAGTATCCTGTATTTGTTACCTATGCCTTTTTTTTTTTCATATTTTTAATGATTTTCGAATGAGAGTAAAGAAAATACCTAGCTAGCAAACTCTACTTAATTTTTTGAAATCAAATTTTAGTCTAAACGGTACCGTAAATGGGCTAAATCAGATCGAAATTTGTTTTGATTATTTGAGAGTTAAGACTATAGCTTCCACTTGATCTATACAGTTTGTGTACTTATATTTACAAGAGTATGATCATTAGGTAAAATAACTGACATTTACTTTGCTTAATCATTAGTGAATGCAAGAATATCTTCCTGTTTTGGATTTTATTCCAATAGCCAATGAATTTAGTATATACCATAGTTGACAATGATTTTAGCCAGTTGCACCTTAGTTGTATTCTCCTAAATCACATGAATTATCACCGAATTAAAGATTATATTTGTTGGTGTGTCTTGCGTTAGAGGTATGAGTATGTGAATTGAAATGAGATAAGTCCTAAATTTGAAATTCAAAGTAATCACATTGCATACTAACATATACATACCACATCCAGCCTAAGATCCAACATGGGTGTGATCAAACTTACAGATTGAGCTCTTCATAAAATTATCAATTAGTGATATTATTTCCATGAAATATGGGAATTCATATTAATGTAAAGGAACTAATGTCATGGTCATACGAGAACGAGCGCACTTTCATTGGAATACTCTATAAATATGTAAAAGCGAGAAAAATGCAATGGTTTACTTCCAAGACCAATGCGGAAAGATTAGTCAAAAGATAATTAAAGCAACAAAATATAATTATGGGGTGGAGAGATTGAAGGAAAAGTGGAGCTGCTTGCATATTGTACATTGTTTGTTTTCGCAACTATTAGGACATACGGGCGTTACATAGGAACCAAATACCAACAAGGTTAATGCTGTAGAAGATGTTTGGCAACACTTCTATACGGTACACATTTGAAAATATAGTTCATGAATATAAGTGCATGTCGAACAAATATTTGTTAAATTATTATAGATTGACAAGAACGAGTTTAAGATATTTAGGAAAGATGGTTGCAAGAATTATGAACTTCCGGGAGAGATTTCTGGTGAAACTATGGCTAGAAGTTTAAGTAATGCTTTGACTAAATTTCCTCCCAATTCAGATAATGAAAAACAATTACAAGAGAATTTTCTAAACAAAGGTGTGCATGTTCATGTGGTAAATGATGATGAGAAAACGAGTACTCGTCCAAGTGATGACACATCAACAAATGAATGGTGACACAAAAAACATAAAGATGATAATGTTGAAAAGCTTGATTCATGTATGGAAAAGTGGATTTCTTTAATTGAAATGCGCAATGAAGAATCTAAACTTAGAGCGTGATAATTAAAAGAAAAATTACAAAAGCTGAAGGAAGTCGCCCAACCCTAATGATAGTCAAAGTGACGCGTTGGATCCATATTCCAATATGATGTATATGTATATACTAAATGGTACTGACAGTGTTTCTAATGAGGTCTACATGGAGGCAATAAAGGCTTTTAAAGATCCCGGTTTTAGGATGCAATTTGTTATGATGCCGAAACATAAAAGACTACCGATCTTAGAACTCCTATAATAATTGTATTAGCTTGTGTGTTATGGTAACTTCATTATAGGTTTATATTCTTTATGTTTTGTTAAACTTTGTGTTTACTTTTATGTTCTTGGTACTTGAAATGTGATGGTTTTTTTGTCATGTTGTTATGTCCATTAAAGTTATATTGTCTATTAAAGTTTGTGTTCACTGAACTATTGATCTTTGCTTTTTTTATCCTTTCTATGCTCTTGATATCTTGCGTTGTATTTATAATATCTATATTGTTCAAATGCTTCTTTTCCTCCTATTAAATGTTGCAGGAACTTTGTGTTAGCTCCATCAAGATTTAACTTGACAGATTGGGGAAAAAAGAAAAATAAAAAAAACAGTGGATGAATCAGGTTCCTTTGTAAAGAAAACTGATGAACCTTTAACATAAGATGACTGCTTGTGAAATATAACAAAAAAATATTATAGTTACAAATTGGAAGCTGGAGGGTATTTGTAAGAAAGGTGCAATTGCATTACTTAATTATGTACCATGTTGAGTTTTTTTAAATTGTTAATTTCTATACCCGGTATATGATTATGTTATTTTTCTTTGTAAATATACGACGTGCCTTACTTATTCTGTGCATTGCTATAATGTATGTATAAACTAACTTCTTTTTGTAGACATGTCTTACTTTGTTCATTCTGTTTAATTTTTCTCAACCTTTCACATTTCTCACCTTTATTACTCTTTTTGCTCTCCTCTAGGCCTCAAACTAACAGTCTAGATTAGACAAATAACTTATAACATTCCAAATAGCACCAAATTCATACTGGATTTGGTACAAAATTTAGAGCTAGTGGAAGTTTAGGTAATTCTGAGATTGATTTTTTGGAAAATTATTTATCAATCTTTTGTTCCAGGCTTCCAGATGTTTGTATTCAATCACTGTTGATGTAAAATGAATCCACTGTTTGATTGCAGATATGTTGCTATAGAGAGTGTTTCATATATAAACTCAACATGCAACAACTCATACAACTGATTGCATGCAGTCTTCGCATGGTAGATATTCTTCTGTGATATCCCTTAAAATTTAGTGAAAAAGTTGATGCATGTTTTTATAGTAGTAATTAGATCTTTTATGTGATCCTATTAATAAATAGTTACCTAATTCAATAGTCATTGTTACAGCTTCTAGAAAATTAAATAAATTTTGTTGAATTTAAACCAACAATGAGAGGATTTTCTCTTTGTTCATCACTACTATAAGTAGAGTAATATTTCTAATGATCAACCGTTAATACAAATTTTATGCCGAGTAATGTCTATTGGTTCTAATATCATTTCTTAAAAGTTTGATGGTGGCTCTAGTTCTGATGATGATTTTATATTACAGACTATTGCGATGAAGATTTCAATGATATGTTAATGATTAATTACTTTGTTGCGAACCAAAGGAGTATCATGAACAGAGTACCTTATAGAACACCAACGCTTATGGGAAGGATGTTCTTACTTGATGTATTTGAATGGAAATCCTTCTATATGTCATCAAAATTTTCGTATGTAGAAACATGTATTCTTGAATTTTTGTGATGTTCCAAAAGAGAAAGGACTTTTGAATGATGGATGAAAAGTAAGCATGGAGGAGGGTATGCAAATGTTTCTAATGATTATAGGACACATAGCAAGCTATAGTATTATTACCGATCGTTTTTAGCATTCACGCCATACTATTTCAAAATGTTTCATAAGTGTTTTACGAGCTGTTTATTCTTTGGGCATAGAGATAATAAGTCCGAAGAAACGAGATGTTATATATAAATGCCTTGTAAACAAGTATCCGTACTTTAAGGTCATTTTTAGCAACTACTGTAGTTATCAATTATAAGCACAAATAATATTATGGTATTATTTATTGCAGGATTGTACTGGTGCAATAGATGGAACACATGTTTCTGCATGGGCACCCGCGTCGAGGAAAACATATTTTCATGGAAGGAAAACCAATATAACATAAAATGTCATAGTGGCATGTGATTTTTATACGAAATACGTATTTATATACACCAGATGGGAAGGCGCTGCTAACGATTCTCGTGTATTCATCGATGAGTTAAAAGAACTGGAAATAATTTCCTAATGCCAAGAGGAGGTATATTTTATTGTATAAAATGTCGATATCAAGCATCATTTTATAAACAGTTACATAATACTTATCTTTATAATATTTACATAATACATGACCATTAGTTTATAGATCAACATTACGTTGTTGATGCTGGATGCCTAAACATGCCTGAATTTCTGATTCCTTAGCAAGGACATAGATACCATTTACGTGATTATAACAAACAAGGAAGACTATGTGGAAAGGCTGTTTTATTTTATTATAAACACTCATTGTGTCTAAATAAAATCGAGCGTTGTATTGGTATTTTAAAAGAAAGATTTCCAGTTCCAAAATTAGTGACTAATTACCCACTTCGTTGGCAAAGACAAATTCCTATTGCTTGTTGCATAATACATAACTTAATCCTATAAGAACATGCTTTGGATAATCTTTTTACACAATACTTACCCATGAATATGGTATTTGAAAATGCACTAGTGGAAATCAAAATTAAGAAATCATACAATTTGATGTTAGTCAAATAACTCAAATGGATATATCAACGATCAAGTTGTTATAAAAATATGGAATGATTACATAAAACCATCCATAAACCAAGATAGTTAGGTTGAAATTTATCTTTTTTAGCGTTTCTTAATAGGAACTTGTTTTGCAAACGATAATAATTTTAATGATGAAGGTTATGAGTGAATGAGGCTACAAAGCCACTTACTCTTTCTTAACTGGTTAAAATTTTCTTGCTTGCTTCTACATGTGCTTATGTAATTCTTGATTCCAATAATGATATTTGATTAGATTTGTGTAGTGGTTGTATAATTTATTACTAACTTGTGGGTCAATATTGAAAACGTTATCATGTTTGCATGTTTATCACTTCCTAAGCAAATGATTTATTTCAGTGTTTGCTATAATAACATTATTTCCATAAATCTATTTTCTTTGTGCTGAAATAATAGTAGTAATCAAGTTCCACATATTTTGTGATATTATTTTGTGATGATAAATGTACATATTTTAGTGATACATTTATTTCTAACAATTACTTGTGGATCTATTTGCGATAATAGTAGTTTTACAGACTTTAGACTAATAGGGTAGACAAGCCTATTTATATCACCGCTGTTCATATGATTGTTGGTTCATGTGTTGACTAAAAATTCTGTCAACAAGACAAAATGACTAATCAACCTTGGAAATTGTGAGAGAGTGGATTTTTAATGATTTTGTTTGCTTTTCAGTATATGATTGCGAATTTATGATGGAATGCTAGTAATAACGAGACACGAATTTTATAGTGGTTCAGCCAAAATGAATGCATATGTCCACTGTATATATCTTTCTTACTATATATATATATGTATGTATGTATTATTACAATGGATACGTGGAGATGATGGACAATGCTTGGAGATGATAAGAGTATGGTGGGAAGTGTTATAGTTCTATATTTTCTAAAACTGACCCCTTACCCAGTGAAAAGCTTGGGGTATTTATATGAGCAAGCTTCCTTTGATATGCGATAGAGATTTCATAAGGATATTCGCGATCCAAATGGCAGATCGGACCGTGAGATAGTTCAGACTATGGGATGGTTGCCAATTAGAGGGTGGGTAGTGATACATGCATATATGGTGAAAAATTACCTTTCCACACTTTGGTTGCTTCTTTTGTAGGATGTCAAACGGCATAACTCAGAGTTTGTTGCTACTTTCCATATCGGATGGGAGCAGTTGGTAGCATGGCGGTTGTATTAGCGCTTTTTCAAGGTGGCATGACTTTAGTAGGTATGCTTTTCTTTATCGTCTGTCTATTCTCTCTTCTTAGAGCCACTTCAACCAGTTTTCTACCCTTGGGTCGATCGTTCCCAAGGAATCCTGGATTAAGTATGATTGAACACCATAGCTATTACATGGGTGATGCGGTATATGTTCGACTGCAAGCTTGGCTGATGCGTTTTATCTTCCTATGAGCGGCTGCATGCCCTATTAAAATTTTGCAAAAATTTTGAGCAACATTTTCCTCCCAAACCTGCCGCGGGCGGGGGCGGGCTTGCAGATATGAAATGACATAATTTGATGGAGCCTACAGTGTAATTAATGCCATCATCACGTATCTTTTTGTGGTTGTCTTTGGTGGTCTATTTTTCTATGTAACTTTTGTGCCAAAGGATGTGAATCGACCCTAACGTCACATCTCTTCGCACGGCCCAGATAGGTTGTCTTTTTGATATGAAGGGTCATGATTTGGCTGATGAGGGTCTATAAATAGGCGCTGCTACCTCTTATTTTCTTTTTACTGTTTTTCCATTTCTGTTACCATTTCTACAAATCTTTTGACACTTTTTGAAATTCTCCATTAACAAGTACGTCCCTCTCTCCATTGTCGTTTATCATTGTCAGTTGGTCGTCAAGGCTCATTTCTCCACCGTGGGGTGCCCCTTCCCGTGGTTTTTGTTGGAAACTGGAGTGTCTACAACAAAATGTTTGATGTTAAAGCTATTCAGACACTAAAAGTGGTGAAATGTGTATTGACTACTTACTTATGAATATAATACTGTATTTACTCAAATTGAAAACAGAAAGAAGTAATCAAAGAATAAGTAATAAAGTAAAATGCAGTAATATAAATAACACCTGGATTTTTATACTGGTTCAGATTAACCAAACCTATATCCAGCCCTGCACTCTATCGTGCAGAATTCCACTATAATCGCTTGCTTTCCACGGGAGGCATGAACACCTTTACAATCTTGGTTTCACGGGCTATAAGACACGCCCTCTTGATTTTACAGGCTAGAAGAACACCTTCTCCTTATCACCAACAACAAGTTATGACAAGTAGTCGTATCTTCACTACAGATTCTTGCAGATATGGACAATGATCCTATAGACCTCCAATGATAATATATCTTTCAATTCTTTGAGAAATAGGATGAAATCAGAGAGAGAATAATGTGAATTCAAGTACAATTCTCTGATATTGTGTGGTTTGCAAATCGGTGAAGAATTGGAGTGATTAAATATCGATTTGTAAGGAGATTGGAAGAGTATGCAATGAATTTCTTTTGCAAATGTTCACAAAAGAAGTAAGAGAAAATGAGAATTCTTAATGATAAAATTCATTTTCAAAGGTCTTTATATAGTGGTTGAAGAGACGTGCTTTTGGTGAAGAGGTGGAGGGAAATGCCTCTTCATTTAAAATTTGAAATTCTGAAAAATGACTAGCATGTCGACATCCTAAATATCCCCAGGTCGACATGAGTGTGTTGCAAAATTAACAGCAACACTAATAAGTGCTGCAAATTTTTAGCATTTCAAATTACTTTATATTTGTGGATTTTTGCGATTCGGTTGAGGCCAATGGTTGATGATCTTCAAGTATAATTTCCATGAGATCTTTAACAAAATATTCTAAGGTTCAACCAACTCCTCATCACTTCAAACACCTTTATCCTTCAACATTCTTTTATAATTGGGTTTTGTTCTTCAATTGCTCTAATTAATCTTCTTCTATAATTCATTTGATTCCACTATATTCTTGTTTATCTCTATAAATGTCTTCATAATATATCTGATATGAATGCATAACTCGGAGATATGTTAGTAGTAATATTTATGTAGTTATTGTCACCAAAATTAATACCCAGGGCATTAAAAGTTTTCTTCTCTTTTTAATGGTTCCCCTCCTTATTTAACCATGCTTTGAGGCCCGTAAGTCCCTAAGGGGGAGGCATCCGCCGTGCTTGTTTTCTAATATTTGATAGATCTGGTCATAGGATGGAAACTTCCAACGGTGCTTTGAGTTTTTCTCTCATAGTCCCTTCTGACTTCGTGGGTGGACCAGACAGCGTGGTCAGAGAGCTGAACATATTTGGTTGTACCCTTCTCTTGGTCCAATTTTCGAAAGCCCACAAACGAGCTAACACTGCCCCACCAAACTACCACACATTCTCCTTGAGTTACTTGAAAGTTGGAGTGGCCTTGTCCTCGCATCTAACCATCGTGTCCCTTTTGAACGGGCTCGGCCTTGCTCTAGGTCAATTTACTCCGAACAACTATCGTTATCTGTTGGGCCTTAGCATAGCATGCCATCGCTTAGAGTTAGGGACACCTTCCACGGGCCTTGTTGCCTGCCTTTTTAATATTAACAAAGAGCTAGGTTATCGCCCTGGGACCTATTACCACATCTAGATGAAGAACAAGAGAGAAGTAATCTTTACTGGGGTTTCAGAGAAAGGTGTCTCCGACAGGAAATCCTAGTATTTATTTATCCCATAAGCTATGAATGAGGGGTTACATTTCTGGTCATTTCGACCTTTTTGTGAAACTGACTTTGTGATTTTTATCCTCTCCTTCTTTTCTTTTTCCTTTTTGACGTTCTTACAATATGCCAATTACAGGGTCCCCAACATTGAGCCAGGCCTAGGCGATGTAAGTAGAGAAGAAGCATTGGGCCTTCATGGGAGTGATATACCCTCCGAGATTTGACAACTTAGTAACCGACGAGATAATCCGAAAAGTCAGGCTAATGTCGGTGGGTCGGTCCATTCATGCCCATTCAAATGGAGAAAGGCGTAGAAATTAGCCATAAGAGAAAGAAGAGGAAAATGATTTCGGAGAAGCCCGCAGGTAGTCATCTTGTTTTATGTCCTTTACACGAATCTACACTTTTACCTACGATCAACTAGGGATGCATTTGTATGGATGACTACACTAGGTCGAGGAATGCCGAGCGCTAACCTATAGTTGATGCAGACGCCCTTTTTGATGTGCCATTGGAATGGCAGGAGTATGATCAAGCGAAATATGATGGAAATTCTGGCCAGCCTCTTCCCTTGCCTTTGGAGAAAGTGTGAATTGGTCTTTCTAAGGAGATGCTCCTACCGAAAATAGGGGTCGTGATGCTAGACGGTCAGGCGTAGGAAGAGCAGGACCTATAAACTTCAAAGGGGATGATTCTGAACTTTGTGCAGCTCTGATTAGGAAGCGAAATCAGGGTGCTCCGCCTGGTAGTTAATCATGTTTATCTCTATCATGGTCAGTTCCTTATTTTCTAACTCGTTATATTTTCTTGTTTCAGTGGGCCAAATCAATTTTGAGGAAATGGATGACGCAAACAATCCCCCATGGATTGTAACAACCCTGATTTTGGAGATTACCTGTTAATATTAAATTATAACGGTAGTTATAATTTAATATTTGGAACTTTATTTTATTTGGAGATTTTAAATTGTTTATTTGGAATAAACAATGAATTTTTGGAAACTAAAATGAGAAAATAAAGTTTGGAACTTTATTTTATTTGTTTGGGTTAATAATAAATGGAAAATAGTTTTTATTTAGAGAAAATGCAATAATTGTATTAATTATTGCCAATTACTTCTTCTAATAATTTTTAAAGAAGTATTTGATTTTTAAAGGTTGTTTATCAAATAAAAAAGTGGAAATTGATTTAAAAATGAATTTTAATTATAAATTTGGGTTTAGAATGGTTAGTTATATTTTTCTAAGCAAGAAAAATGTTTTTGTGGAATTTTAGAAGTTAAAAATAATGTTTTGCCCATTTATTTGTGAAAATTGTGTATTTTTGTAAAATAAAGAATTTTAATAGTAAAAAACATTTTAAAAATATAAATTAATCTTTTTATATAGTGTAAAATATTTTATTTCATAAGTATGTAAGTTTACATATTTTGTTTGATTAAAACTTGAAAGAGAAATGTAATTTATTTGGTAATATTATGTAACTTGTACATGATTGTATATGTACATGAATTAATTCCTTAAACCATTTGATTTTCCATTTTATTTTTGAGTCCATTAGGCCCATTAGTACACTTAACCTAATATTGAGAAAGAGGAAGACATTGCCTCTACATTCATGCTTCTCCTTCTTCCTTTCTTTGAAATAAGCAGGAAAAAAAAAACCCACCTCACCATTTTTGCAAATCTCAACCTATGAACTCAATTTCTTCAATTCAAGCTAAAATTTCTTCACACTAGTGTAAAATAAAAGGTAATCAACTTCAGAATATCAATAATTTCATCAAAATCAAATTTTTTTTGTTGGGTTTTTATGTAACAATCTCTTCTTTGTTTTGCACGTTCTTCATTTGCTTTCTACAAGTCCTTGGAAGCTCTAATCTTGCCAAAAGCTTCAACTTTGAGGCAAAATCCAAGCTTTTGCAATAAATCAAAAAGGTGAGAACAATATCTCACAAATACTAGCTAACTTGCTCGTGAAATTGCTTGAATTTGCTGCATACGTAAAAGTTTATTCAATGTATAGTCTATTTTCGTTTCTGGCCTGAAGTGCCAACTTTGGCTATCCATAACTTTCATCTCCGGCAACGAAATGCTGCCGGATTTTATTCCGAGTCAAGCTCATATGTTAAACTTCATTTCTACAACATTTGGTTGAAAAACATTGTCATTTGAGTGTTCAAACCGTTGCTACAAAATCAATGCACAGCCTGAAAATTTTGTGCACATTTTGTTGTGTTGCTGCAAACATGGCCTGAGTCCATGTTTGAGATAACATAACTCATTTATTTCTTACTGGAATTCAATGATTCTTTTTTTGTTTGAAATAAGATATTTTCTAGTATATGCATATCAATTTTAAGCTCAATCCGATATAATTTGTTCCTCTGTTTTATGCATGGAAGTTGAACCCAGGATGGTTTCAGGCCTGTACATTTTTGGTTTTTTGAACTGTTGCAAGCATTGCCTGAGTCCATGTTTGAGACATCATAACTCATTCATTTCAAATCAGATTTGAGTGATTCTTTTTAAAGATTGAAGTAGGAGTATTGAATTACATTATTATCAAAATTTCATAACAATCTGGGTTGGTTTACTATTTCTAAACTAAGGTTGAACTAGTACTCGCAGCTTGCTGTAATTCAGTGTTTTAAACCTTGTTTTGGTCCGATTTTGAAACGACGCAGATTCTTCATTTCAAAACGGATTTGAACAATTCATTTTGCAGATCGAAGTAAAAGCATTATTCTATTCTTTTACCAAATTTCACCAAGATCTGGGTTCATTTGCCCCTTCGAACTCATCGTCGAAGTTGAACTTTTGCGCTGTTTTTACACAGCAGTTTATAGCGATTTTAGTCCAACTTCGGAACAACGCAGTTTCTTCGTTTCAAGTCGTAATTGGATGAATCTTTTTGAAGATTGGAGTAGGGGTGTTAATATACATTCTTGCCCAATTACATGTCATTTGGACTCTGTTTTCAGGTCCAAACCTGCAGTCGAACTAGTGATCACAGCTTGATTTTAGCGGTTTTATACTTGAATAATTTCCGCCATTTTTAATATTTTCCCGAATTCTTGAGTTTTCTCTCTAGATTTCGTGCATGGGTTTTATAAAGCATTTTAAAGTGTTTTTCAAACAAATTGGTTTGTGAAATTATTATTTAGTATTATTTTTAAGTATTAAATTATTTACTCCATAATAGAAGGATTTTAAAGGCAATTTCCAAAGTGTTTTCAAACGATTTCTAAACTCGTTCCAAATTATTTTCTGAGAAAAATTACATTCTTTTGCACTTCGAACGAAGTGGAAAGGTAATTAAATGGTTGGGTAAAACACGTACTATGGAATACGTGCGTTTATCTTTCCACTTAATTCCTAATCTATTCGTTTAATCGTTTTGACCTTCGGGTCTAGTTTACCGATGACATGAGTTAAACTTTGTACTGCTTTGAGTGTGGAATTGACTAAAGGTCAGTAAACCGTTTAGTGCCAACGTGTGGTATGGGACACACGTTAACACTTTTCGGATTACTTTCCGAAAGTTTGTGACACATATTGCTAGTTAGCGGTGTCCAGTACTGGGCCTTCGCCACTACGGTTTGTGCCTTCGGGTTTGTTGCCTTCGGGTTTGTTGCCCTATAGTATCGCTTTTGGAGTTGGTCCATCGTCACCGCTCCAGAGATACTTGAGTTTGTCGCCTTCGGGTTTGTTGCCCTATAGTATCGCTTTTAGAGTTGGTCCATCGTCACCGCTCGAGAGATACTTGGATTTGTCGCCTTCGGGTTTGTTGCCCTATAGTATCGCTTTAGGAGTTGGTCCTTCATCACCGCTCAAGAGATACTTGGGTTTGTCGCCTTCGGGCTTGTGGATCCTTGTTTATACAGTACTGAGCACGTGCATCTTTTGTTTCATTGATATTTATATTTTCCTAGAGTATCGCCTTTCGGAGTAGGTCTTTTGAACCACTCGATACATAGCGATTACCTTGTGGAAACTTGTGTTACCTTTATTGGTATTTGTGATTTGCCTTTTTGGCTTGATTTTGGATATTCATATCCTTTGTTTATTTGAGTTGCCGATGATATGAGGCTTGTTATGATTCATCTTTTGCTACATGATCGAGTAATCTCTTTTAGAGATATTTGTGGTACTTTATGACCTTGCATGTTCATTATCATTTAGCTTATCTAACTGATTTATTTAGCTAGACTGACCCGTGTATTTTATACTCGGGTCTAACCGAGGTGTTTCAGGTTAGGTACATTTAGACTTAGCCTATTCTGCTTCCGCATGGACTATTCTGCTATCTCCTTTTGTTATAGCTTTTCGTGTAGTCCTTTTTGGTTGTAACTCTGATATGTATATTCTTTTTACTCACCTGTATATTATGGTTGCTATACCACTTGACATGTATCATTTTGCATACTCTGTGATGTATCTGTATATGTATATGTATGTGATGATCTACTGTTCTGTGATGTGGTTTACATTTGAGTTATTATAGTTTGTTCTGTTAGATCTTATAGTCATTATAGTTTTGTATTAAGTATCTATTAGATATGTCGATCCATATGAAAAAAAATGCTACATTTATCGACGTATTCAGTAGAATGACATGTTATCTTTGCTAATATGGGTCTCGGAGTGGGGCGTTACAACTTGGTATCAGAGCTGAGCTCAGAACAAAATATGATAAACACAGAATAGAAACACATATTATAGTACATCCAAGTATAATACAAGTGATAACATAGTTTCCCACTATCGTATTCCTCAATCGTGCCTTTAGTCTTTTCATTTACTTAGAATGGATAATGAGTTTGAAAACATTATGGTTTAAATATCACTATTTTTAAAATAGTAAAAATTAGACCTCAGATGGCATAAATTTAAATTATGTGTTTTGATCCTTTGTGATTAGAGTTGCGCAGCAGAAATAGTGTGACTGTTTTTGCTGGGCAAATTTAATGCTTTGTTTTTAATAAATACTTGTTTGGTTGATAATTGCATGAATGTGTGTTAGCATAGTAATTGTTGAAATAATATTGAGTAGGTGACATAATTGAGAGTTAGAAACCTACTCAATGCAAATGATAAGAACTTGCGGTGTCTTCAAGTTGTAGCTACCGCAAGAATTATTAGAAAGATTAAATTTTGAAAATGAAATTTAATCCATAAGTGGTATTTAACCAAAGGTTAAAATGAAATAAAAATTTAATGTTTAAGAATTTCATGGATGCATTTTAAAGAAGTAAAATTGATAAAAGAAGTTTTTTTGGGAAAGAAATCATCCATGTGAATGGAAAATCATTCTAACAGGAGATATACTTATGTATATAACTTGATTGTTTTATGAATTGATTGTATGGTTGTATGATTAGAAAACGTTTTATGTTTTGAAAATAAACATTGTTATAACCAAGTTTAAGGTTCCTTAAGAAATCAAAACAGGTTTATAATTTCTTGTGTCAATTGGCCAGTAAGTATTTTAAGAATTCTGGTCGATGCGTCTGATCAGCGTTAACGATAGGGATTCCTAAACGCTTACGGGGCAATGTGATACATGCTTTTGAAATGGCAATAAATAATAATATTTACTAGTATGGATGTTGAATGCAATATATATATATATATATATATATATATATATATATTGCAAAGATTTTGAAAATTCTAAGTTGTGATTTGAGATATGTATTTTATATACATACTTAAGGACTTATAGAAATAGTGGGACATAGAGGGCAATGAAGAGGCAATGTTGATCTTGGTCAACTTTGCAGTCCTTGAAATGTCATTCACTACAAATGTATTAGTTAGATGTTATCATTTTATAAACTGATAATTGGAAAATTTGAATACGGTTTCATTTAAATAAATTGTATTCATTATTGGTTATAGTAAATGTTTGTGAAATTTTACATACATGGAAAATTTAGAATGCTTAAGTAAGCTTTTGGGTAAAGTATTTTGGAAAATATTACCTTATGCTAATTCATTTATATAGCAAATAATTTTAATTAAGGAAATTCCTTAATTGGATGAAAATATCATGTGATAGTGATTACTAAAACAAAGTATTCAAATTAAGAAAATGAATTGTTTAGAAAACCAAAATATTGATTGGAATGAGGTTTAGAAAAAAGTAAAAGGATAGTTATTAAGATTAGTTTAAACATTTAATCATTTGATTAATAACAAGCGAAAAAAGTATGCCTTTGGGAAAATTTAAGAAAATGCTAATTTGGTGCTTTTGAATTAGCATGAAATTTAATAAGGAGCAAAACCATTAGAGTAAGTTTGGTTCTGAATTTAAATAGTGTTAAAAACTTGTTAATTATGTATCCGTGAAGTTCAATTAAAAACAAAATTAAGCATCAACCTTGGCTAGTTCTAAGTGATAATATAATAAATTTTTTAGCTTTGTGGATCAAGAGAAAATTGGATATAAAAGATTCATTTATTATAAAATGCAAATTATTATGAAAAAATGATAATAAATAGAGCAACAAGATAAGATTTTTAATTGTGAAAGCAATTTAAAAGAAAAAAATCAAATCAATATGTAATTCCAAAGTCTATTTTGGATAGATAATTGTTTCTTACTAATATTTGAAGTAATTATCTTAGTTAAAATATGAGTCTTCTTTTAAAACACTTGTTTGTTAATTGGGAAAAGTTTTCTTTGTAAACCATGTTGAAAGTTTGTTGTATAAATTATAGTGTATTTCTAGATGTCTTAGTTTTCCGGAGAAAAGGATAATATAATAAATGTTTTAGAGAAAAAAAATTTCATCTAGAATTATGTAGTTTTGATTTAATTATGGTTTGAAAATTTTGACGATAAGAGGGTCTTGTGTCGAAAATTTTTGATTAAAAAGTGCTGTTTAAAATAGCGATAACTTATGATTTACAAATCAAAATGAGTCCATTTTTTTTTGCAAAAGAGAGTAATTTCTGTAAGCTAGAAATCATCTTTGTATCATTTTTGAAAATTTTGCAGTTTGGTTATTCAAAAATGAGTTTGAAAACTGATGGACATTTTTATCCTCTTTTATAATTTCTGAGTTTAAAGTTGAAAGTAAATTGGGTATAACTTTCAAACCCTAAATCTGATTTTGATGATCTTTATATCGATGGAAAGCTTGGACCGAGTAGAATAACTTTTATTTTATGAGTATTTTTAGATTTTGAGTTTTACTGTGTCAAAAGCCTGAGTCTTTGTAGCAGACCTGAATTTTAAAATTTTGAAGTTTTGAGTTGTTATCTTATTTAAACTATGATTTTAATGCTTCATACGTTTATAAGTGCATGCTAATATGTTTCAATAAATTAAGTGCAGGTGCAAGAGGATATTTGAATGATTAATTAGCAAGTAGTAAGTATAAAAGTAAGCATTTGCTTGCATTTTAAACGCTTAAAATGAAAGATATGAATTGCTAAGTGTTTATTTGTTAAGAATTATATATACATATACATATATATATATATATATTGTGTTCCGATCTTTTTGTCGATGTATATATATAATTTATATTTATAAAATTTTATAGGGCTCTCTATGCAAAGGAGACCCCGCCGAATTTTTCAAAAAATTAAACACTTAGAAAAATTTTCAGAAAATTTAAATAGTGAATATTTAGAGCCATCGATGAAGGGTCTAATAAGTGACCTTTTAAATCATACAGTAAGTTGGTTTAAAATTTGATAAATTTTGTGAAAAAAAATATTGCTTATTGTAGTATATTTATATTTGGAATTAGAGTATGGAACAACTCTAATCTAATTTACTTTAATTTAAAGTGAATATGATTGAGTTGAAAATTTAAGTAAGAGACTTTAAAAAAATTCAAGTATTGAAGTTTGAGTTTTGTGTATAAAAGAAAATGGATTTGAGTTAAAACTCTTACAGAAAAAAAATAAAAAAAATTTGAGAAAATTTCTTGTAATCCATTCTTGTGTGGTCTAGCCTTAGTGCGATTCCTGTGATGACTTGCATTCATACAGTCATGCGTTATGGTGGTAGCTTGAAATACCACCTATCTTTTGTTGAATCCCCTTTTGATGAATGTGCTTATTTGTGTTACTCCTTTAAAGGAGTTAAGTGCGTTTCAGTATATTCGGTAAGTTGGCTCCTAGTAATATAGGACCATCTACTATTACTGAATGCCTTGGTTCGATTGCTTTCATGCACCGTTTTCTGTTCAGTTTTGGGAATTCATGATATGTTTTAGGTAACCCAATTTCATTGTATCTTCAAGATTTAATCTCGATTTTTAATTCTCTTGTGTTGCATAATCACGAGTCTCACCGACTTGTGTATTGTGCCGAATTCTATTCGTGTAGTTGTTTCGAAGATTGAACACCTTCGAAATAAGAATGTTCCGCTGATGAAATTCTATGGTCCGCTAACCCTAAGTATTGTACTTGGAAAAGCATAGAATTAATCGAGCAATTTTATCTTGGTTTTCTATCATCTTGTGTTGAGGGTGGGAAGTTTTAAAATCGGCCTTATCTATATTCCTTTGATTGATGAAATAATTATGTTGAATAAAAACTCTTCTCTAGAAATTGCGTGGACGCAATTTTGTTAAGGGGGGAGTCTGTAACAACCATGATTTTGGAGATTATCTTTTAATATTAAATTATAACGGTAGTTATAATTTAATATTTGGAACTTTATTTTATTTAGAAATTTTAAATTGTTTATTTGGAATAAACAATGAATTTTTGGAAACTAAAATGAGAAAATAAAGTTTGGAACTTTATTTTATTTGTTTGGGTTAATAATAAATGTAAAATATTTTTTATTTTGAGAAAATTCAATAATTGTATTAATTATTGCCAATTACTTCTTCTAATAATTTTTAAAGAAGTATTTGATTTTTAAAGGTTGTTTATCAAATAAAAAAGTGGAAATTGATTTAAAAATGAATTTTAATTATAAATTTTGGTTTAGAATGGTTAGTTATATTTTTCTAAGCAAGAAAAATATTTTTGTGGAATTTTAGAAGTTAAAAATAATGTTTTGTCCATTTATTTGTGAAAATTGTGTATTTTTGTAAAATAAAGAATTTTAATAGTAAAAAACATTTGAAAATATAAATTAATCTTTTTATATAGTGTAAAATATTTTATTTCATAAGTATGTACGTTTACATATTTGTTTGATTAAAACTTGAAAGAGAAATGTAATTTATTTGGTAATATTATGTAACTTGTACATGATTGTATATGTACATGAATTAATTCCTTAAATCATTTGATTTTTTCTTTTATTTTTGAGTCCATTAGGCCCATTAGTACACTCAAACTAATATTGAGAAAGAGGAAGACATTGCCTCTACATTCATGCTTCTCCTTCTTCCTCTTCTTTGAAATAAGAAGAAAAAAAAAGAAAACCCACCTCACCATTTTTGCAAATCTCAACCTATGAACTCAATTTCTTCAGTTCAAGCTAAAATTTCTTCAAACTAGTGTGAGATAAAAGATAATCAACTCCATAATATCAATAATTTCATCAAAATCAAAAAAATTTATTGGGTTTTTATATAACAATCTCTTCTTTGTTTTGCATGTTCTTCATTTGCTTTCTACAAGTCCTTGGAAGCTCTAATCTTGCCAAAAGCTTCAACTTTGAGGCAAAATCCAAGCTTTTGCAACAAATCAGAAATGTGAGAATAATATCTCACAAATACTAGCTAACTTGCTTGTGAAATTGCTTGAATTTGCTGCATATGTAAAAGTTTATTCAATGTAGTCTATTTTCGTTTCTGGCCTGAAGTGCCAACTTTGGCTATCCATAACTTTCATCTCCGGCAACGAAATGCTGCCGAATTTTTTTGGAGTCAATCTCATATGTTAAACTTCATTTATGCAACATTTGGTTGAAAAACATTGTCATTTGAGTGTTCAAACCGTTGCTGCAAAATCAATGCACAGCCCGAAAATTTTGTGCACATTTTGTTGTGTTGCTGCAAACATGGCCTGAGTACATGTTTGAGACAACATAACTCATTTATTTCTTACTGAAATTCAATGATTCTTTTTTTGTTTGAAAGACGATATTTTCTAGTATATGTATATCAATTTTGAGCTCAATCCGATATAATTTGTTCCTCTGTTTTATGCATGGAAGTTGAATCCAGGATGGTTTCAGGCCTGTACATTTGGTTTTTTGAACTATTGCAAGCATGACATGAGTCCATGTTTGAGACATCATAACTCATTCATTTCAAATCATATTTGAGTGATTCTTTTTGAAGATTGAAGTAGGAGTATTAAATTACATTATTATAAAATTTCATGACAATCTGGGTTGGTTTACTATTTCTAAACTAAGGTTGAACTAGTACTCGCAGCTTGCTGTAATTCAGTGTTTTAAACCTTGTTTTGGTACGACTTTGAAACGACGCAGATTCTTCGTTTCAAATCGGATTTGAACATTTCTTTTTGCAGATCAAATTAAAAGCATTATTCTATGCTTTTACCAAATTTCACCTAGATCTGGATTCATTTGCCCCTTCGAACTCATCGTCGAAGTTGAACCTTTGCGCTGTTTTTACACAGCAGTTTATAGCGATTTTAGTCCAACTTCGGAACAACGCAGTTTCTTCGTTTCAAGTCGTAATTGGATGACTCTTTTTGCATATTGGAGTAGGGGTGTTAATATACATTCTTGCCTAATTTCATGTCCTTTGGACTCTGTTTTCAGGTCCAAACCTGCTGTCGAACTAGTGATCATAGCTTGATTTTAGCGGTTTTTATACTTGGAATAATTTCCGCCATTTCTAATATTTTCCCAAATTCTTGAGTTTTCTCTCTAGATTTCGTGCACGGGTTTTATAAAGCATTTTAAAGTGTTTTTCAAACAAATTGGCTTGTGAAATTATTATTTAGTATTATTTTTAAGTATTAAATTATTTACTCCATAATAGGAGGATTTCAAAGGCAATTTCCAAAGTGTTTTCAAACGATTTCTAAACTCGTTCCAAATTATTTTCTGAGAAAAATTACATTCTTTTGCACTTTGAACGATCTGGGAAGGTAATTAAATGGTTGGGTAAAACACGTACTATGGAATACGTGCGTTTATCTTTCCAATTAATTCCTAATCTATTGGTTTAATCGTTTTGACCTTCGGGTCTAGTTTACCGATGACATGAGGTAAACTTTGTACTGTTTTGAGTGTGGAATTGACTAACGGTTAGTAAACTGTTTAGTGCCAACGTGTGGGACACACGTTAACACTTTTCGCGTTCCTTTCCGAGAGTTTGTGACACATATCGCCAGTTAGTGGTGTCCAGTACTGGGCCTCCGGACCTTCGCCACTACGGTTTGTGCCTTCGGGTTTGTTGCCTTCGGGTTTGTTGCACTATAGTATCGCTTTTGGAGTTGGTCCATCGTCACCGCTCGAGAGATACTTGGGTTTGTCGCCTTCGGGTTTGTTGCCCTATAGTATCGCTTTTGGAGTTGGTCCATCGTCACCGCTCGAGAGATACTTGGGTTTGTCGCCTTCGGCTTTGTTGCCCTATAGTATAGCTTTTGGAGTTGGTCCTTCGTCACTGCTCGAGAGATACTTGGTTTGTCGCCTTCGGGCTTGTGGATCATTGTTTATACAGTACTGAGCACGTGCATCTTTTGTTTCATTGATATTTATATTTTCCTAGAGTATCGCCTTTCGGAGTAGGTCTTTTGAATCACTCGATACATAGCGATTACCTTGTGGAAACTTGTGTTACCTTTATTGGTATTTGTGATTTGCCTTTTTGGCTTGATTTTGGATATTCATATCCTTTGTTTATTTGAGTTGCCGATGATATGAGGCTTGTTATGATTCATCTTTTGCTACATGATCGAATAATCTCTTTTAGAGATATTTGTGGTACTTTATGACCTTGCATGTTCATTATCATTTAGCTTATCTAACTGATTTGTTTAGCTAGACTAACCCGTGTATTTTATACTTGGGTCAGACCGAGGTGTTTTAGGTTAGGTACATTCAGACTTAGCCTATTCTGCTTCCGCATGGACTATTCTGCTATCTCCTTTTGTTATAGCTTTTTATGTAGTCCTTTTTGGTTGTAACTCTGATATGTATATTCTTTTGACTCACCTGTATATTGTGGTTGCTATACCACTTGACATGTATCATTTTGTATACTCTGTGATGTATCTGTATATGTATATGTATGTGATGATCTACTGTTCTGTGATGTGGTTTACATTTGAGTTATTATATTTTGTTTTGTTGGATCTTATATCCATTATAGTTTTGTATTAAGTATGTATTGGATATGTCGATCACATGAAAAAAAATGCTACATTTATCGACGTATTCAGTAGATAGTTAAGACATGGCTATAGATGGTCGCTCCTATCCAGCTCTATTCTCCGTATTAGAAGCGGTATTACGTTGTAATATTCTTTGCTAATGTGGGTCTCGGAGTGGGGCGTTACATAAATCTTCTAGGACAAGATTCCAAGAGGAAAGTTGTGATGATCTCTCCTTTGCCTCCTCCAAAAGTGGATGCGGATGCTTCTTGCTACATGATTCATGTTGATGAAGAGTCCAGTGCCGAGGAGTCCCTAGGTAGCAAACGGACGTGGACTGGAGTGGTAGAGGAGGAGGGACCGATGTAAGGCATAGGAGGAGAGGAGCACACAGTGGCTATAACGGGGGTGGCTAATGGCGAAGCTCATGAAGACGATGTTGATGTTTCCGTATGTCATGGGCCTACTGTAGAGGATGAAGAGAAAGTTTGGACAATTTCCATGCAGATCAGTTTAGGATACGATAGGGAGGGCTTGGACAAACTCTTGTGAACCTTCCAAGTAGCTACTGCTCATTCTTTAGGGATTTCTCACCAGCCATGCTCCGGATGGCCAGGTCATGGATTATAGGCTGTTGATATTTTGTGCAAGGAATTGGTTGTGGTAAAACCTATTTAACATCTCATTTTTCTTCCATCTCCTTTTTCCAATACTCGGACTACCTTATTTTCGGGTAGGCATGTGCGCAATGCAGATCTGCGTTGAGCTTGTTAATTTGCAGGCGAGACCTACCGGGGGCGATCCATTGAAGAAGTACAGAGTCTTCTCGTGGTGGTCCTCAATGGACGGTGAGGACTATGGACAAACTAAGGGGAGGTCATGACAATTTGACTCCCCTGGGGGAGGAATTGGAGGAGAATAAGGCCGGCGTAGCGGATGAAATAGCGGAGTTGGAAGCAGTTAGAGCCTGTTTGAAAGGTGGAGATAACGTAGTTTCCCAATTGAATAGTTGAGGCTACAAGGAGGAGGTTGAAGCGGCCCGGGTGGTAGTTGAGTTGGCCGCTGATGAGTATGAGGCGGCTATTGCGACCAAAGGTGTAGCCGAGAAGAACTATGAGTTAGAGATCGCGCTTCGAGCAGATGTAGTACGGGCCAAGGAGTTGGCTGAGAAACAAGTAGCAGAAGCCAACTGCCATAGGCTGACGCCGAGGCTGTCATATACCAGGCTGTCCGGGGATCACTTAAGGAAGTGGTTACACGGCTGAAGAGGGTGAAGGAGAGGTTTGAGCAGGAGGCTCGGTGTCTTCGAGGGATTTTGAATGCCCATCAGATTTGGTTTCCCTCGAACAATGTTGAGGGATTGAAAGAGAGAGTCCATCGAGAAAGGGGCGCTCACTGGTTAGCTTGTTTGACTAACATGGCGGTGGGCACTTTCATGAACAACTTCCACATTCCTATTATGATCCCGGGGTGACGCTCAAGTGAAACACCCCACACCCCTTAATATACTCTAAAGGGCACATTGAAAGGCGTGGTGCATTGTAGGTATAACTGAAACTAATAGAGACTAAGATTCATAAGACAAAAATTGGTAAAAACAATGGAAACTAAATTAATAACTTAATTAAAGCAAAGCTTCATAATTACTTCATAAATAAGTCAAGTACTAGATACAACATCCATATCTCAAAACCCATCATGTCTTATGAAATAAAAATTCATAGTCTCAAAATCAGATTACATAATATCCCATAAAATAAGCCAGTACATAGATGGAACAAAAGCTGAAATAAAAAGAGATATATATAAGAAACCTCCTCTAAGAGAACTCCAAGTCACAGCAATCTACTAACTTCTCCTTTGATTGCCTAAGGGGGAAAAGGGGAAAACAGAGGTGTGGGTCAGACTAAAAGTCCGGTAAATGATAGTAATTACTAGAGTCTTTAAGCAAGATAAAGTAATAGACTCTACAACGGTTCTAGCATAAATAAGGGTAATAAAGGAAATAGGAAAGATATAAATTGAAAATAAGTACGATTAAATGTTATTCAATTTATAAGATAGGTTAACTTTGATTGCTTGCACTTGTCTTTGATTTCTGCTTTAATTAGGCTGAATTTCTAATCCTGTAATTAGGATATGACCCTAAATCCACCCTTTTTGATCAATCTTCTACTCTATAGTACCTTTCTATAGACCAACTGCTATATAACTCTCTACATAAAATGTTACTGTGGCCAAGATAACAAATATAATCCCTTATACAGAAGGTGATGGTGTCTACAAAAGACACATACTCTAAGTGCTTGGAACCCATAACTATTACTGAGCACCCGGATGGAAGTCGCACGCTTAACTGCTACCATTTCCATGCTACCTTTTGCTTCACCTATTGGGTCTTCTTATTATCTTAACATCTAACATAAGCATGCCCCTCATCCCACTTCAGGCTAATGTGAGATCACCGTATATCCATAGAATCTATAGGGGAAAAGCTGTTGGTACTGGCTCTTCATCCAAACAATATCCAGTTACGCCCCTTATCCAAATTCCCCATAATTTGGACTTCTATTTGACCAATTACTACCATTCTTAGCATAAGCGTTCCCCAGGGAATGCTACTTGGTACAGGTCCTACTTTCATCTTTGCTTATTAACTTAGATAAATTATTTTAAATAAGCCTTTACATTTTGTTCCCTTTCTTATTATAACTCACGTTATAATCATGCTTATTACTTAACCCAAGGTCTAAGTGTGAAAACAAGCTTCTTTCATCTTTTACTCTATTTACTTTCAATTCTAAGTTATAACTATGTCAATTATCTTTAATTAGTCCAATTTTACTTATACGTAATTTCAGTTCAGTTCCATTATTTATTATAGTCTAGTTCCATTATTTATTGCAGTCTTTATAATTTACACTTATTTTCTTCATTCAATATTCTTACTTATATAATCCATATTCGCATTTTAATATATTCTAATCCATAAGCGAAGTAAAAGAGGAATGAAGAGAATAGACCCTTGCATAAAATCCAAAACGTCAAAAAAGATGTAAATAAGAGTAAATAAACTTAAATACTGTAAATAAAATGTAAATCAAAAAAAAGTTATGCTTAAGAGGAATAAACCAAAATTACTAAAATGAATAAATGAAGGGAAATAGACTGAAAATAATTCTAAAAACTACAAATAAGTTTCTGAGAAGGTCATTCCAAAAATCGTAGTAAAACTACACATATTGGAAACCCTATTATCTTAAATTACGTAAAGAAATCTTAAAATAATTACAATCGCTCACCTCCGGTCCTAATCTTTTCCTTTATCTTCCCGAATCCACTAAGTTGTAAAATAATTTAATTTATAACGATTTTCTCATTTGAAAAAATTATTCCGTTTAGGGTCCTTTCTAGAAAGGTGAACCCAATTGGAGAATATCTAGAATGAAAAAAAAATCAGGTCTAGGGGTATATTTATATGTGTAGAAGTGGATCTCGGACTGTTGGATTTGAAGATGGAATAGGATGCAACCACGTCATAGGCTGAATAGGAGCCATCGAATGTAATACTGGAAGGACCAGATTGAAATAAAGGATGCAAATGACATGTTCACTCGTCACCGATTCGTTCGAACGAATGAACATTCAGTTGCTTGCCAATAGGCAAGGTGGATCGACTGGGCGGTCGACAGCCCTCTTGCCCAGGTTTACCGGCCGGTCAACCTGTGTGTGTGTGTGTATATATATATTCTTTTTTCTACTTATATATTTTATAACTTGATCAAATTAGCTCGGTTTTTGACGTTCTATGTATGAAAATTCAGACGTCTAAAACTGGGCTCGGGGCAGATAATTCAAATTACAGCTGTCATTTCTGAAGAGACACAACTCCATCTCTCCTCCACAACTCTTTACCAGTGAACATTGACGACTCTAGACTGAAAGGGAAGAGATGTAACTATTAGAAGCAATCTTCTACAACTATATAAACGAGAATCAAGAAGGATTAAAATACTTTAACTAATTCACTTGACTCTCTATCTTGATCATCTCTTGTTCTAATCATCCACTTACTATCGAATCTGCAAATCTGAGATCATACACTTCCATACTCTTTCGAACAATATTGTATTCAATCATTCAAGAGATATAGGAAGTTCAATTGTACTATATAGTTAAAATCCGTGTAATAGAGAACACATTTTTGACAAAGAAACTCTCCTATTGTAAACCTGTTCCTCCGGGTGAAGTGAGGGTTATTTGGTGAAAGGAAATTCCGAATAGGAGCTTCAGGACTGGACGTAGGACGGGAGGTCCGAACCAGTATAAAATCCCTGGTGTGATTATTCTTATTTACATACTTTACTATTGTTACACTATGGTTTAAATTAGTCATATACTTGTCATTTGTATAATCGATCCATCATACTATAGACTTTCAATTGGTATCCGAGCTTCGTTTGATCAAAAAACTATAACTAGTTTTTGAATCACTAATATTGCAAGTATATTTCAAGAAGTTCAATCTACCGTACGTCCTCCATTATTTAATGGCTCCAACTATACATATTGGTGAACCCGTATGCATATTTTTATGGAAGCCAATGGTCTAGAAATATGGTCTGCTACACAAAATAAATATGAAGCACCTGACACTGCTATGAGCACATGGACCAATGCACAAAAAACCTTAGCCTCAAACAATGCTAAAGCTATGAATGTTTTATTTTGCTCTCTAGACAAAAATGAATTTTCACGTGTCATGTTATGTACCACTGCATTTGAAATTTGGTGTACCTTATAAATTACGCACGAAGGTACAACAAAGGTCAAACAAACTAAGATTTCAATTTTGCAAAACCAATTCTCCTCATTCAAAATGAAGCAAAATGAAACTATTGTTGACATGTATTCTAGATATCAAACTATTCAACATGATCTTGTGGCATTAGGAGTTAAGTTTACTAATTTTGATTTAAATTCTTGAATACTCAACTCTTTAACATCGGATTGGAAAAGGAATGTATTAGCTATTGAAGAAGCTAATGATCTTTCTACTCTCAAGGTTGAAGAGTTGATGGGAAATTTAATGTCATATGAAGCTAACTTACAGGCAAGAAAAGAACAAAATGTTGAAAAGAAGAACATAGCATTTCAAGAAAAGAATGATGACTTATATTTGGATGAAGAAAAGATAGTTTTCGTTGCCAAGAATTTCAAAAAATTCAAGAAATTTAGAAAGATAACCAAATTTCAAAAAGAAGGAAAGTTCAATACAACAAATCTATCTCAAATCAAGTGCTATGAATGTGATCAATACAGACACATGAAGAAGGATTGTCCTAAACACAACAATGAGAAAAAGAACAAATCTGAGAAACTTAAGAAGAAAAGAGCTTTTAAAGTCACTTAGGACGATTCCGATTCATCATCATCTTCTGATAGTGATAGTGATAGCGATGGAGAACATCTTAATGTATGTTTTATGGCTAATACTGATGAGGTAGCTATAATGAACTATTAGAATTAAGTATGGAACTTGATGATAAGTTTAGACAAATCAAAAAATTGAATAAAGAACACCTAGCCAAAATAAATCAATTAGAAATTTGATTATTAAAGGATGAAAAAGTTATTTTAGAAGAAGAATTGGGGATTTCACAAGAAATGTTTAAAAAGTCTATCGAATATGATACACAACTTAGTGAAATAGATAGGTTAAAACTCGAGAATAATAATTTGATTAGGGAAAATATCAAACTAAAAAGTAGTATAGAAATTTCAAAAACTGAAATTTGTGAATTAAAGGATAAACTAGAAAAAATTACTAACAATGTTCCAAAATTTAACAAAGGAAAACAAGATCTTGATAATTTAACTAAAATTTCGAAACCTTCTAGTAATCGAAATGGATTAGGATTTGAAAAGAATTCACAAAAGAAAAAAGTAATACTATGAAGCAAATTATCTTGTATCAAAGTTTAAAAAAGACACCAAAGTTATGTAAAGATGTAAAATATAAAAATATAAAAATTTGGATACCAAAGTCTAATGATAAGTTAATTAGACAAAAACATATTGATAATTTTTTATCAAGTGTAATATTTAAAAATAATTATGTTTTTAAAGGACCCAAACCCACTTCGGTATGGCTACCCTCCCCTCCTAACATTTAGGACCATAATAAAAGAAGTGGGCACCAATTGAATAATTTCTGTTTTGTAGGTACTCAAAAATAAAAGCAAGAAGAAATGGATACTCGATAGTGGCTGCTCAAAACACATGACTGAGAATGCCAAGATGCTCTTAAATATAAAATATATCGATGGAGGCACCGTTACCTTTGGAGACAACTCAAAAGGATATGTCATCGGAATTGGAGAAGTCATAAACATTGATATTTCTAACTCTCCTTTTATTTCTAATGTTTTATTAGTAGAAAAATTAAAATATAATTTACTTAGCATTCGTCAATTATGTGATAAAGGTTTTCAAATAAATTTCGAGAAAAATTGATGCAATATATTTGATAATAATAAAAATTTATTATTCGAAGGATTTCGAAATATAAATATTTATATTTTGAATATGAATATAAAACAAAATTCCGATTTATGCTTGACCGTTGAACTTGATGTCCATGGCTATGGCATAAACGATTTTGTCACATGAATTTCAAATTTATAAATAAATTATCAAAACATGAAATAGTTAGAGGTTTACCAAAAATAAATTATAAAATAGATAATTTGTGTGATGCCTATCAAATTGGAAAATTAAAAAGGAGTTCTTTTAAGTCTAAAAATAATATTTCAACAAAAAAACCATTAGAATTGTTGCATTTAGATTCATTTGGTCCTACTCAAGTAAGATCAATAAATCATAACAAGTGTGTTTTTGTAATTGTTGATGTTTTTTTGAGATATACATGGACTTTGTTTTTAAAACATAAATGTGACACTTTTGGTATGTTTAAAATTTTTGCAAAAAGAATTAAAAATCAAATGAATTTGAAAATTAAAAATATTCGCAGTGATCACGGAGGAGAATTCGAAAATGAGCTTTTTACAAATTTTTGCAATAAAAAGGGATTTAATCATAATTTTTCAATTCCACGTACACCACAACAAAACGATGTAGTTGAACGAAAAATCGAACATTACAAGAATGTGCAAGAACAATATTAAACAGTAGTAATCTACCAAAACATTTTTGGACTGAAGCCATTGTCACGGCTTGTTATGTTTTGAATAGAGTGATACTACGACCAATGACAAAAAAATACTCTTTATGAAATATTTTTTGGTAAGAAACCTAAAATAACATATTTTAGAACATTTGGTTCAAAATGTTTCATATTAAGTACTAAAAACAATCTAGAAAACTTTGACCATAAGGCCGATGAAGGAATATTTATTGGCTATTCAGATCGTAGGGAAGCTTATTGAATTTATAACAAAAGGACAAATATCATAGAATAAAGTTTACATGTTTCTTTTGATGAAAATTTTATAACTACACAAATTAATGACGAAGAAGAAATACATCCAGATGATTCTTCTAACACACCTCACAATAATAATGAAGCTATTGATCAAAATAATACTCTAGTTTCACCTCCTAGGATCTTAAAGAATCATCCTATAGATAACATTATTGGAGATTTAAATTCTAAAGTAACTCGAAATCAACTTAATCAAATAAGTCATGTTGCATTCGTTTCAAAATTTGAACCAAAGAACTATAAAGATGCTTCTAAAGACGATTTTTCGATTTTAGCTATGCAAGAAGAATTAAATCAGTTCGAACGAAATAATGTTTGGGAACTTGTTCCAAGACCGAAAGATCAATCTGTCATTGGAACTAAATGGGTATTTAAAAATAAAGCCGATGAAACCGAAAAAATAGTTCAAATTAAAGCATGTTTAGTAGCACAGGGATATAATCAAGAAGAAGGAATCGATTATGATGAAATTTTTGCACCTATAGCTAAACTAGAAGCTATGCGAACTCTACTCGTGTTTGCTTGTCATAATTTTTTTTAATTATATCAAATGGATGTCAAAAGTACATTTTTGAATGGTTTTATCAAAGGAAATGTTTATGTTGAACAACCACCATTATTTGAACATGAAAAATTTCCAAATCATGTTTTTGAATTAAATAAAGCATTATATGGGTTAAAACAAGCCCCTAGAGCATGATACGATAGGCGTAAAACTCATTTAATCTCATCAGGATTTCAAATTGGTAAAATTGAGAAGACTTTATTTAATAAAAGAGAAAACAATAATATTTTAGTTATTCAAATTTATGTCGGATATCATATTTGGATCAATTAATGAAAATTTATGTGTAAAATTTTCTAATATAATAAAAATGAATTTGAAATGTCACACATTGGAGAATTAAATTTCTTTTTAGGATTACAAATAAAGCAACTAGAAAATGGTATCTTTATCATCAAGACAAATATTGGAATGAACTATTAAAACGTTTCGGTAAGGATAAAACATCTGGTAAACCTACTCTTATGAGTACTACGGTTCATCTTGATAAAGATGAAAACGGAAAAGATTTTGAAGAAAAATTATATAGGAGTATGATTGGTTCTTTATTATATTTAACCGCAAGTCGACCCGATATAATGATGAGTGTTTGCCTTTACGCACGTTTTCAAGCAAAACCAAAACAATCTCATCAAAGAGCCATTAAATGTATTTTAGATATTTATCTAACACGAAAAACTATGGACTATTCTATCCAAAAGGATCTTCCTTCAAACTTGTATCATATAGCGATGCAGATTTTGGAGGATGCAAAATGGATAGAAAAAGTACTAGTAGAACATGTCATTTCATCAAACAATCTTTTATCTCATGGTTTAGTAAAAAAACAAAATTGTGTTTCTCTATCCACTTGTGAAGCCGAATATATTTCAACGGCAGCAGCATGTACACAAGTAATTTACATGCAACAAACCTTAAAAGATTTTGGAAAAATAATTAAAAAATCCTCGATTTATTGTGATAACACTAGCACAATAAATCTATCTAAAAATCTGGTAAATCACTCTATAACTAAACATATAGATATAAAACATAATTTCTTAAGAGATAATGTCGAAAAAGGAACTATAACTCTATAATATGTTGACACTGAAAATCAAATAGCCGATATCTTTACAAAACCATTAAACGAACATACGTTTGTAAAATTACGACGACACTTAGGAATTTTTTCACTTAATGAACTTTTAAACTAAGAAAAATTTCTTATATCCACAAGTTTATTAGTTTGTTAAAAACCTTTAAAAATTTAGACAAGAATTTTGCACCATCAACAAACTACCTATTTTTATAGTTGGATTACTATAAAAGCTAACTTTCTGAAGTTTTTTAAAACATAACAAATATCATAATCAAAATGTCATCTCAGGAAATAATTTCGTATAACTCTGGATCGCCATCCTCAAATGTATCCACCCCTTCTCTTCGTACTCCTTCACCTCCTCGTTTCCTACCTTCTCCTGACTTATCAAAAAGTCGATGGGGATTATCATCTCTACTGAAGCAAGCCAAACGAGAAAAACCACCTACAATCCATGAAAAACTTGATGAAATATCACATTATCAATTCGCAACGATGGATGCTCAAAAGGAAATGTACTATAAACAGGAAGGAACAATCAAACATTTGAACTTCCTAAAAAAGGCTCTATATGCTATATGTGGTCGTTCTCTAACAAAGAAGTGTCTACATAAAAAATCTCCACGTATTGTTGAAACTCCTAAAGACAAACCATCAACTTCGTCACCCAAACCTCTTTCCTGGTCCCTAATCAACTATGGTGATCCCACCTACGAACCGAATTCATGGGATTTTAGGAATGGAACCAAGAAAAATAAACCATGATGTTTGAAGACGATTATGTGCATATATATATTTGTTTGTATTCTATTGTATTTTATTCAATAAATAACGTTTTTCTTTTAAAACTCTCAAGAAAAAGCTAATCTGGAGTTTTCAGACGTCTAAAATAGATTCCAGACGTTTGAACTAAGAATCTGGATCAAATTATATGTTCCCAGACATCTGAACTCAACACTCTCTGTCTCACATTAAAACTTTCTAGACGTTTGAGTTTTGATTATAGGCGTCTGACTTTACTTTCTGTTTCTAATTTAGACATCTCCAAACATCTGTTCTATTTTTTCAAACGTCTGGAATGGGAAACGACAGTTTTTCAAAACCTATACCTGATCTATCAACCGCTATTTCACCACTTCAATTCATTTCAAAATTAAAAATTATCTCTCTAAAAAAATCGAATTTATCTTCAAATTAATGCAACCACAAACTAAAAAGATGGGAATTAAGAAAAGGAAGCATGGAGAAGGATCTTCCTCTCAACCATTGGTGGTGACTGATACTCAAATCAACAATTGGTTATTTCAGAATCCAGCAAATATACGACGGTTTAACTACTTGAAGATTAAGAAGATGCATCTAGGACCTTTCTATAGCCTGATCAAGTTTCCTTCATATGATACAGACGACATATGTGAGAAAGGTGAATTGAAAACCCTTATCTCTATTAATGCCAACGATGTTTCTATCGATCAACTAGCTATATATCTTTTTTACGCTAATCTAGATAGTCCATCGGTATGGACTACTGAGGATGATGAAGATTGGTTATGGACGAGTGTCCATGGGACAAAAATCAAGTTAACCCCCGTTATAATTGGATGATTCTTAGAGTGCTCTTATATGGGTCAAAATTTATCTGAAATGGAGGACATGCGATTCAAACCTCATGATACTATCACTCATCAATCATGGGAAAATCGAATGCCTCAATTTTCATCCAAATTCCTTAGGCCACGTGCTAGGCTCCTTACCCGAATGCTTATAAATACCATTATCCCTCGATTAGGTAGCTATGAACAAATTACCGATCTTGAACACAAAGCACTATATGCACTATTAGTTGAACTAAGATCAATTGGGCTCAGTTCATTTTTGATAAACTGAAAGGTTTTTGGAATAGATCTCTCCATACAACAATTTACCCGGCTTATATTATGAGAATTCTCAAAGCACTAAACATCCCATCGTACATTTCTGCTTTTGAGGACTTACCTATCAAATATAGTGGAAATTTTTTTTCAATCTTATGCATTTGCCGAAGAAACCACCATCTTCTATAACTTTTCTAGAATGGAAAAGTGCACAAGATCAACCTCCTCCTCCTCAACAACAACAACAACAAGAAGGTGATGTTGAACTACCAAGGCAACCATCTCCACCTCCTCCTTCCTCGTTTGAATATCACTCTGATATGGAGATTTTGGAAGCATGAACTCAGTCTCATGCTAATGAGAATATTGCTCACTTAACCTTACAAAACCAAGTGCTCCTATCAAGAAATCAAATTATCCTTGGTAAACAAATAGCGAAGCTTGTTCTCACGTTGTCCACAAGGCTTTCCAAAGTTGAACACTCTCTTATTTCACTGGCTTCTAAACTTAATCATGCACTTCAACAAGTCCGTCAACCTTCTTCTGACTGGTCTAAACCTTCTCAATCTCCTCACACATCGTCAAAAACTGGTGATAAGGAGAAAGGGAAATTAGACTCCTCTTGTGATGAACCACCTTGACTTCATAAGGTAAATATTTTGTTGTAATTAACTCCCTTATCAAAATTCTGGCAAGACACTATTAATATTCCTCTTTTTCGTGCTTAATGATGTAATCATAACCTTTTTGTTAGTAATATTATTATGTATGTACATCAACTTGGTTCTGCATTATTTTTATAATTCTTCAATTATTTTTGATAATGACAAAGGGGGAGAAAAATAAATATGCACATCTATAGGGAGAGATCATATTTAGGAGGAGAACCTTTCTATAATTGTTATCTAAGTACATTATATAGTTGTCATCATCAAAAGGGGAATAATGTTAGAACCCTTAGTTTACGATTTCGATGATGACAACTATACAATGGAAATCATATATATATACATATATACATAGATATATATATATCACACAACTATACAGATACAAATTCAAAGCAAGACAAACCACTACTGTGACAAGACGATGACTAAAGCACTGAAGAGATTCATCTACAAAGTTACACGAATCGAAGAGAGATACACTCAAGAATAAACCCAGGAGAACATCACTTAACAGGTTCAGATGTCTGAATACAGAACTTCAAACTTCTGAACGGAAAAGATGAACAAAAATAATAATAGGTTCTCAGACGTCTGAAAAAACCATTCAGACTCTGAAACTGGGCTAGGGGAAGATTATTCAAATTACAACTGTCATCTCCGAAGAGACACAACTCCATCTCTCCTCCACAACACTTCACTAGTGAACAGTGACGACTCTAGACTGAAAGGGAAGAGATGTAACTACTAGAAGCAACCTTCTACAACTATATAAACGAGAATCAAGAAGGATCAAAGTACTTTAATTAATTCACTCGACTCTCTATCTTGATCTTCTCTTGTTCCAATCATCCACTTGCTATCGAATCCACAAATCTGAGATCATACACTTCCATACTCTCTCGAACAATATTGTATTCAATCATTCAAGAGATATAGGAAGTTCAATTGTACTATATAGTTAAAATCTGTGTAATAGAGAATACATTCTTGACAAAGAAACTCTGCTATTGTAAACCTGTTCCTCCGGGTGAAGTGAGGGTTATTTGGTGAAAGGAAATTCCAAAGAGGAGCTTCGGGACTAGACGTAGGACGGGAGGTCCAAACCAGTATAAAATCCCTAGTATGATTATTCTTATTTACATACTTTACTATTTTTACAGTATAGTTTAAAGTAGTCATATAGTTGTCATTTGCATAGTCGATCCATCATACTATAGACTTTCAGATTTTTGCTTCCATTCTCCATTCATCAAGTGTGTCCAGGCCGATCATGAGAAGCTTGTCATTTTGCTCTCGGTCATAGGTCACCCTGCAAGAGGACATGACATCTACCTTGATAGGAAATATGGCCTCGTTCCCATATGAAAGGGAAAAGGGTGTATGGCCGGTCAAAGTTCGGGCGGAGGTGCAATACAACCGCAGTACAAGAGGCATCGCCTACGCTAAATTTCCTTTTGCTTTGGCAATCATTTTCTTGAGAGTAGACTTAATGGTTTTATTAGCTGCCTCGACCTGTCCATTGGCTTGTGAGCGAGCGACCGAGGAGAAGTTCTTTTCTATTCCATTTCTATCGTAGAATCCTTGGAACATTGTGCTTTCGAACTGGGTCGCGTTGTCCGTAACAATTTTCTTTAGGAGACTGAAGTGGCAGACGAGTTTTTGATAATGAAGTTGAGAACCTTTGAAGCCATGACACCAGTCAAAAGTTTTATTTCAACCCATTTGGTGGAATAATCTATGGCCACGATTACGTACTTGTACCTGCCATTGGCATTATGGAGCTTCCCGATTAGATCAATACCCATGTATCGAATGGTCAGGAGGACGTCACGGAGACCAGAAGGGCTAGGAAAGCCCTGGGGACCTTCGAGAATCGCTGGCATCGGTCACATTTCTTCACATAGTTCATAGAATCCTTTACCATGGTGAGCCAGTAGTACCCCTATCGAGCGACCCTTTTTGCCAGACTTTTCTTCCCGACGTGATCTCTAAAGAAACCCTTATGCAGCTAAAATCTAGGTGGCTTCATCTTCGGACACATAACTTTGCAACGGGGTTGAGTATCCTCACATGTAAAGCTTTCCTTCGATGATTGTGTAATGCGATGTACGATGCAAACTTTTTCTGGCCTCCTTACGATCGGTTGGTAGCTCGTTATTCATGATATACCTGTATATGGCCATCATCCAATTTTCTTCGTAAGGCGTATCAAACTCCATGATGGCTTCCGCCGGCTCAAAGCCGGGAGTTCTCCGGGTGTCTAGTGGTACCTATGGGAGAGTTTTTCTCAGGTCGCTTGCTGCTTTTGATAATTGGTCCGCCTTACCATTTTGCTTTCTAGGGATTGTTCTAGTCGGAATTCTCCGAAGGCTTTGCTGTCTTTGGACTTCAGTGACGTAAAGTGCCAAAACCTTTTCCTTTGTCTGAAAGTGGTCATTCATTTGGTCGATGAAGATGGTAGAGCCACTGTAGGAATGTAGAGATTCCACATGAAGTTATTTTTCCATCATTAGGCCAGTCAAGAGCGCTTCATATTCAGCCTCATTTTTTATGGCCTTGACGTTAGTCAGACAACAAAGTAGAGCTCTTTCCCTTTGGGGTTAATTAGGACCATTCATGCTCCTACTCCCTTCTCATTGGATGCACCATCCACATACAGGTGCCAAGTTCGTTTTGGGGGTTCTTCTTCTCTCCTTCGTCACCCTGGTCGGAACATTTGGCTACGAAATCGGCCACCTTTTTCCTTTGATCGACGATCGTGGAAGAAATTGGATGTGGTGTTGGCTCAGCTCGACAGACCATTAAAGGAGCCTACCCGCTGTGTCGGGGCGACTCAGAATCGGTCTAAGTGGTTGGTTGGTTAGAACTTTGATGGGATGAGGTTGGAAATACGGTTGCAATTTCTGGGTCACCATCATAAGGCAGAAAGCTAATTTTTCGATCCTCATGTACCCTGTTTCAGGTTTGGTCGACTGCTTGCTTACAGAGTAAATTAGCCAGTATACCTTTCCCTCTTCCCTGATAAGTGCAGCACTAATTGCATGGTTGGTGATCGTCAGATATAGGAAAATATCTTCCTCATCAATTGGTTTTGATAGAATTAAAGGGGTGGTAAGTGTTGCTTCAAGTGTTTAAAGGCCTTGGTGCATTCGTCGTCCTAGGCGAAGGTCTTCCTTTTCTTGGCGAGGTCGAAGAAGGGTAGGCATCGATCTATGGTCTTTGAAACAAAACGGCCTAGAGCGGCCACCATCTCGTTGAGGCTCTGTACCACTTTATTATTTTGGGAACATGCATTTCTTTAATAGTTCGAACCTTATCCAGGTTGGCCTTGATTCCTTTATCCCTCACAACATACCGCAAGAATCGGCCGGATCTGGTCAAAAATGAGCACTTCTTGAGATTCAGCTTCATATTGTACTTTCTCAAGATACCGAAAGTTTCGACGAGATTGGGTACATGGCCATCGGCCCTCTTCGATTTTACCAACATGTCGTCAATGTACACTTCCATCAAACGGCCCAATTGTTCTGAAAACATCCGGTAGACTAAACGCTGGTAGGTTTCCCTCGTGTTTCTTGAACTACAAGGCATGACCTAGTAATAAAACAATCTGGTGTAGGTGATGAAAGAGGTGTGTTCTTGATCAGGGCCGTGCAAGGTGATCTAATTATAGCCCGAACAGACATCCATGAAAGTGAGGGTTTCGTGCCCACTAGTTGCGTTTGCGAGGTAGTTGATGTGGGGCAGAGAAAATCTGTCTTTGGACACGCTTTGTTGAGATTCCAAAAGTCAATGCATGTCCTTCATAAACCGTTTGGTTTACCGATAAAGACTAGGTTCGCGATCCCAACGGGGTAGTTCGCCTCCCTTATAAAGCCATTTATGAGCATCTTCTCTACTTCTTCCTTTAATGCCTTATACCTTTCAAGATTTAAGGGTCTTTGCTTCTATCGAATTGGGGTTACTTTCGGGCGAGTACCGGCCATATCCGCATGCCCCCATGCGAAGACATCTTTGTTATGTCTGAGAAATTTTATCATATCTTCCTTGACCCTCGAACTAAGCTCGGTCCTGATTTGGACAACTTTGGTGGGATCGCCTTCGTCGACGAATATATATATTCCAACGGGGTCACAAGGCCCCTATCGGTGCCTGGTCCCATTCGCGGATCAAGCGGGTCATCTTCAATACTTGTTTTTGTCTCTAAGTCACATCGATCCAAAGCGTAGATCACGCATTCCATTATTTCTTCGGCCAGGATAGAGAGACATTCTTGTGTCGGGATTGTTGTAGCATGCCCGCTCTTGATGGACTTTCTGTCTAAAGTGTTGCTAGTTGGCCTATGTAGCCACCGAGGGCCACCTGCTCGTTCCAACTGGAGATGAATTCCCATGCCCTCTAAGGGGATGCAAGGAAAACCAGCCCCAAAACCTCATTTTCTTCTATGGACCGAGAACCGCCTACCATGTTGATGACTTGTTCGCACATCCCTGGGGTTGTGCTTAAGGGAGTCGCATTCTCTGGTTCTAGTGGTGTATTGACATCAATGGTGGGTTCCTCTTGATTAGAACACCCTTCTCTAGCCAATAGAGGGAACTCCCATAGCCCTGCCTCGCCTTTTGTTGATCTCCCTTAACCTTGCCAATCCCGTTTGGCATTGGGGATTTCATTATTAGGCGGCTTTACGACATAGTGGCACCCAATTCGATTAGGGTCGGTCTCCCGATGAACAAGTTGTAAGCAGATGGGCAGTCCAGGATCACATAACTTACTTGAATCTTTGCTGTGGTGGGTTCCGTACCGAAGGTAGTTATGAGTGTTGCTATCCCCATGGGGATTATCACAACTCGTTCGAGCCAATAAATGGGCAATACGTAAGGCATGAGATGAGAGGCTGGCAGCCTGAGCGCGTTATAGACTTCTTTGAACATGACGTTGACCGAGCTTCCCCTATCAACGAAAGCTCAGTGGACGTTGGTGCTAGCTATCAACACAGTTATAAGCATTGGGTCATGGTGAGGGTACACCACTACCCCTTGATCCTGAGCTATGAAGGCGATTGAAGGATCTTCCTCTTCCCTTCTTGGAGCCTAACGACCTGTCATTCCAATGAATATACTTGGCCGGAGGTGGCGCCTTCCCTCTGATATCTAGTGAGCACCCTCTGACTGCTCCCTGCTATGTATGGCCTTCTGTATATGGTAAGAATGTCAGCCATGGTCACAGTGCCCCTGATTGGTTGTGGGGAAGGTTGGGTTGAATTATTTTCGCGGGCCATCCTTTGATCTACTTGTTAACAGACATATTCCATAAGCAATCCTTCCCTAATCGGTCTCTCATTTTTGTCCTTTAGAATATGGCAGTTGTTAGTAGAATGTTTGTTGATCTGATGAAAGAGACAACATCGACTGTTGCTATAGGGCGGTCCCTCGTCTAGCCATTATGTTGCCTTATGAAGGGTACTTAATATCTGATTGCGAGGAAGGCAGTTCCCATGTCTTTGTTTAGGGGAGTATAGCTAGCATATCAAGCCTGATAGTTCGGGCCGTCATCTCGGTTTCTCTTTGCATGATTTTGCCGATTCCATTCTCTTCGGTCATGGTTTCCTTTTTAGCGAAATTTTAGGGGGCATCGTCCCTCGTTATCGCTATCCGACAAATCCACATCTTCCATCCTCATGATTCCATTTGGGCACTGATAGAAATTAGAAAGAGATGAGGCCGGTCTCTTATATAGTTCCTTCCACATCTAGGATTTGTATCGCACGCCTAAGCACCGAGCGACCGTCAGACTATTCATGTCGGCCCTGCGGGCTTGGGTTGATTCCCAATTGAATTAGTTGACGTAAGCCTAGAGACCTTTCGATGAGCCTGCCTGATATTGCCAAACTCATTGGCCGACATGACATGAGTTCTTGATGCAAAAAATCTAGTTCTTAATTTTGAGCATAGTTGTGCCCAAGACCGGACGCTGTTGAGAGGTAAGTGTAAGAACAGATGAGATGTCAGCCCTACAAGTATGGACGGGAATAGAAAACACCTCGCATTATTGGTGAGCTTCCCGGCTCTAGTTATTGAGTTGAAAGTGGTAAGGTGATCTGATAGGTCCAAGCTCCCGTCGTATTTGTCTATTTGTGATAGTGTGTACCATCTTGAGAGGTGGGCGTCGAGAATTTCTATGGAGAATGGTTCTCTGTCCTCGTCATCGGGCAGGCCGCCACCGTCGACACCACGGGCCTGTATTCGGTTGATCTATTGGTTCAACTGGATCATTTTGTCCTGGAGGCTGGCATTCACCTATTATGGAAATGGCCTTGCATTGACGGGCAGTGGCTTCTGGTGGTATGCTGGCTGATCAGGGGAACACAGTATATGATAGCACCTGGGGAAAGAGATCTTCTATGTGATGGAGGTGACTGTGATGGTCGGGCATGTTCGCCCCTTGTCATAGGACGAGGTACTACCCTTTGCAGGTGGACGTGTACAAAGGTGGCTCTACGTTCCCTAGCCACGGTTTGAGCCTGATCGCTTAGGTGCTCAGGATGCGGCTTGTAGATTTCACCATCCCAATGGTCGTTCGGCTCTGCCCCAACCATGTTGTTATCTCCTGGCCTCAGGGCCGCGTGGATGGAGTGAATACGCAAGTGGGGGGTTGGGGTCGCGTGGATGAAGCCTATAACCGCACGCTCAGGGGGGTCGCCAATACGCAAGTGGTTCGGATGATCGACGACGTTGGGAAGTTGTTCACTGCCTGAATTGCTGTCCTAGGCCCATGATGGAGTGAGTTCCTAGTGCAGCCCTTAGGTCGTTTACTTCTTGGCTCAGGGTACCCATCCTAGCGATATGATCGGATATGGTCTGCTAGAATTCGCTGCTGACTCTGGGAAAGGGCAGGGAATACCGGTGGATGTGTTACTGTTGATGTCTCAATCGTGCGAGTTGTTGTTCATGTTGATACCATTCATCGCTATGTTGAGTGTGGAGTATGGGCAAGGTTGAAGGAAGCTGGAGAGTTTTGGAGGTGGCCTTCCTTCTAGCACCAAAATGTTGACTAAAAATTCTGTTAGCGAGACAGAATAACTAATAAACCTCAGAAATTGTGAGAGAGTGGGGTTTTAACGATCTTGTTAGCTTTGCAGTATATGATCGCGAATTAATGATGGAATGCTAGTAATAAAGAGACAATGATTTTAGAGTGGTTCAGCCAAAATGGATGCCTGCGTCCACTGTATATATCATTCTTACTGTGTATGTGTTTTTGTGTGTATAATTACAATGGATACATGAAGGATGACGGAGAATGCTTGAAGATGATAAGAGTATTGTGGGAAGTGTTATCCTTCTAAGTTTCTTGGAACAGATTCCTTGCTTGGTGAAATGCTTGGGGTATTTATATGATCAAGTCTTCTTTGATCTGCAGTTGAGATTGCCTGAGGATATTCGTGGTTCGATCTGCAGATTGGATCATGAGATGGTTGTCAGTTGGAGGGTTAGTGGCAGGGCGTAACTTAGAGTTTGTTGCTACCTTCCATGTTGGATGGGAGCAGTTGGTGGCAGGGCAACTGTATTAGCACTTTTCCAAGGTGGCCGGAGTTTAGTAGATATGTTTTTCTCTACTAGTCTGACTGTTCTCACTCCTTAGAGTCACTTTGGCCAGTTTTCTGTCCTTATGTGGGAGGAACTCGAATGTATAAGTCATCCAACTCTTAAGTCTGTCGGTTCCCAAGGAAGCCCGGATTAGCTTAGCTGGCGCGTTTTTCTTCCTGTGGGCGACTGCCATGCCTATTAAACTTTTGTGAAAATTTGGAGCAATAGCATGATAGTGGGCCAATTTTACACAAAAGCATAATTTTTTGATTATTTAGGACCACATTACCAAACATATATAGCCATCTTCTTCCACTTCCACCCATGATTTGTCCTCTTTGCAACAGATATCTGATTAATAGATTTGTTTTTGTTATCTAATTAAAGCTACTTTTTCTTTCTTTCTTTGTAGATGACTTACAGTCAAATATAAAGCAACAAAGTTGAATCTCAATATTGATCCACTTTCATGGAAAAAGCCATATGCAAAAAGCATGTTAGAGAGCAAGAGAAAGGCTATTATGTTTGATCCATGATAGATTCAAAAGATGCTCCAAACATTGCATTTTTGGAACGGAAAATGAAATACGATGGGGCTTAATTCCAAATGTTCTTGTCCAAGTGCAATTGACATGTTAATTGCAAGAAATACCTTTGTTTTATTGTACTATAGAGAAACGCTATTGCTATTCATTTATAGATCATATACTTGAGAACTATATATGTGGCTTTCATCTTTTTAACACTCATGTAAACTCTTTTTATTCTTCTTCATATTTTGAATTTAATAATTCAAATTGTTAGAAAAATTTTGAGGGTAGTAATCTTATTTTAGTGCATATATACAAGTTTATGTGCTTATCAACTGAAACATTCAACTGCAAAGACATGCTAGAAATGATATTATCTCATCTCATTTGTATATTTTACAGTCAAATTTTACATAAATTTGAAATCGGTATTTTTATTTTAGAATCTCATTTTTGATTTTCAGTTTAAAACTATTTTTTAAAACAGTAAAACCAAATATATTTTTTAAAATATTGAAAACATTAAAAATGAAAAACTGGGAGTGTACTTCAAAATCTAAAATCCAAAAACTAAAAATGAAAGCAAAGAGGGTCTTACGCTGTAGTTAGTTTACCATTTTTAGTTTTGGATTTTCGTCAATACTTCACAATGTCCATATATTTTATACTTAGCTATGAAAACTCAAAATCCAAAATATAACATTAATTAACCATGCCATCCCTATTCAGTTCTCTGTTTTCTATGCAGTATACTTTTATACGATCAATCTTAGAGCCCTAATTCCCAAAGTAATCTAATGATCTCGGAAAATAAAAATCAAATTAGGCTTTCTACAATCCATCTTACCTACATCTTTGCTCCTCCAACCAAATCACGTATGACTAAGCTCCAGGCATGCGGTCGATTTCTAGGGAACCGATGAAGATAAAAAGTAGACGATCAAATCTTATGCAATGGTAATATAAATTGTAATTTCGATATTTTATTTTATCATATATTGATTGCAAAACCCAATACATAATTGTGCTGAATACACACACATATCTTATACTGTTAAGAATTATACTGTAATTGCATTTGTCATGCTCTAAACCACCCTTTTTAATATTTCATTCATTACTAGGTACAATCAGCTGTGTTTGGTAATATAAATTGTAATTTTCATGATCGATTTATGGTATACGTGATGCAAGCGACTAATTGTTCATCATAGGGTCACAATTTAAGCTGATCTGTATGCTTTCACTGATAGTGAAATGCAAACTGTAAGTACAACTTTGGACTTTTGTTAGTTTGAAACATATTATAAGATAAATTTGGATATTTTGTTGTTTTCATTCACCGCCCTATTTCAATTTTGCACACACGCGCACCCGTGTAAAAACATCAAAAGAAAAGGAAATTGTAATTGTACTTAATTTCTTCATGTTGATCTATCTACTAACAGATCCCCCAGCCTTTTTATGGTTTTCGTTAATTTCTACTTTATGGTTTGATGCAATTATTGTCAATTTATCCAAGGATGATGAGCTATATGATATTGCAAACATAAATACAAGAATAAAATAAGTAACAAACTAACAGTTTACATAACTATTGATAGGTAATTTATATTATAATCTCACGCACAAAATATAGAAACTAAAACATTTGCAAAGCCCAGGGTGTAATTAATATAAAGCCAGAAAACTAATAACTAAATACAATTTTAATAAATAAGAAACACATTAATTTAACATCTTATAGCAATATTTAGGGTACTATATTAGGTCAGGCTTTTAATTTTTAAACTTGGATACATAGTCAGGTACAACTCGGCTAAGGAACACAAGAAACTAACATAAACTTCAAAGCTTTGTTTTCTTGCAGTGACTACATTTGATTTTATGTTGGCTTGCTTTGAATGGTTTCTGTTAAATAGAGTTTGTTTCATCTCAAATTAGTATTTCTCAATGTACTTTCTGCATGAATGGATTATTCTATGAGCTGAATTATCTTAAACTAAAATGCCTAATCAATTCTTATATACTGAAAACAAAGCTATGCTTTGGTATCCATAAGGCCATCGCTACAAGAACAATAATATATTCCGACAATAGGTATCGACGGCCGTCGACGGCTAAATTCCGACGGCTTCCAACGGTTAGTATATTCTAGACTTTGTTACGAATAGAATAATTAGCTGTCGGAAGCCGTTAGAATATAGCCGTTTGCGGTCGTTGGTAGCCGTCGAAAAATCACGATTATCTTCTTCCCCAAGCCGAACCAAAAACATTTCAATTGCTCCCAAAATCATCAAACCTTCTTCCACCATTTCCATCTCCACCTTCAACGCTCGAAATTCTGCCGAAATCGCCTTCTTCTTCGTCAATTCGGAATCTCATCTCCTCTAAACCCCCAATCTCCTCTATTTTAAGTATTATTCATAAACCCTAATTTCATGACTTTGTTAATTTAAGATTAATTTGTTAGTTTAATTGTTTATATTGTCTCATTGATTGTGTAATATAGTTTATTGAATGTTGATTACTGTTATTATCCTATAAGTGTTGAATACTAACTTGTTTAGTTTGTGCGATAAGAAATCAGTGTGCATTAGTTGAATAATTTAGTGCTTTTAGGCCTTACTTGATTATTTAGGGTGCGTTTTTTTCAAACGAAAGGGGCAAATGAAAGGTGTTGAAAAAGGGGCAAGTTCGTGAAAGGAGAATGCGTTCATTTTATGGTAGGGGCAACGCGAAAGGGGCAAAATTATTATTTATATTTTTATTTTGTTTGTGTTAATTATTTTTTAATAAAATAGATATGTACGGAATACAGATTACATAATACATAATACCGAATACATAGTTCAGGATTCAAATTGCAGAGTACAAAATACGAAACACAAAGCAGAATCTACAAATACAAGCTATTGTGGTGGGTATTGCGGCGAATAGGTAGGTGGAAAGTTCGGTGGATATGTAGGTGGAAAGTTCCGTGGAAATGTAGGTTTTGTTCTTGGGCAACTATTCTTGTGGATTCCTTTTCTGTATTGACCGGCAGCTTGATAAACTTCGGTAGCTATTCATAAAAATGCAGAATTTGCATGTGCGGACCAAATTCTTAGGCTACGGCGGGAATTTCTCGGTACAACATATTCGGCCATTTCTGAGATAAAATATGTCAAAAAATTAGAAAAACAAGAAAAGAAACGAAATGAACAAAAAACAGAAATAAAATTACCAAAATATCAGCGTTGTTGCGACAAACGCTTAAATTAGTGAACTTGTAGAATGAAAGTGAGTGAGGAGAGTGATAGAGGAGGGGGTTTATGTAAGTGTAGTTAGGAAATATGGCCGTTGGAGAGAAGACGTTCGCGTCTGATGTGTCCGATGCCCTGGACGTGAACGGCTTCCCTTCAACGGTTAAGTTGAACTGGGCAAACTTGTGGGGCCCACATCCAACATGTCCGACGTGTCAGACGCGTCAGACGTGGATGCCAACTTTAACTAGCCAGTTCTTTAACATCCCAAATTTTATCAATTTAATTTAGTAATTTGTTTGAATTTTTGGAATTTAATTTGAAATCAATTTTAAGAAGTTCAAATCAAATAAAATAAGTGTTAAATTGTATTGAGTTTAAAATTTGAAATAACAAATGCTTTTTAAATCATTTGAATTTAAATTATACAAGCGTGTGTGTGTGTGTGTATATATATGGGTAGATTTGAAATTGAGTTTAAACTTGAATTTGAATTTAAAATTTAAAAAAGTCTTAGAAAAATAATTTGCATTTAAAATAATAAATATGTAATTTATTAATATGAAATTAGTTTGAACACATTTCTTTTTTAAATTTGTATATACAAATAAATAGGAAATGTATTTACAAAATAGGGAAAATATGATATAAAATTTATTTAAAATTCTTTAATCTATGTGAAATACAAATGTTAAGCATGTAACAAGAAAAAAAACAAGTGTTATTCAAATGATGAGTGTCTTAACAAATGTAATAATTTTGAAGAAGTGTCATTTAGTTTTATTCTTGAGAAAGAAATTAATAAAAATAGAAAATAAGGTTATATAAACTATCAAACCTCCTCCCTCTCATTTCTTTTAATATTTGCAAATTTACAAAGGTAACAAAAGCCCGTACAAGTTCTTAAACCAGAAAACAAAATTTTCAAAAAAAAAAAAAAATTTGAGAAGAAAAAAATCAATAACTTTAAATCCAGAACATCATTGAAGCATAAATCTGAGAATTCAAACGTCTTTTTGAATTCAAAGCTTAGAGCCTGGAAATCATTTCAAACCAGTGAGACAAAGTTTTAACTCAGCATAGATTCAATTAAACAAATCAAGTTTCAAGATCAAAACGATAACAACACAACTCTATACAATCAAGCGACAACCAGATTCAAACTTCAGTTCTCTGTTTTCAACTTCCAGGATTTAAACTTTCTGTTTTCTTTCTTGATCAAGGTGAATAAACTTTGAAATTCTGGAATTTAAATCTGTGTTTGAGATCCTGCTTGAAGTTAAGTTGGTTGCAGGTATATAAAATGTATGTATATGTGTTTATATCCTCTGTGCATGTTGATATACAGGGATATTTAAGCCTGTTTTCTAGTTCCAGGTTTTCAGAAAACCTGTCAAAATTCCCAAAATCCCTGTTTGAGTTATTGTTAGGATGAAATGTTAAAATAAAAAGTGCCCAAATTTATCAAAACTTAATTTTAAAAATATTTTTAAGCATTATAAACATAAATGGTTTTGTTGGAAAAATAAAAACAAAGTAGAACATAAAATTTGTTAAAATTCAGTTGATTAAAATTTAGGATTTGATTTCATAATCCCGTTCGTCTTCAAGAAATATGATTTTTAGTAAAAGATTCTGGATTTTAAGTTGTGAAATTTCGAACAATTTCGAGTTGAACGCAAAACAAACTCGGGGCAACCCACGGCGATTGAAGAAGAATTAGACCTCGGGGTTGTTGCTGGGGATAGCTGGATGATGGTTGAACTCGAGAAAATGCGAGGCGAATTTATAGATCATCGTGGTGATCTAATTCTGACGATCTAGGGTTTAAACCCATGTCTGCTCATGGTCGGAAATGGGTAATGCTGCGTCGTCGTTTGTCGACCAGAGTCAATCGCACCAATGCAAATCGAAGCATCAAACGTCGGCGTGGTTTGAGCTACGATCGTGTGGCCTCTAGTGGCCTGAGGTGGCGAGGCGAGAGTTTTTCAATGATCAAGTCTAATGTCAGTTGGGGGTAAGTAGCTCGATTGCGATTTAGTCAATGTTTTGGACATCTGGGTGTTTGTGGGGTTCACGGAGATCATCGCCGAGATGTCGACGTTAGTAGCTTCGATCGGTGATGGCTGGGATTGTCGTGCATGTGCACGGTGTTGATGTCGTATCAGGAAATTGGGTTGGAGGAAGAAGGCAAAAAATCGAAGCATTCCTTGGTGAATTTATGTTCTAGCTCGATTTTGCGTTCGGGTGATTTTTGAGTGGCACCGGGTTTATTACTTAAACAAAATTTTAAGTTAAAAAAAATATACACAGGTGGGTTTTGTGTGAAACTCGAAGCAAGTAGGCATGTAGCTCGGGGGGACGCTCGGAGTAGCTTTCGTATCGTCATACAAGATAGTTTTTTTAACCTTTAAAACAAAAATTCAGAATTTTAACCTATGTTTTAAATAATGATTTTAATTTTAGTAATGGGTTAATAAAAATTTTAAGTAAGATATTTCTAAAGTAATTAAGTTCTTAATTTATATATATTGTAAAGAAATTAATTATTTTGACTAAGTTGAAATGTTATTGTTAACCTTAATCTTTTGGAACTAATGTGTTTAATGATAATTAATTATAAAGTTTATTAAGTAAGATTTTTATATTAATTGGATAATTAAAAAAGATAAATGATTTATAATCACTTAATTAATAAAAGGTTAATTAAATATGTAATTAAGGTTAATTAATTATTAACTTAAGTTAACTAATTTATAATTAAAGATTAATTAATTAAGGTAATTAATTAATTAAGAAATAACTAATTAATAAAAGTAATTAAGATTATTTAAATTAACAAATAATTAAGGATTAAGTAACAAATAATTAAGAATTAATTAATGAATAATTTAGAATTAATTAGTAAATAATTAAGAAATTAATTTATAGTTAATTAAGAATCAATTAATAAATAATTATGGATTAATTAATTCAAAACTAAAAATAATTAATCATCAATTAAGGACAATTAATAAAAAAAAACTTACGTGATTAATTAATTATAATCACATATTAATCCCTTTTAATTTCAGATGATTTGATTATTGTTGAGTGCTATGCATTGATGAATGTCTCTAATATGTGATTATGATCTGTGTGATATAAATTACTTTGTGCTGAGCTATGATATTTGTGATTTTTTTTCTGTGTGAATGTGAAAACCCATTGGCCTATAAAACGACATTTGAATTTCGATGTGATAGGGAGTCGGATTCTAGTTGGTTATCCGAAACCTACATCGAATCTTGATAGTGAATCTTTGTGAATGATATATCCACGTGTTTTAAATTAAGCGCTCACTATTCAGTTTAATCGGGAGAGGACTTTGTGTCATATAACCCATTCCGAATAGTGATACGACAAAATGGATAGTATTTGAAAATGGTGGTGAAGACCGGGTGTCTTCAAGAACGATAGAATAACCTATCGAATGACTCTGCACTGAGTTACTCTGATATAGAGATCTCCATATGTGATGGGGAGTCCGATCAGGACTGTAGATACCCGGATTGTAAAGGCGTCTTCCTTTATGGGACGAAGTGCCTTCGGTTCTGTCCGAACCCGGAACAGACTTGTATGGTTATATGTATGACATTTCATTTTGAGATATAAAGCTGATCTCTATCAAATACATTTCTGTTTGGTGGCGGAGAATTTATTCTCTTAGCTTAACACCCTTCTCTGAGACGTACGAGCTCAGAGGTTATGTAGTTGATGGTTATCAGTGATATACTCCCAATTTGGTAGTGTGGCATGCTGAGTGCTGCTGTGTATTGTTGATCATCTGTTGATCAAAGCAAGGCTTTTGTGTAAAGCGTAGCTTTGTGGACGAGACCTTATCGAACCTCACACTCCGGAAATGGTCGAAACAGGAAAGATGCGGTAAGGTTATGAGGGTCGCGCCCTTTAGGGTATTTCTGTCTCCTTCTGGAAAATGGTTGTATCATGGTATGAAGCTCAGATACTTAAACTATGTTGTTGCTGCAGATTCATTACTTTATGGTTGTTTCTTTGTGGTTGAGAACCCTCGGATAAAGGTCGCAAACGACCGGGGGATGACATACTCGAGTAGTAGTTACCTAGTTACAGAGGTAACCCAGCCTTGTGTTGGCAGAGATCCGGGTAGGTTCTCGGGACGTCCCTCCAGAGGCGTACCCATGTGGCGTAGGAAGTTTCTTAGCCTGACCATTTGTTGGAAATCCAAAGAAACAATACGAGCCCTTTACGATTGCAATTTGTATAACTTGTGGCTAAGATTAATATTATACTTTTGAAATGTTTTCACACTATGCACTAATAATAATAATATCAAAAGAGTTTTTCTCGTATCAAGCATATTTGACTATCATAAGGAGAAATCTCCTCCAATTGTGCGATTGCATTGTGTGTGTGCGGGGAGGCCTTATGGTAGTTTCATTTTTCAAAAAAAAAAAGAATTTATTTTATAAACAGTTTTTGTACAAACAACTGTTTTTGTTTACTCATACCAGTCCCATGACTGATTCGGAGTTTATTGTTCCCTTTCTAAACTCTGGGCGTCCATAATTTCCACACGGGCAGCCTAGAAACAGGTTATCCGTGTTTTGGAGCTAGCTTGGATTTTGAAGTCTTTTGGAAGCTATCAGTTTTTGGAAAGCTTTGGTTTGGATATCTTTTGAAGTGTTTGGAGTTTTGAAGACTTTATCGAAGTTAAAGTATGTTGGAACCTTTTGAAGACTCTGTTGTTGTTCCGTTATGAAGTTGTTATTATCCTATTGTTATATCAATATGTAGCACTCTGATGTTGGTGATAATTGTTGCAATCAAATATTTTGATGATGTTGTATCTATGTTGTGATCAATGATATTCATTTTGTTTCCGCTGATTATATTCACTAATGTTGTTATAAGCTCCATCCGAACTGGAGTTCGACGTTTGAATCTCCGACAGTCGAATACAAGTGAGGTATTTGATGTTGATTTTCGAACGCTGGATTTCGGTCGTGACAAGTTCAACATAAGAACGGTACATTAGTGTGGATGATCATAACTTGAATTATGCGTTTTCGAAAATGTCGAAAACGATAATTAATTTTATATAATGTGTGGTTAGTTCATTAAAGTTTTAAACATGTGCGTATATGATAAAATATCATATACGGTAGTTTAACATAAGTTAAATGTTAATCAATTTAATTTAAACGTCGAAAGTCAATTTTAAAAAAATATGAAATATGAAATATACTTTATTCATAAAACCCTTAGAGTGTTTTTGGCCCTGTCTGATAAGTATTGTATATGATCGCTATGTGGATATTCGTTTTTTTATCACAGAATGGAATAATATTCTAAAGGTTTTAAATTTTTTAAATAATAAATCCATGAATGGTACTTGTTTAAAATATAAAGGTTTTTAAATCGAGATTTTAAATATTTTTTGAAGGTAGAAGTGAACTTGAAAATAAGTATAAAATTGGTTCTACTGGTGTTCAAGTAAGGTTTCCGAATTTATGAAGTGAAGTTAAAAGCGAGGAATTGGCTTGTTTTAGAAAGAGGATTTTTAATCAGTAATTTGGTATTCTAGAAATTAGTTTTTAAATTATTTAGAGCATATTTAATTATTAATCAGTTACTTTATAATGATGGTTAAAGATTTGTTATTTTATTAAGAACTAGTGTGCATTTTTTATTTTAAGAAGAAAATTATTAAATATTAATATGCTTTGTATACTGACTTTTATCTAAGTATATTCTACAGAGATTAAACTTGAAATTTATTTTAGAAATTATAAGCCTTATTTTGAGATAAGTTTTTAAATAAAGTTTTCGGGAAGTAATGGTATACTCGCGTGACGTAAATCGAAGGCAATGAGTGCCTACAGTTAAGTTTTGGATTTCTTTGGGATAAAGACGTAACCATTGAACCATGATCCATGGTTTGATACCGCAATGTTACTTTCCACATTATTTTAAAAGGGATTTCAAACATTTTTGAAAGGATAGTTTGTAAATTTACTAAAATTCGATAAGATAAGTATGTATAATTTGGATAAAGAGATTAATGTATTAAAAACTAAAATAAAAAGGAGATTTAATATTTTCAGTGAAAATGAAGTGTTTGGTTGAATTGGTTGTTTATTTGATAGTAAATTAACCAACTTTCAAATCTGGACCTAAATATAACTTTGGGAATATCTAGAAAAAGTATGAGGATTATATGGTACTGTTACCGCTCGAGGTGCTATATTTTATGTATAAACCCGTTGTGTTCTTCTAGGACGTTGATAAGAAAATCCGTCCATTAACGGTTAGGAGGTGATTCTTGTAACGACCCATAATTTTCGATTGTTAAAATATTAATTAAATAATATTTTATAATTTTATATTGAAATAAAACTAAAAAAAAATTGATGTTACAAGGAGAAGAATAACTAGAATGTAATGTTAGTAATGTTAATATAAGGTAATTGCTAACTATTTTAACCTAATTTCCAATTAATTGAAGTGACTTTAAGGTTATAATTAGTTATAACTAAAAATAAGGAAATACATTGAACGTTGAAATTATATGTAATCAATTAGAATTGGCTAATATTGAATATGAAATCAGTGGTGTTGTCTGAACGCTACTGATAAATATTTAAAGTAATTTCAAACTAATTGAAATACATTGTAGGTTGACTTGGTTATGATTGTAAATAATGAAATAAATTAAATGATGTAGATGGTGAACTTGTATGCAGTTAATTGAAATAGGTTAATATTGAATATAAAACCTTTTTGGGTAACCAAATTATAACCCTTGTTGTAAAGAATAAGATAAGGTGTATGAATTATTATTATAAACGATTGTATTAACTATTTTCTCATTAATTTATCGTTTTAATATTGAATGGGTAATTAATTGAATTAAGGCAATTGAATGTTGGGTTTAATGTTGGAATTGTAGTTAGTGGTTAAAATAATTGTAACGTTATTTGATGATAAGTTGAAATAAGGAAATGAATTAAATGTTATATAAAAGGGGAAATTATATGAAATTAATGGAAAATTGAGTATAATCAGGATTGTGTAAGTAGTCATAGCATTTGTTGTTAATAATAATCTTGTAAATGCGATTAAGTAAGTAAAAGGTAACATTTGTCATTCATCGCCTATTTATTTAATCCATTGAAATTAAATTGAAAATCAATTGCAGTTAATCTAATTACCTACTACAGTTAATATGAACTAAAGTGATAAATATAGAAGATTGAGGTAATGAAATGGTAAACCAACGTTAAGTATATATATAATATGATAATTGATTGAATAATAAGATTATAAAAAAAACAAAATAAGTATATGTTGGAATTTAAATTAATTAATGAATTTATTGCCGTTAATTTGACTTGGAATCTTCTAATAAAAGGGAAAGAGAATTTATTTGAAATTAATGGCGTTTAATGAAAGAAATGTACGTTTGTTATAATCCGTTATAAGTGTAATTTTGAAATTAATTACAATTATGTCGATTTGGGATCTTTCAATTTTAAAAAAAAAGAAACATTAATTTAATTTTTGGATTTAACGAAAGAAACATACATTATTGTAAAAAAATAAAAAGAACATTTTAATGAAAATAAAACGAACATTTTCATTTTTAAGGTAAAAATAATTCTATATAAAGAAGAAAAAAATAAATTTTAAAACAATATTTTACAGTCATTAAGTATACATTTGAGGCTGTATATAAGTGATTTTAACACTAATCTTGAAGTTTAAATTTAATTGACTTTTTAGGTTGTGCAATTACCCTATGAGAAAAACATTATTTTGAAAGAAAAAAAAACTTGAATTTGAGTTCTACATCATCTTTTATTTTTTTGTAACGTTACACTGGTTATTGTATTCAAATTTATTTACTATATGTTAATTATGTGTAAACGAGTATGAAAAAGGGTATATTCAGTGATAATATATTTAATTGAGTGGATCATGCAATTAACTAGATCCTAAGTGGTCCCTTCATTTCCTTATTATTCAATACACCTGCCACCATTTCCACATTTGGTTTTATTGCAATTCTTTGATGTAATTGAAACGTGAATTTATATCCTTTCTTATTCTTCCGTTTTGTTTATTTATTTCCCAAAGCATCTACTTAGATCATACAGTTTTGTTTTATTTGTCCCTTCCGTACATATTTCATTTGTCACTTCCCTTTCTTCTTTTGTTTTATATCATATATCATTCTTTCCCCTAGAAATTTCTTATTTTTCAAACATCAGACCTCTATTTGTTTCCCTCAAAGTCTCAATGTCAACATAGCTTTATACCTCTACTTAATTGCTACCAATTCATTTTACTGAAGCTATGTTTAGAAAAAGAAAAGAATAAAAAAGTGTGAGCATCCATTTCTTCCTTAACCACATCCGTACCTTTCCTTATCGCCTTGCCTTCTTTTGCAAGAAGCCTTCAAAAAAAATTGAACAATGAGAATTAGCCTTAATGGTTTTGGCTTTCCACTTCTTGCCTTTATTTTGGGTACATCAAATTTGAAAACTTGAGTTATTAAAGTTTCTTATTTTAAGAATTAGATATGTATGTATTTTTATTTTATTTTATATCCTTATAACCTGAATATCTTCCTCATATGAGCTTTGATACATGCGTAGTTTCTTCCCTTGGACTCGTATTGTAATTCCTAATAACATAAAATAGGTTTGGCTGAGTTTGGAGACTACTGGAAAAGGCATCTTTGTTTGGATTTTTGCGTTCTAAATATCAAAGGTGAGTGTTTTGACCCACTCATGAATACTAGATTATCTTATGCTAGTTAAATTAAATTTATAATGTGATTAGAAATTTATTAATTCCTTTTGGTATTATTAGATTGTCATTTAAGTTAAATTTGAATTTATATTGAATTGAATTTGCCATTTATTTAATAATGAATATAAATTGCAAGTTATACACCTGATAATGATAATCAATTGATTGTTGTGATTTATTGGCTGATTTGGATATTGGATTGTGATGGATGTTATTGGTTGTCATTTTGGATGATTGGATGTTTATTTATGTATATATCTTTGTTACCACTATGGATTGAAATGATAACTCGAGCGGTTTCCATTGATTTGGAAATTTTGATTTGGATACTGGTTGAAATGACATATAACCGTGTAATTTCTTTAATTTGGATTATTTATTAGAATTGAATTATTTGAAAGATTTAAGTTTTAAATTTAAAATTCGGATCTATTTTAATTAAAATGATTAAGATTGGTATTTTGGGAATGTTTGGGAATTTTTAAATCTTGGAAATGATTAAGAATTTAAATCTTGGAAATTTTGGGAATGTTTGGGAATTTTGGGAATGTTTGGGAATTTTTAAAATGATTAAGAATTTAAATCTTGGAAATTTTGGGAAATGGGTTAAAATGAATTCGAACTAAATGTTTGGGAATTTTTAAATCTTGGAAATTTTGGAATGTTTTCCAAAGCGGTTTGAAAAGAATAATGGAGTATTATTTTAAGTCGTTTTTGAAAAGAAGTTGCTTTAAAATGAATATTGGAAGTAAGGAAGCACTGAACTCACTTTGGTTACTGGAAAATAATCCTGGTAATGATGGCCACATCATCAATATTCAATTTTGAGTTTCTAGGTGATGGATTGCTACCGTGGTGATTGGTTATGAATATTTGTTTTGGATTTGTTTGATAAACAATTTTGTTTTAGAAGTTCTGAAGGGAACTATTTTGGGAAAAACCAGGTGGCGTTGAGATTTCATAAGTGTGATTTGATAAACAAAAGTGAATATATGTATGTTTATGATTTCAAAATGATTTGAAATAACCAGGTGATTGAATTATGGGGTTTCTATTTAAAAGATTTGAAAAGTTGAGAGAAATCATTATTGAATCTATTATTTGAAGTTGATATAGATAAGAAGGGAAAATGAAAATTTTAATCCTGGAATTAAAATTTAACTTGAGTAAATTAAAGGGAACATGATAGGTTGGAATTTAACTTAATATAAGTTAAAATAAAATTGAAATATAATTTGAATTAAATTTTATATTAAGTTGAAATGTAGAATAATTGTATAATTATAAGTTATAATTATTGAATGAAATGGATATACTTAAGCTATCAAGTGATGTGAATAATCTAGAGTATGATTATAAGAAGTAAATGGACTTAAGTAAGTAATGGTAGCTGTTAAGTAAATAAACTCTTGAACTTATGAATTGAGAAATGAAATAGCAAACCTAAATGAAGGAAGGCAAAATGTTAATTGTGATGTGTTTATATAACTATATATTATAAATAATGAATGTGGGTAAACTTAAGTGGAAAATTCAGGAATTGTAAATAAATAAGTTGTATAACTTATTAAACTGAGAAAATGGAAAAGTATAACCAAGTTAAAATGGTTAAGTATTGGATAACAAGAAATGAATTCAATTTAAGGGTAAATGAATTGAATATGAAGACCTTGGAGTAAGATGGGATATGAACTTAAGTTATAAACTGAATGTAAACTTAAGTAACGATATGGAATGTTTATAATAAACATTTGAGATAATTTTATGAAATGTTTTCCAAAGTGTTATAGTATAAATTGGATATACTAAGTAAATGAGAGAAAATAAGTTGAATAAAAATCAAGTTAAAGGAGAAATGAAATTTGGTTGCAATGAAAACTTAACTTAAGTGATTGTTATGAGATGGATTCATTAATAAATTAACATGGATTTGAATGTTGTTTAATACAACATGTAGCGAATAAGGTTTGGTGAATAGCATATGTGGGAATCAAACGGAAATAAGATAAATTGATTTAGAGTCAATTTTGAAAAGGGTTAAATTGAAGCTAGGTAAAATGGATTTGTATATAATGATAGTGAATGGAATGTAAACATATTGATTGTAAATCAATTTGAAAATTGAATAAAGGTGAATTTATGTAAGTAAAGCACATATAAACAAGATTAAAATGAATATGAGTTTGGTTGTTGTAAATATGAATTGAATGCAATATATTTGGCTGTAAATCATTTCGAATTGAATGAAATGATATATATACGTATAATATACGAATCCATGGAAAGAAATTAAATTAATGTGGGAACCTTATAGTTGCTTGTGAATATATGGTTGGCATGTTTGGATTATGAAGTTTATATCTTTGACTAGTTAAATAAATGAAATGTTATTGAAATTTCACATTTATGAAAACTTATGTGCTTATTTTGAGTAAGTACATGTACAAAAGGCTATTGGATAGAGTTTGGGTTGCGTAAATGCATATAAAATAAGCCGCTCGCTTAAAGACGCTAATTTGAGGTACGCCTACGCAATGAAACAAAGAAATGATAATATATATATATATATATATGTATATATATATTTATTTGTTTTTCGATCATGTGGTCGATGTATATATATTTATCTCTCTTGTGATATTGTAAAAGGCTCTCCATACAAAGGAGACGCTGTCAAAAAAATTCGAAAATTTAGGGTGTTGGAATTTATTTGATTTTTCTAACTAGAAAAGTTGATTTTTGAACTGTATGAGAAATCAAGGCTTTTGAATTAGAAATAAAAGCTAATTGTTTTGGGATAAAACAAAAAGGGTTAGAGGAGTGAAGGTTGGATTTTAAGCAAGTGGGTTTTAGAAAAGTTAATGGGTTATGAGCTTTTTCCTACCTTAGCAATTTCGAGAATGAAATTTTTATAAGGGGTGAGGAATGTAACGAACCAGAATTTTGGTCGTTTAATTTTGAACTTTTAATTTATTTTAAATGTTGAATTTGAATAATTAATTGATTTCGAATATGAAGGTTTTGATTGAATTAGTAAAATGGGTTATAATTTCAAATATAGCGATTTAATGGGTTTGGTAAATAGTAAATTAATGTTTGAAATTGGGTAAATAGGTGAATCTGGAACTAAATGTATATGAAAATGATTTCTAAAATTTATTTAATCCTATTTGGATTAGAATTATAATATGGACTTTTGAATGAGATTTAAAAATCGACAAATTTAAAAATCGGAATTTATATATTAATTTAATAGTGAAATTCAATATATATGGTATTAATGTAAATAATTGAATTTTTATTTAATACGAGTCGGGATGATTTCTAATATGAATATAAATATTATTTGAATTATAATGGAGTAGTAAGTTTTAAAAAAATTGAAATTTTAAACGATTTCGATGATTTTGAAAATTGCTCGATTTTGAAAATCTTTCGATTTAATCGACGAGTTAAAATAGCCTTACAGGGCACGGTCTCGGAATTCGATGAAACCAGTTCCATTGAATCCATAATAGTGTATTATTATCGGATTTCAAATTTCGTAGCGTTAGGAATTACTATTTGGGTATACGGAATCGAAACACGTTGAAATAAATATCAAAAATTTAATATTTTAATTCGATTCAAAAGGCTATCTTCCACATACGATCGAATTGGGATCTGAAACATATTCCATTGTGTTCGAAATAGGGGTAAACATTATAAATGTCAGGCGGCACGTTTTTGTTTAGAGTTCGTTTGAAAAAGCATGTAGAAATTTGAAATAATAATGAAATAATATATAAAATCGTATATATACATGAGAACAGTAAACCCTAGGCTGTTTCAACCTAGCCGCCGTCTAATGTAATCAAAGGATGAAATGTTCCATTCTTCTTCCTCGATTTTCTTCCCATCCACTCAATATTATCAAAATCTTCCAACTGCATTGTTGTAGAGCCCAGCACGATCTTCGAATTCAACTATGGATTTTTATTTTCGTCGTCGATTGGTAGTTGAAATTAATCGTGTTCATCGGCCTTTCATGGAGACTTCGGTGTGCATGCGTGTGATTGAGTTGGACGTGGGTCTGGGCGATGACTCGGGGTGGCTAGGGCTACAAAGTGGAGGCATTGGATCGTCGTCACGTTGTCGGGCGAGGGAGGAAGGCCGCGGTCAACGTGGGAACGATAGGTTCGAGTATACAAAGTGATCGACACGTGAGGAAGAAAGAAATTTGGCAGCCAAGATTGCATATCTGAAATCAACAGCCAGATCTGGGTTTGTTAAAAAAAATTAAAAAAAATACTTTTTAAATCATATTCAAAACTTTGAAATTGTATATCTTCTCCATACGAGGTCGAAATCGGACGAAACAAGCGGCGCCGGAATCGCATCGACGAGCACTATGCGTTGGAGAGTTTTTTAGAGTTGATCGGGGCAAGTGAAAATTTAAGGTTTTAAAATTGGAACGTTTGGCCTTTTAAAACTCAAGGTGAGTATATCTCACTCAATTTTGGACTGCTAGTGACTAATTTTAAATAGTAAAAATTAATAAATGATTGATTGGTTAAATCGATGCATTTTTATTAGTTGGATGTGATTATATACAGACATACATACATACATACATACATACATACATACATATATATATATACATACATACATACATATATATATATTGGAGTGCTTGATATTCCCGTACATATATAGCGGACGAAACCCTATACTCCCCGCATAACAGCAGATGACCCTATATACCACGATATTCTGCCTCGAAGCTGAATTGGCATTTTTATGTTGTACTAACATCTATGGATGCATGAAAATTGGTTGGAGGGATCTAACTGGATTCCTCAAAAATGTTGAATTTAATTTCATATATGATGATATATGCTTTGTTGGAATAACCTGTGATAGATTACTGTGGATTTATATTGATAGGATGTTATGGATGTTTTGCCTTGATTTTTCGTATTTTAAATACCAATAAAAATATGGTTTGAATTTGGAAGAATTTATAAAAAAGGATTTTGAATGTTTATAAAGAATTTTGGGTTAATCAATTGGATAAAATAATTTGTTTTGAAATTTGTACTTAACTAAATCGGGATATTGTGAATAGGATTTCAGAATAAAAGTATATAATAAAGGATTTTAAATAATAAATCCATGAATGGTACTTGTTTAAAATATAAAGGTTTTTAAATCGAGATTTTAAATATTTTTTTGAAAGTAGAAGTGAACTTGGAAATAAGTATAAAATTGGTTATACTGATGTTCAAGTAAGGTTTTCAAATTTACGAAGTGAAGTTAAAAGCGAGAAATTGGGCTTGTTTTAAAAAAAGATTTTTAATCAGCAATTTGGTAAATTTAGAAGTGTTAAAATATTTTAGAAATCAGTTATTTAATTATTTTATATTATTTAAAGTATATTTAATTATTAGTTAGTTACTTTATAATGATGGTTAAAGATTTATTGTTTTATTAAGAACTAGTTAGCCTTTTTTTTTTTAAAAGAACATTATTGAATATTAATATGACTTGTATAATGATTTTTATCTAAGTATATTCTGCCTAGAATAAAATTGAAATTTATTTTAGAAATTATAAGCCTTATTTTGAGATAAGTTTTTAAATAAAGTTTTCGAGAAGTAATGGTATACTCACGTGGCGTAAATCGGTGGAAGTGAGTGCCTAGAGTTAAGTTTTGGATTTATCTGGGATAGAGACGTAACCAATGAGCTGTGATCCATGGTTTGATACCGCAGTGGTACTTTCCATATTATTTTAAACGGGTTTTCAAATATTTTTAAAAGTATAGTTTGTAAATTTACTAAAATTCGATAAGATAAGTATGTATAATTTGGATAAAGAGATTAATGTATTAAAACTAAAATAAAAAGGAGATTTAATGTTTTCAGTGAAAATGAAGTGTTTGGTTGAATTGATTGTTTATTTGATAGTTAATTAACCGACGTCAAATCTGGACCTAAATATAATTTTGGGAATATCTAGAAGAAGTACGGGGATTATATGGTACAGTTACCGTTCAAGGGGCTATACTGTACGTATAAACCCGTTGTGTTCTTCTATGACATTGATAAGAAAATCCATTCATTAACAGTTAGGAGGTGATCTTCGATGTTATCTTCGTCTGTTTATTTCCTAGAGAACCGGGGTTGAGTTTACCGGAAAATATTGAACGTTGTTTCGAAGAGACTGGGATCAGATTTGTTATCCGAAAACCACTTCGATCCAACTAGTACTTTTCGAAATGAAGATAAGAGCATGGAGTCGAAGATGGAGCAGTGAAGTGCAAGGGCTAATCGCTACTCATCCTAAGGCTGATTCTAATATGGATGTAGTAAGAATAGTGCATTCGGTTCCGTTCGGACCGGGAACGTATTTGTATGGATGAATGCTATAGGTACATTGTCATTGGAGGACAATGAGCATTCTAAGTGAATATTTCCTTGAAAAGGTAATCGTAAGCTCTAGCCTCATCAACCGGGAATGAGTGAAAAGCAAAGGAGATGCAGCAAGGCTAAGTGGATAACACCCAAGTAGGGTATGTCTATCACCTTTCTAGATACCCTTGGATATTATTACTACGATTATGGAAGGAGCTTGAAAAAGGGTGGAAACACCTGGGGTGATAGCATATTCGATCTGTCCAGGTCAGGGATAGTCTTATCTTGTGTAGCAGGGGATCTCGGCGTGGTCCTCGGTATACTGTTCTAGACGTGTACTGTGACAGACGATACCCCAGTGCCTAGTCATTCAGATGGAAGCCATTTTCCAATAAGCGCCGTACGGTTTTGATTTGTGCCCAGCTATGTTTAAACGTGAGATGCAAGCCTTTTAGCTATTTGAATAATTATTTGTACTTAGACACTATCATATTATTAGAGGAGTTTGATATGAAATGTTTTGGTTATCGTAAGGTAAAAACTAGTCGTGTTTATGTGTGGCGTGGCCTTACGAGATACCTTTGATTATCAAAAGCTTTTGAAAATTTTAATAATTCAAAATTGAGCATGCTTTCTCACGCTGGTTTTATAGACTGACTCGGGTGTTATTTTATTATAGTACTTGGATCAAGCCGAGTATCACAGGTTCAGGTTAGGATGCTATGGAGCTCAGGAGAAGAGCTGGAGACCAAGATGTATCCTCATACTTGTTTTATTCCATTGTAGTGTTTTGTTTGAAATTACAAGCAATTATGAGGGAAAATTTTTATAACTGTCCAGGCTGGTAATTATTGATTTGTGTACTCTGATGTGAGATATGTATATTACAGTTTTTATTTGTGTAAAGTACTATTCATACTATATGTTGTTCAGCCCGCTGTGAGATTCTGTTTGGTTAGTTTCTTTTTCTTCTACCTATTTTTTTTCCCTCAACAATCTGTTTTTCCGGCACTCGATCGTTCGGCATGTCATACAATGATCGTATTTATATCGATTTTCAAGGGTCGAATTGGCGGGTCGCCACATGTTCCAGCAACATTCCACCTTTTCACCATTTCTTCTTCCTCCAAGCTCCGATTTGCGAATCGTTTTCACCTTATAAAGCTACTTCCGACCTTTTAATTCTCCATATAGTGTCGTCAAAATTCAATACTATCATGTTCGGTCATTAATGTCTGAACTGAAAAAAAAATAACTACGGTCGACAGACAACCACTGACCAAACAACGATTTGGCCGCACAGTTGACACGTTATTATATATTGTTCTGGATATTTTTAATCGTGTATTTATTACTTTGTATTAATATTGTACACGTTCAAATTTTCATTTCAGATCCTCAAAAAGTAATAGAAACATGTCAATGTTAGTATAAAAATATATTCACATTCAACCATCTTTTCCCGACCGTATTCTCCATCTTAGTAGACGATATCATAGCAATGTTATCTAATAATATTAACCTAATAATATGAATAGAACGGTGGGGTTGTTACAGGTTACTAGATCCTAACACCTAGTCTGGTGCTCTGTTACTGCACTACTTTAAAGCTCTTCGTTCCATTCAAGGCACCAGATCACAAAATATCCTTTTACTTTCTTCAATCTTCAAAAATCTGATCACTTGTGCCTTACTATCCTACCAGTTCAAAGAAATTACACTTCACCAGAGATTAACTCTCACATCTCCATCTAACCAAGAATCAAGCATCAAGCACCACTGCAAGCAACCAACAACATTGTACCCATGTTCATCTCAATCTCAACATTCATTGTTCGTCACTCTCACTAGATCTCTGTATCAAATCCAAATCAAAACTCACGTCTTGCATCATCATATCCAACATATCTAAATAGCTAAACCTCATCGATGAAATATCTCTGCCAACAACCAAAGTTTGCAGCAACATCACAAAGTAAAGAGCCAAAGCGATCAACAGGCATGTTAGAGACAGATTCGTCATTTTAGTATGTCATCAGGACATAGGTAGAAATTAGAATATGGTATTTCAAAGGAAGAGAGTGGCCGCAACATCTGACTCCGACGTGAGCAACAAATGAAAATGTAGTCCCAATCACAAACCAAGCGCAGAACGCAATGACTTCCGGCAAAGAATTCTAGCGTTGTTTAGATAAAGCATCATCATCATCGGGAAGAGCATCTTCAACACCCAAACAAATACCAACGGATCGACAAAAACTCACGACTTCTTCTGACTAGGTGGCGCTTTGACCACGCGAGCATTTTTGGGTGGCAAAGATTGGGCGTAGATTCTATTCAATTCTGTCAAGATCAAGGTGTAGTAGAAAAGATCACAGGCGGCGTGTGATTCTTGGCCAGCAGGAGGAAGGCGCCATCATCATCATTCAAAGTTCGAATTAGAAAACTTGATTTTTTTTTAACCCCCTTCTCGGCATAGAAGAATCATGACTTTTTATTGAAATGAAAAGTTGAAAAAGTGTATATCTGGATGTGAGAAAGACAGGTATAAGAAGAGGATGGTCAAGAACAAGGAATGACCACCAACTTCCTAGAATTAAAAGATGATGGAAGAAAAGTCCCTTCCGAAAAAGTTATGAAAATTAGGTCTATGATTTTAGTTTTTGGCTAATTTATACTGTTTTGCTCTTGATTTCAACGCTGAACCGATTTTCTACGAGGAGACAATTTGGTAAAAAATAACAAAACAGGGGTCAAATTTACATGAGTCTATGAGTAGGAACTTTTTGTGCATAGGCTTTGAGAATAGAGACCTTTGGTCCAAAACCCCTTATTAAAAATGAAAAAATTGTTTTAGCCCATCTTTTTCTAGGATTTACATTTAACTATATCTTAGTTCTTTAGGGGCAATTTTTTATGTAGGAAAATATTATGAAGGACAAACTTAAGGGCTTTTTTGCCAACTTGGACAGCCCAGTAATTTTCTTTTACCAAGGACAAAATCGTTAAAATAATTTAAATAACCCTAACCGTCGTGCACTCTCTCCTATCTCATTCTTGTTCTTCTTTAATTCTTTATCGCATTTTATTTTCTTTTTTCAAATTTGAATTTTCTTTTTCGTTCTTCTTTATTTTGCTGCGTGATTCAGCCATCTTATCAGTATGTTGAGTCTCCTTTGTTTTAGTTCGATGCTGTCAATTCTAAGCTTTAAGTATGATTCTATTTTTTCTTCTATTAAAGTTTTATTTTGGTCGATTCTAACATTATTTTTTTATATAACTGAAATTAGGTTTTTTTTGCCGTGTTTTCTTCTCTCAAATTCTATGGAAAATTTAGCAGTAGTAGCAGTTCGTTCTTGTTCCTTTTACTCTATAAGCAACATCATTTTTAAAGTTGTTTTAAATCGACTGTCATTTATTTTTTGTTCAATTATGATTATGTTGGATTCATATTGATTTGGATGAATATTTATTGTTGTAATTAGTTTATTGTGGATTAGTGGTTAGGTATCATTTTTAGTATCATTTTGACAATATTGAATTTTGAATCGTTTTACTTTTTTCCTTGTGTATAGTCGATGATGTGTAGCAAATAATTGATGGGTTAAATTAATGTTTTGTTAGTATCAAATATTTGTTGATGTATGTTTTTGTATCGGGTCTAATAAAAATTTAAGCTTCAGATTTTAGGTATCAGTTTTATTGTCGGTGGGTATCAGTTTTATTAAAACTGTTTTATTTTCTTTTTGATTTCTCACTTTTGTTTTTTTTCTTTTGCAGTGGTGACAATAGCCTTATTTGTTTGTTTTTCTTCGATGATAATACTTTCAGCACTCGATTGTCCATTAATTGTTGTTTTTATGATTTGAAGAATGACATTTGTCAATATTGGTCTCAATTAGCTCCTTCATTTATTGAAATTTCTTATGTGCTTGAGAATAAAGTTATAGTAGTTGACATCGATTCTGATCTTCAGAGTATACTATGTTTTTAATTGTATAAGAAAAGTGCATTCTTTTCTTTTACCATTAAGATCAAGGGTTCTCAATTGGAAAATGTTGGTGGTGGTTCTTCTTCAATTTCATCTAATCTTCTTAGTTATTCATCATCCAGTGGATCTTTGTGTTCAACTGTTGTTGTTTATAATAAAAGTTATTTGAAGGATATGCTGAAGAGAGGTTCGAAATTATCCATTTTTTATTTTGTTGGTTTTTGATTCGGAGGAGCCAATTATCTTAGGGAAGTTTTGATGGCATACCAAATTCAAAAGGTATATGAATTAGTATTTTTAAAAAACTATTTTAGAAGAATTACCGCTATATGCTCTTCCTCTACAAATGGGTGTCTATTTAAAGTTCATGCTTCTTGTGATTCCAGGCAACTTAATAAGTTTTTCCTTAGAAGCTTGAATAGTGATCATTCATGTAGGGCTGGTCTTAGAAATTTGAATAATCTGCATCTTTCTAGTGCATTTGTTAAATCGTTGATTATCGATGAGATTCGTGATTTTCCTGGTAAAAATCCTAAAGATATAATATATGATTTTAGAAGAGAATACAATCTTGAGCTGTCTTATTCTTTTACTTATTGTGGAGAAAACTTGCTTTGATGGAGTTGCATGGTAATGATGCTATGTCGTACAATGATTTGAGTTGGTATTTAGAAGCATTGAAGAAGTATAATCCAGGTAGTTCTATTGATATGGAAGTTAATGCTTGTACTAATCAATTTGAAAGAGTATTTGTTAGTTTTTGTGCTTATTTACTTGGTTTCAAGCATTGTCGACCTACGATATTTTTAGATACTACTCATTTAAGGGGCTGGCCAGGAGTTTTGATGCGTGCTACTGCAAAAAATAGCGATCAGTGTATGTTTTTGTTTTAATATGATTTAATGTATAGTACCATAATTTCGTTTTCTTTTTTTAGGAATCAGTTTTTAGTTATATCATTAGTAGGTATCGGTTTTTAGTCAATTGTAGCAATTATTAGATATCAGTTTTTAAGTTACGAGTTGATTGAATTTTAATATAATATTTGTTTAAAACTGTTATATGCAAGTTTTTTCCCTTTAGCTATGGGTATAGGCTCAAAATATGGATAATTGGAAATAGTTTTTGAGTCATTTAAAAAAAATGCTTCAAAAAGACCGTGATTTGGTTTTTATGTCGGATCACCATCAAGGTTTAATTTTAGGCGTTCATGAAGTTTTTCCTTTAGCCTTTCATAGTTATTGTTATCTTCATATGGAGCAGAATTTACTTTCTGTAGTTAAGGCAAAGAATTCTAATATGTTTATCATTGATTTGTTCAAGATATGTTATAAAGCTTCTAATTTGTTTGAATTTGAAGAAGCACATTCTAAATTTTGTGAACTTGGTGGTGTCGCTGCTGTGAATTTGTTGAAGGATAAGCCTTTTGATAAATGGGTTGATTTGTTTTACTCGGGTAAACGATATGGTGAATATAATTTAAATGTTGCTGAAAGTTTTAATAGTAGGATTTTGGACGAACGGGCCTTGCCTATTACTGTATGCTTAGATGAAATTCGAATTAAGGTTATGGAACAAATGACAAATAGGAGAGAGGAGTGTCGATTATGGAATACTACTCCTTATCCTTTTATGGAATCCCATTTAAGCGAATTAATTGAAGAAGGATTTGGATGGAATGTGTACAAGTCTTCAGAGTTTGTTTTTGAAGTGAAATCGCCAAACTCTCAGCGTGTTGATCTTAAAAAATGGAGTTGTAGTTGTAATCCATAGAAAGTTACAGGATTTTCTTGTACTTATGCTATTAGAAATTCGAATATTTAATTAATTTAAATATTCAGATGTATATTTTTAACTTGAATTTCAAATATAACTACTTATTGGGTAATAAAATTATTCGATTCAATAATTGAATATTAGGTAAAAATTTGAATCTTAAGTTTTAAGCTCGATAAAAATAATTTAAAGGCTTGTAAAATTTATATTAATGATAATAAAGATAATAAAATTTTAAAATTTAATTTAGAAGTGATCTGTTCAGTTTTAAAAATATATTGTTTAAATTGACGTTTAAAATAGCCTTCCGGGCATAGTCTCGGAATTTTACGAAACCAGTTCCATTGGATCCATAATATTGTATTATTATCGGATTTCAATTTTCGTAGCGTTTGGAGTTATCGTGTAGCCGTACGGTATATAAATGCGCTGAAATTTTATATTGAAGACTCAATATAATATCCGTGTCTAAAAAGCTATCTTCTCCATACGATCGAATTAGGACTCGAAATCCTTTCCATTGCATTCGGAATAGGGGTATAACATTATAAACGCCTAGAGGCACGCCTTGGTAGGAGTTCAAGATTTTTAGTTGTTGAAATCGAGATGATTTGGGATTTTAAATAAATATGTATGTATTTATATATTCAAATTTTTATTCCCATCAGCTGGAATTCTATACACATCAGAACTTTTTGCTCTCATTTTAAATTCACTATAGACCAACCCGTTCGAACACGCCAACATCAATGTCTCTTCCTTTTCAAATCACGTATACCATCTCTAATACCATGTTCCTTTCCCATCTAGAGTATGCTGCCTTGTTTTAAAAATCACGAGCTCTTCCCAGTCTATATCACCAGCTACCTCCCTCCTTCCCCATCTATTCGAAATCAAAATTGTTTCAAAAAAGTAAAAATAAAGAATGGCCGGGTCTTTTTTTTCTTCTTTCTTTTTCCAAATAGAATCCTTATAAAAAAAGTATACAAACGAAATCAAGTCGCACAATACCAAGCGCGCGAGGGGGGAGGAGGATGGTCGGTGAGGGTGGCGTATGCGAAGGGCTAGGGGTCGGCTAGGGTTTGGGATGGTCGAAGCCTGGCAGTCGAGATGGAGGAGGAGGATACAAGAAGAGGTCGTTCGCTTGGGTTTCACGAGCTCGAGAGTGTGATGGCAGGCGGCGGTGGCATGGAAGTAGGTTGCAACTTGGGGTTAGAGTGAAACGCACGAGCTTTAACGCCGCGGTGAGGGTGGCGGTAAGTCACGAGGGGTGCCGAGTTCGAGGCTAGGGTTGGGGAACCTGGGAGAAGTGAGGTATAGTTTTTATTAATATATATATATATATATATGTATACAAATTTACAGCAAGATATATATATATATATATATATATATATATATATGCAAATTATTTTTCAATTTAAAAATTTATACATATTTGTATGTATATATATATACACGTACAGTAAAGGAAATGTAACGACCCAGAATTTTGAATAATTTAATTTGAAAATATTTAATTTATTTTAAATATTTGGACGATGGTTTAGATTGAATTTTCAATATAACTTTGAATTTGGCGATTTAATCTTAGAATTTAATCTATTGAAAGTTGAATAAAAATTTGATTCTTCAATTATAAGCCGATTAAAAATATTTCAAAGGCTTGTAAAATTCATATTGATAATATTGAAGATTATAGAAGCCTCAGAATTGCATTTGAAAGTGAATTGTTCAGTTTTGAAATTTATATCGTTTGAATCGATATTTAAAAATAGCCGAACTAAAAAAAAAAATTTGAATCGATCGTTCGATCGAAAAGGGGGAGAGTTCGCGTGCAAGGCGATTGGATCGGCGGTAGCCTCGTCGCGATGGCATCACGATATGGGCGATGCTACTTCGTGGCGGCTAGGGCATAGGTGGGGGCACGGGCTTCTTCGCGGCTGCAGGAGAGTGGGGCAAGTCACATTCGATTGGGAGGCTCGCGATTTGGTGATGTAGCGATTTTGGGTAGGTGGCGAATTGGTGACGCGATGGAAGGTGGTCTGGGAAGTTTTCGAGGTCGCGTCTAGGGGTTTTCATGCTCGCATTACTGTCAAGACCTCGAACAAGCTCAGTGGAGTTGTATTGGCGAGTGCACGAGCAGGCGATGGCGTGCTCGATTGGGGGTTGTCGGGGCTGCAGTGATTGGTAGCCGTGGTTTCAGATTGTTGTGAGGTATTTACAGATTTACTTTTAAATTTAAATTTATATATAAATTAGGGAATTTTGTTTTGGATACAAAAAGGAAATGCAGTTTTCTAATTTATGTATATAACCAGGTGCAGAGGGAATTATAACAAAATAACGTGTAAAATAATTTTACTCCAGATTTAATAACTATACATATAAGTTTAAAATTTTACAAACTTATTTTCTAATATGTTTAAATTTATATATATATTTGATTAATTTATTAAACAAAGGAAATAAATAATAATAGGAATTTTAAAACTTGAAGAAAATTTAGTTTAAAACTAAATTATTAGTTGAATAGAAATTTTAGTTTCAAATGGAAAATATTTTGTAAAAGGAATTTTGTTAGAGATTTAATTTATTAAATAAAATGATTTATCAAAAGAAAATATTATTTATTTTTGGAAAAATGGGTAATTAAGTACTAAAGGATATTTTATGAAAGAAAATGTTGTTTGAATTAAATAGTTAGTTAATAAAATTTATTTAAATAGAAATTAAATTTGTTCGACAAAAAATTGAATTTATAAAGGATAGTTTGAATTTAATTTTTGTTAAAACAAACTATTAAAAAGGAATCAACGATGAATCGAAATTATCTAATGAAAATTTAATTTATTCGATTGATTCGAATATTAATAAATTGTGTAAATATTTATACAAGGTATAAATCAAGAAAATCGAGTCAAGATGGGAAATGGATTGCTAATAAAAGCAAAGGTGGGAACTTCTCACTCAAAAGGAATTTTATTGTTTATTTAAATTTTAAATAGTTAGATTTAAAATTTGCTTGACTGTATTGATTGAATGCCTGAATGATGATTGTTATATATATATATATATACATATATATATATATATATATATATATTGGATGTGAATAGACCCTATACGCCGTTAGTAAGCGGAGGTTATTTATTACACACATATACCGCGATATTCCACCTCGAAGTGGAATTGGTATTATATTATATATATAGCAATATATATATTGGCATATGTATATATTGCAGTTGATTGATTTCCCGCATTTTTTTTAGCGGATGAGACCCTATTGCGCCGTTAGTAAGCGGATAATATTTTTATAAAATCCCATATACCGCGATATTCCACCTCGAAGTGGAATGGTATTGTGCTAATGTCTGTGGATGCAGGGAAACAGGTTGGAGGGATCCAACTGGATTCCTCACAAATATTTATTTGATTTCATATATTGTGATATTTGATTGTTATCATGGATGATATATGATGTTTGAAAGTCGTGATTGACTATTGATGTGTTGCATCATCGGATCCAATTTTTGAAATTTAAAAATAACGATTTTGATTTCTAAAGTGATTCTTGGAAATATACGTTTATAAAATATTTTTGGAATTGATTAATCTTAAATAAATAAACGTTATAATTTTAATATTATTATGATTTTTGAGAAATACAGTTAAAAGTTGATTTTTGAAAAATATGAGATTAATGATTTTTTAAAATAGTTAAAACTGGGATTTCTGAATTTATTATAAGAAGTTTAAAAATAGGATTTATAAAATTTTTATTTTATAAACCAGAATGATGAAACTATAAAAGAGTTTAAAGATGTTTAAAGTAATAATATAAATTGATTTATATTAAAAGATTTATAAACTGATATTTATAAATTTAGAATATCTTGAATTATAAAACGAGCTTTTATAAGTGATAGAATGATTTGTAAATGGATTTCATAAAGGAATGAAATCTATAGAATTTATGAAATTTGATTATTTTATAAATTAAAATGATGAAATTTTAAGGAGTTGAAAGACGTTTTTAAAATAGTAATACAAATTGTTTTATATTAAAAAGATTTATAAATTGATATTTATAAATTAAAAATATTGGAATTATAAAACAAGCTTTTACAAGTATTAGAATGAATTGTAAATGAATTTCATAAATTGAAATTATAGAATTATAACGGTGAATTTATAAATGAGATTTTATAAGCAGTAGGTTTATAAAATTTATAAAGTTAAAAGAATAGATTTTGGATAAATAAATGAATCTTATAAGTTATAAGATTTATAATTATGAAGTTTAAAGGAACGATTTTGTAAACAAATAAATTATAAGTATTTAACTTATAATATGAAATTTTAGTATATCATTGAGATATGAAATTGAATAGATTTATAAAGGAAATTTATAAAAGGAAGTTGTTGTAAAAAAAAAAATAGAAATGGAATTTATAAACATTGTCTTATAAATTCGCAACGACTTATTTTGATAAGTAAAATTGTTGTAATTTGTTAATGGAATTATATTCATGTTTAGACAGTGAATAATCCTTTAAAATAGAATGAATAGAAGTGATGAAATTTATTAACAAGGTATATTCACGTTTTTGAATAGTGAATAATATGTTAAAGAAATGTTTTGAATGTGATGTTTTAAATAGAATTAAAACGATCTAAAGATGTTTTAAAATATATTAACTATCGAAACCATAGATTTCAACATTCATTGTTGAAATAGACGTTTTCGAGAAATAGAAGGAAATTGTAGATTATAACACTGTTGTTATAATAAATGATTTCCGAAAGGAAATGTTTTGTATAGTATTGGGATTTATATATCTATTTTAATTTCGAATCCCTATACTAGTGATTTTGGGTTGTCGTAACGATGTTTTACGCAACATTCGTTTTGGCCCAAATAAATATTGTTAAGTGAATGATTTCCTTAAAGAATGAAATATATACTTAATTTCGATTAGGGTATATTAAATATTTTCTGAGTATAGAAAATAAAAAGATCTGTGAATTACTTATTTTTAATAAGTATAGAAATGCTTTTCCAATATTAAGTTAATATTTGGAGTTTATCTTTTTGAAGATAAATTGAAAATAAATATTTGAAAACGAATGGGAATCGTATATTCATAAATATTTTGGAAGGTAAATTCAATATGGAATTTATAAATGAAATTTGGAAAATGAGTTTAAAAATAAATATTGATTTATTTTTAAAGAATGGAGAATGTATATCTTATAAAGATATTTTTTTGGGAAATAAATAATTTGGAAAATTATTTGGAATCTGGTGATGTTGGCATATCTATTGATAGTTCAATAACCGACTATCAATATTTACCTTTAAATAGGTATTTGTTGTGATTTGTTTGAAATTGGATGCCACACTTATTTTTTTTTAAAATAAGCGCTCACTATTCGGGTTAACCGGGAAAGGACCTTGGGGTCGTATAACCCATTCCGAATACGTGATACGTCGTTATGAATTTCATTCGAAGACCGGTGTTGAAGACCGGATATTTTCGAAAGCGAAAGGGTTTCTTGTTGATTGTCTCTGCACTGGATGATCCCCGGTATTGAGATCTCCATATGTGATGGGAAATCCGAACGTGATTAGAGATTATTCGGATTGCAAGGACTTCTTTGTAAGTGCCTTCGGTTCTGTTCGAGCCCGGAACAAACTTGTATGGATTGTGTGTCTGACATTACAAATTGAGATATAAAGCCGATTTCTTTCAAATATATTTCTGTTGGTGGCGGAGAATTTATTCTTTTAGCTTAACACCCTTCTCTGAGACGTACTAGCTCAGAGGTTATATAGTTGAAGGTTATCAGCAATATATTCCCAATTTGGTAATGTGACATGCTGAGTGTTGCTGTAAATGATCATTGTGTTGATTATTTGTGATGGGATCGTTTATTTGATCGTCTATCCTGGTGATCATTTCTATGATCATTTGTTGACCCAAAGCATGGCTTTTGCATAAAGTATGTTTTTGTGGACGTGACTTCGTCGAGCCTCACACCCCGGAAATGGTCAAAACAGGAAAGATGCGGCAAGGTTATGAGGAGTAGCTCCCTTTAGGGTATGTGCATTTCCTTCTGGATAGAGGTGGTATCATGGTATGGAGCCCAGATATTTAACCTATGTGGTTACTGCGAATTTATTACTTTGTGGTTGTTGGTTATCGGGATCCCGTGAGAAAGGCCGTTTACGATCGGGGAATGGCGTGCTCGTGTCAGTAGTTACCCAGTTAGGGGTAACCTGGCCTTGTGTTGGTAGAGTTCCGGTTTGGTTCTCGGGGATGTCCATCCAGAGGCATTCTCATGTGGCAATGGGAAGTTCCTTGGCCTGATCATTCGTTGGAAATCCAAAGAAACAATACGAGACTTGTACGGTTTTAGTTGTAGAACCTGCCATCTAATATGGTAGCTATTAGTAGGCATAATATAATGGTACCTATGCTGGCTAAGATTTATATTCTACTTTCGAAATTGTTTCCTACACTATGCACTAATAATAATATGAAATGTTCTTTTTAAATGCGTATCAAGCATCTTTGACTATCATAAGGAGAAATCTTCTCCAAGTCTGCGTTTGCATTGTGTGTGTGGCAAGAGGTCTTATGGTAGTCTCATTTTTAAAAGCATTGCGAATTGACTTTAAAAATATTCTTCTATTTTGATTTTAAAGATAAATAAACTGTTTTGAGTTCTCACACCAGTCACATGACTGACTCGGAGTTTATTGTTTTCCTTCCTAAACTCTGGGTGCCCACCAATTTCCACACGGGCAGTCAAGAGTTAGGTTTATCAGGATATTCTGGATATTCTGGAGTTGCAGGAGGCAAGCTGGATGGCATGGCGTATTACAAATTTATATAGTAGTTTTTTTTTCCGCTGCATTGTTTGTTGTTGTACACTCTGATGATTTGATGTAATGTAATATAATGTGATGTAATAACTGATATAGTTCTTTGTTTAAAGATTATTCATTTATCTATTATATGTTGTTCCGCTGCGAATTGTGAGATTCTGATATTGTCCTGTTCTGTTTCTGTTCTGTTTTCTATTTTCTTTTCCCTCTATTTTCTCTCTTCTACCTTTTTCTTTTTCTTTCCTTTTTTTCTTCTTTCTTAAACCCATAACATTTCGGTTTTTTCGGCAACGAAAAATCGCGAACGTTACATTTGGTATCAGAGCATATGGTTAAGCGACAACCATGGTTCTGTTGGGTATTACTCATTAGAGATAGAGTCAGTAGTACTCTAGAATGAATTTGAGTGTAATAATAGATATGAGCGCGTATTTGTTAGTGAATATAAAATTGTTTATTGAAACGGGTAAATAAGATAATTTTGCCCAAAACTATTTTGATAGAGAAGAAATGATTTTCTATGGATTATTATAGTATATGGTTGCATGATTGTTAGGAAGTGATAATATTGAATTATTATCATTAGTATATAAAATTAAATAAGAAATAAATTGAAATTCTCTTTGATGATAATTAAGTAAATTCGAGATGAATTGAATATTGAAATGAATTAGTGAATGAAACTAATTTAAGGTAGTAATATGAATTAGCTAATGAAAGTTAATCGATAAAATTAAAATTGAGAATTGAATTCAAATTGAATTGAAATTTTGAATTGAATTCAAATGAAATTTAATGAATTGAAATTGAAATGTGAAATTGAATGAGAATGGATATGTAACTCCAATAGTGAAGTAAAAATGTATAAGAAGCATATATTGAATATTTTGAAATGGAATGTGCAAATTGATATTTGGATGTTGGAATTGGATACTACTACTAGCAGGTTATACAGGTATATTAAAAGGAATAGGAATTGGGATTTTGATTTCAAAGATAAAATTGAATTGCTCGACAAAAAGGTACGTATTTGAATTTCGGTATGAGATTTGATGATTTTCTTCTCCAGCCACTTGGCTTTCTCTTTTCTTTTTGATTCTGAGGGGCCGTGGTGCCATTTTGTAGTCGTACCGAGCTAGCCGCGCAAAGGAGACGCTGGCGAAATTTTTCGAAAATTTAGGGTGTTAGAAAATTTTTGAGAAATTTTGAAAGTTTGAAATTTAAATTTGAATTTAAATTTGAATTGTTAGGTAAACAATATTGATTGGAACTTATAATTGGAGTTGGAAAGCTAGTTGAAATGATAGTGAATCTCTAGTAAAAAGATTTAGGTTAGTAGGTTGATAAAACTATTTGGATTGTGAAAAATAATAGACGGGATAAGGGCATTCTTCTTAACTTGTAATTTCGGGACGAAATTCTTTTAAGGGGGGAAGATTGTAACGACCCAGAATTTTGAATAATTTAATTTGAAAATATTTAATTTATTTTAAATATTTGGATGATGGTTTAGATTGAATTTTCAATATAACTTTGAATTTGGCGATTTAATCTTAGAATTTAATCTATTGAAAGTTGAATAAAAATTTGATTCTTCAATTATAAGCCGATTAAAAATATTTCAAAGGCTTGTAAAATTCATATTGATAATATTGAAGATTATAGAAGCCTCAGAATTGCATTTGAAAGTGAATTGTTCAGTTTTGAAATTTATATCGTTTGAATCGATATTTAAAAATAGCCGAACTAAAAAAAAAAAAATTGAATCGATCGTTCGATCGAAAAGGGGGAGGGTTCGCGTGCAAGGCGATTGGATCGGCGGTAGCCTCGTCGCGATGGCATCACGATATGGGCGATGCTACTTCGTGGCGGCTAGGGCATAGGTGGGGGCACGGGCTTCTTCGCGGCTGCAGGAGAGTGGGGCAAGTCACATTCGATTGGGAGGCTCGCGATTTGGTGATGTAGCGATTTTGGGTAGGTGGCGAAATGGTGACGCGATGAAAGGTGGTCTGGGAAGTTTTCGAGGTCGCGTCTAGGGGTTTTCATGCTCGCATTACTGTCAAGACCTCGAACAAGCTCAGTGGAGTTGTATTGGCGAGTGCACAAGCAGGCGATGGCGTGCTCGATTGGGGGTTGTCGGGGCTGCAGTGATTGGTAGCCGTGGTTTCAGATTGTTGTGAGGTATTTACAGATTTACTTTTAAATTTAAATTTATATATAAATTAGGGAATTTTGTTTTGGATACAAAAAGGAAATGCAGTTTTCTAATTTATGTATATAACCAGGTGCAGAGGGAATTATAACAGAATAACGTGTAAAATAATTTTACTCCAGATTTAATAACTATACATATAATTTTAAAATTTTACAAACTTATTTCCTAATATGTTTAAATTTATATATATATTTGATTAATTTATTAAACAAAGGAAATAAATAATAATAGGAATTTTAAAACTTGAAGAAAATTTAGTTTAAAACTAAATTATTAGTTGAATAGAAATTTTAGTTTCAAATGGAAAATATTTTGTAAAAGGAAATTTGTTAGAGATTTAATTTATTAAATAAAATGATTTATCAAAAGAAAATATTATTTATTTTTGGAAAAATGGGTAATTAAGTACTAAAGGATATTTTATGAAAGAAAATGTTGTTTGAATTAAATAGTTAGTTAATAAAATTTATTTAAATAGAAATTAAATTTGTTCGACAAAAAATTGAATTTATAAAGGATAGTTTGAATTTAATTTTTGTTAAAACAAACTATTAAAAAGGAATCAACGATGAATCGAAATTATCTAATGAAAATTTAATTTATTCGATTGATTCGAATATTAATAAATTGTGTAAATATTTATACAAGGTATAAATCAAGAAAATCGAGTCAAGATGAGAAATGGATTGCTAATAAAAGCAAAGGTGAGAACTTCTCACTCAAAAGGAATTTTATTGTTTATTTGAATTTTAAAAGTTAGATTTAAAATTTGCTTGACTGTATTGATTGAATGCCTGAATGATGATTGTTATATATATATATATATATATATATATATATATATATATATTGGATGTGAATAGACCCTATACGCCGTTAGTAAGTGGAGGTTATTTATTACACACATATACCGCGATATTCCACCTCGAAGTGGAATTGGTATTATATTATATATATAGCAATATATATATATATATATTGGCATATGTATATATTGCAGTTGATTGATTTCCCGCATTTTTTTTAGCGGATGAGACCCTATTGCGCCGTTAGTAAGCGGATAATATTTTTATAAAATCCCATATACCGCGATATTCCACCTCGAAGTGGAATGGTATTGTGCTAATGTCTGTGGATGCAGGGAAACAGGTTGGAGGGATCCAACTGGATTCCTCACAAATATTTATTTGATTTCATATATTGTGATATTTGATTGTTATCATGGATGATATATGATGTTTGAAAGTCGTGATTGACTATTGATGTGTTGCATCATCGGATCCAATTTTTGAAATTTAAAAATAACGATTTTGATTTCTAAAGTGATTCTTGGAAATATACGTTTATAAAATATTTTTGGAATTGATTCATCTTAAATAAATAAACGTTATAATTTTAATATTATTATGATTTTTGAGAAATACAGTTAAAAGTTGATTTTTGAAAAATATGAGATTAATGATTTTCTAAAATAGTTAAAACTGGGATTTCTGAATTTATTATAAGAAGTTTAAAAATAGGATTTATAAAATTTTTATTTTATAAATCAGAATGATGAAACTATAAAAGAGTTTAAAGATGTTTAAAGTAATAATATAAATTGATTTATATTAAAAGATTTATAAACTGATATTTATAAATTTAGAATATCTTGAATTATAAAACGAGCTTTTATAAGTGATAGAATGATTTGTAAATGGATTTCATAAAGGAATGAAATCTATAGAATTTATGAAATTTGATTATTTTATAAATTAAAATGATGAAATTTTAAGGAGTTGAAAGACGTTTTTAAAATAGTAATACAAATTGTTTTATATTAAAAAGATTTATAAATTGATATTTATAAATTAAAAATATTGGAATTATAAAACAAGCTTTTACAAGTATTAGAATGAATTGTAAATGAATTTCATAAATTAAAATTATAGAATTATAACGGTGAAGTTATAAATGGGATTTTATAAGCAGTAGGTTTATAAAATTTATAAAGTTAAAAGAATAGATTTTGGATAAATAAATGAATCTTATAAGTTATAAGATTTATAATTATGAAGTTTAAAGGAACGATTTTGTAAAAAAATAAATTATAAGTATTTAACTTATAATATGAAATTTTAGTATATCATTGAGATATGAAATTGAATAGATTTATAAAGGAAATTTATAAAAGGAAGTTGTTGTAAAAAAAAAAAATAGAAATGGAATTTATAAACATTGTCTTATAAATTCGCAACGACTTATTTTGATAAGTAAAATTGTTGTAATTTGTTAATGGAATTATATTCATGTTTAGACAGTGAATAATCCTTTAAAATAGAATGAATAGAAGTGATGAAATTTATTAACAAGGTATATTCACGTTTTTGAATAGTGAATAATATGTTAAAGAAATGTTTTGAATGTGATGTTTTAAATAGAATTAAAACGATCTAAAGATGTTTTAAAATATATTAACTATCGAAACCATAGATTTCAACATTCATTGTTGAAATAGACGTTTTCGAGAAATAGAAGGAAATTGTAGATTATAACACTGTTGTTATAATAAATGATTTCCGAAAGGAAATGTTTTGTATAGTATTGGGATTTATATATCTATTTTAATTTCGAATCCCTATACTAGTGATTTTGGGTTGTCGTAACGATGTTTTACGCAACATTCGTTTTGGCCCAAATAAATATTGTTAAGTGAATGATTTCCTTAAAGAATGAAATATATACTTAATTTCGATTAGGGTATATTAAATATTTTCTGAGTATAGAAAATAAAAAGATCTGTGAATTACTTATTTTTAATAAGTATAGAAATGCTTTTCCAATATTAAGTTAATATTTGGAGTTTATCTTTTTGAAGATAAATTGAAAATAAATATTTGAAAACGAATGGGAATCGTATATTCATAAATATTTTGGAAGGTAAATTCAATATGGAATTTATAAATGAAATTTGGAAAATGAGTTTAAAAATAAATATTGATTTATTTTTAAAGAATGGAGAATGTATATCTTATAAAGATATTTTTTTGGGAAATAAATTATTTGGAAAATTATTTGGAATCTGGTGATGTTGGCATATCTATTGATAGTTCAATAACCGACTATCAATATTTACCTTTAAATAGGTATTTGTTGTGATTTGTTTGAAATTGGATGCCACACTTATTTTTTTTTAAAATAAGCGCTCACTATTCGGGTTAACCGGGAAAGGACCTTGGGGTCGTATAACCCATTCCGAATACGTGATACGTCGTTATGAATTTCATTCGAAGACCGGTGTTGAAGACCGGATATTTTCGAAAGCGAAAGGGTTTCTTGTTGATTGTCTCTGCACTTGCTGATCCCCGGTATTGAGATCTCCATATGTGATGGGAAATCCGAACGTGATTAGAGATTATTCGGATTGCAAGGACTTCTTTGTAAGTGCCTTCGGTTCTGTTCGAGCCCGGAACAGACTTGTATGGATTGTGTGTCTGACATTACAAATTGAGATATAAAGCCGATTTCTTTCAAATATATTTCTGTTGGTGGCGGAGAATTTATTCTTTTAGCTTAACACCCTTCTCTGAGACGTACTAGCTCAGAGGTTATATAGTTGAAGGTTATCAGCAATATATTCCCAATTTGGTAATGTGACATGCTGAGTGTTGCTGTAAATGATCATTGTGTTGATTATTTGTGATGGGATCGTTTATTTGATCGTCTATCCTGGTGATCATTTCTATGATCATTTGTTGACCCAAAGCATGGCTTTTGCATAAAGTATGTTTTTGTGGACGTGACTTCGTCGAGCCTCACACCCCGGAAATGGTCAAAGCAGGAAAGATGCGGCAAGGTTATGAGGGGTAGCTCCCTTTAGGGTATGTGCATTTCCTTCTGGATAGAGGTGGTATCATGGTATGGAGCCTAGATATTTAACCTATGTGGTTACTGCGAATTTATTACTTTATGGTTGTTGGTTATCGGGATCCCGTGAGAAAGGTCGTTTACGATCGGAGAATGGCGTGCTCGTGTCAGTAGTTACCCAGTTAGGGGTAACCCGGCCTTGTGTTGGTAGAGTTCCGGTTTGGTTCTCGGGGATGTCCATCCAGAGGCATTCTCATGTGGCAATGGGAAGTTCCTTGGCCTGATCATGCGTTGGAAATCCAAAGAAACAATATGAGACTTGTACGGTTTTAGTTGTAGAACCTGCCATCTAATATGGTAGCTATTAGTAGGCATAATATAATGGTACCTATGCTGGCTAAGATTTATATTCTACTTTCGAAATTGTTTCCTACACTATGCGCTAATAATAATATGAAATGTTCTTTTTAAATGCGTATCAAGCATCTTTGACTATCATAAGGAGAAATCTTCTCCAAGTCTGCGTTTGCATTGTGTGTGTGGCAAGAGGTCTTATGGTAGTCTCATTTTTAAAAGCATTGCGAATTGACGTTAAAAATATTCTTCTATTTTGATTTTAAAGATAAATAAACTGTTTTGAGTTCTCACACCAGTCACATGACTGACTCGGAGTTTATTGTTTTCCTTCCTAAACTCTGGGTGCCCACCAATTTCCACACGGGCAGTCAAGAGTTAGGTTTATCAGGATATTCTGGATATTCTGGAGTTGCAGGAGGCAAGCTGGATGGCATGGCGTATTACAAATTTATATAGTAGTTTTTTTTCCGCTGCATTGTTTGTTGTTGTACACTCTGATGATTTGATGTAATGTAATATAATGTGATGTAATAACTGATATAGTTCTTTGTTTAAAGATTATTCATTTATCTATTATATGTTGTTCCGCTGCGAATTATGAGATTCTGATATTGTCCTATTCTGTTTCTGTTATGTTTTCTATTTTATTTTCCCTCTATTTTCTCTCTTCTACCTTTTTCTTTTTCTTTCCTTTTTTTCTTCTTTCTTAAACCCATAACATTTCGGTTTTTTCGGCAATGAAAAATCGCGAACGTTACAGGAAATTACTGCCTTGATATTTACAGAAAGAAAATTATTACAGAGAAGAATATGAAGATAAATATAAACACACACATATTTAAAAACAGAAATTATTATAGATTTGGGAAATATAGGATTCATATAAAAATTTGATTTTTAATCTATATAGGTTAGTTTTAAGTATATATGTAGTTTCAATAAATTAAATATACATATACACATTTTAAATCTACGGTTTAATTTTAAAAATATATTATGGAGATTTATTTGTTTAATTAACTTATTTAATTATTTTAGTTGCTAAGAGAAATTAAAAAAGGAAAAAAATTTAGTTTAATTAAATTAAATTATTAGTTAATTAAATGGAAATTGATTGTTCGGTTATTGAAAATGTTAATAAACCGCATAATGTATATACAAGGTCTAAAGTCGTGGAGAAAAAGTCGGGTTTGGATCAGATTGTAAAAAAAGAAGTGAGACTTCCTCGCTCATTGGATTACCTATTTAAAACTAAATGTTAAATTTAAATTATCGGATGCTTGACTTGATTGGTAAATTTATAATTTATCTGTTGGATGATGTTATATATATAGTAGTGTGTGTGTGTGTATTGGAGTGATTGATATTTCAGCATGATATAGCAGGTGAGATCATATGCGCTCCGCATAATAGCGGATGACCCTATTACACCGCGATATCCCCCTCGAAGTGGGATTGGTATTTTATTTGTTGACTAACATCTATGGATGTAGAGAAAAATAGGTTTGAGGGATCCAACTGGATTCCTTAAAAATATTTATTATTTGTATGTGTGTGTATATATATATTGATATACGACAGGATGGATAAATTGTTACGGATTGTGTGAATTGAACTGTTAAATGTTAAATAGCCTGGGAATTGAATTTGGTAAATTTTAAATACCATAAATAATTAAATTGAAGGAGTTGAAAAAGGAATTTTGAAAAGAAATTATTTATACTTAAAATTGGATTTATCTCAAAAAAGAATTAAGTAGATTAAAAATATATTAGCCTTAGTTATACTTAACTATTTGTTAATTGGTTTAAGTAAAGATTTGAAATTAAAATATATTAAGGGCTTGAAGAGGATTGAGATCTATAGTTTAAAATAGGTTTGAAATAAAATTGGAAGTTTATTAAGAGAAGATTATTAATTGGAACTATAAATAGAATTGTTTTTTTAAATAAATGGAAAACTCAAAGGAGTTTATAAATTTATAAACGGGGTTATAAATAAGATAAAATGATACCAATGGATATGTGGAAAATCTAAGTTAATGGAGTGAACTTATATCGGGCAATGGGAATTGTTTTGAAAAGAAATAGTGGGATATATTTTCTAATATGAGAAAGAGTGATTAATTTGGGTATAGTCAATGTGATGCGAACCAAGAAGAATTTTGGTAGATATTGGATTTTCTGAAGTTAGGCTTTTTGTCGAAAAAGTAAAATTGTTTCTAAAGTGAATTTTTAAATCTACTATACTATATATCTTTCATAAACTATTATTTGGATTTAGAATATTTTGAAGTTATTTGTTATATACTTAATATTTATTAAAAAATTCTAATTTTTATAAACCAACTTTATAAATTTATTAGTAACTGGGTATGAATTTTTATCTTAAACCATATTTTGAAAAATAAAACAATTATTTTTATTTTATAATTATATATGTTTTAAATGTTTTAATTCAATTAAAAACCCTCTTTAGATGAGAAGCGAGTTAGTTAAATTGGATAAGATTTTAGGAGAAGATCTTATAGTGGGGTTATGGAAACTTAAATAAATTGCCAAAGTGTAAGATAGGAGTTTCAGAAGGTGAAATAAAACTTCACAAAGGGAAGTGAAAGAGAAAATTGGAAGCTTATAATAAACAAAGAGGGCTTTGGAAATAAAAGAAAAACAAGGAATTAATTATGGGATTCTAGAAATTATAAGGTTAGTGTAAAACGAGTGGAAATTTACAAAATAAAGTTGTAAATGATTTTAAGGAAAGAAATAGAAAATAAATGAATATTTTCCAAGTGTTAAGTAACTACTGGAGTGGGAAAAATATGCTAAGTATTGGACAAAAGTTGAAATTCGCTCCGTAAGAATAAAAAGAGATTTGAAAACTATTTTCAAAATGTGAAGTATGGAAATAATATCGTGTGAAGGTATTTTGAGATAAATAATTTGGAGAACTATTTAAGGCCTAGTGGTGGCTTGTGAATGTTATTTGATAGTTAAATAACCGACCATCAATATTGGCCAATACGCTAATCATTTCGAAGAGACCGAGATCGGATTTAATTATCCGAATACCACTTCGATCAGGTTTGAACGTTTGCAAATGAAGACGATGAAGACGGTGAATCGGTTTGTCCAGACGCAGGGCAACTTGTATGGACGAATGCTATCGGAACATCGTCAGGAGGACGATGAGCATTCTAAGTGAATGTGTTCTAAAAAGGTAACGCATAGCCTCAAGCCTCATCAACCGGGAATGGCTAAAACATGGGAGGTGCAGCAGGGCTAAGTGGGTAGCACCCAAGTAGGGTAAGATTTCTCCTATCTAGATGTCTCTTTTTATTCGGCTTAGTGGGCGGTTGTCGATCCCAACCGCGGGTTAATCTTATTTGGACTATCCAGTAAGGGATAGTTCTGCTCTTGTGTTGTAGGGGATCGAGAGTGGTCCTCGGTACTTTGATCTAGACCAGGTACTGTGACGGGTGGTACCCCAGTAGCCCAGCCATTGTATGGAAACCCAATCCCCAATAAATGCTTTCAGACTTGTTTGTATACCTATTATGCTGGAATTGAATGAATATAACAATTTCAGCTATTTAAATAAGTATTTGTACTTAGACACTATTATAATGTCATAAGATTTGATATAAAAAGTTTTGGTTATCATAAGGTAAAAACCTAGCATATTTATTTGTGGCGTGGTCTTATGAGGTACCTCTGTTTCAAAGGATTTTCAAAAATATAATAATCCAATTGATTGTGGTTTTCTCACGCTGGTTTTTCAAACTGACTCGGGTGTTATTTTATTATGATGCTCGAGTCAGACCGAGCTTAACAGGTCCAGGTTAATATGCTTTGGAGTTCAAGAGGCGAGCTGGATGACAGAGACGTATCTCTTGTACTTGGTTATTATTATTTATGTTGTGTAAGGACCGGTGTAGGTTGTCCAAAGTGATGGATGATTGGTATATTCTAATAATGGTATGTATGTATGACAATATAGATTTCTTTGTATTTAAAATTGTTATTATATATTATATTTAATTTCGCTGCGACTGTGAGAATCTGATGTTGTTTTTATCTTCTTCTTCTACTTCATTCTTCTTTTACCCTAGTTATTCTCTCTTTCGTAAACTTTGGTTTGAATAAGGAAGAATTATTGGCAACTCAAGGGGTATGGAATGGCGGGTCTCTACATGTGGTATCAGAGCTGGAGGTTAAGCTAGAACCTTGGCTCTGGTGGGGATTACTCATTAGACATGGAGTTAGTAGCACTCTAGAATGAGTTTGAGTGTGTTGATAGATATGAGCGTGTATTTGTTAGTGAATATAAATTGTTTTAATATTGTGTTGACTTATTGGTTAAGTGGTATATGAATTCTGATTGAGTAAGTGGGACGCTAATTCAATAAGAATTTATAAACATTTGAACATGATAAACCGACATAGTATTGTTTTCGAATAGGTTGAATGAAATAATTTTACCCAAAAATATATTTTGATATAAAAAGAAATAATTTTCTTAAATTATTATATATTTAATTGGAGTGTTTGAATGATAATATTATAGTCAAAAAAGATTATAAAATTTTGGAACCCTTATTTAAATGATTTAAGAATCATTAGAAGATAAGTTATAAGCTTATTAATTGAAATGGTTTTTAAAATAAGAAAGTAAAGTATGAGATTTGAAGTTTGGAATTAAAATTTAGAGTGAAAGAGTTAAAAACAGAATTAACTTAGATTGAGTGAAGAAATTAAATTATTGAAATTTATTTGATTGTGGTTTGACTAAAAATAAATTAGTAAAGGAGACTAGTTAAATGGATAAAATAGGGAAGTGAAAGGATTGAATGGAAAAAAATTAAATTAGATTTGAGAAATAGAATTGAATATGGAATTTGGAGCAAAATGGATTGAATGAATTGGAATAGCTTATAAAAGAATTAAACATCCATGGAATAAAAGTATGCTTGGGCTATAAATAAGCGCAAAGCTTGAGTTAAAAATAAAAGGTGCATGTATTCGAGTATAAATGGATGGGAATGTGATAAATTATAAGTTGTGTGACTTATAGAAGTTAAGAATTGAAATAGAAAGCAAAAATTAAGTGTTTGATATTTTGAAAAATGAAAGAAAATCCAAATTTGAATTATAAATTAAATTTGAACTCAATAAAATTAAATGAAGTGATTTTTGAAATCAAATATTAAATTGCAAATTGGAAGTGAGCTATTTAGATAATAAAATAGTTAATTGAATAGGTTAATGAAGTTTATTCGGTTAAATAAAATTGAATTGATAATTAAAAATGGACTTTTGAGATAAAGCTTGAGTATAAATAGAATTCGACATATATTGTAAATGAATTTAATATGATTGAAGTATTGTCGAATGAAATGAAGTTGGATTATAATAGTAATGGTTTGAATTGCAAATAAAATTCAAGTGAATAGAAATAAATTGAAATGGGCTAGTTATTGATAAAATAAATTCAGGAATGAATTGTGAATGCGAATTAGAGTTTATAATGGATCGAATGAATATACTAATTGAATTAAATTAGTAAAATGGAATGGAATTTGACTGGATGAAAATCAAATCAAAATGGAAATAGAATTGGTGCAAGAAGAAATGGAATCGTTGTGGAGCTAAAATAACTTGAAGTAAATAAACAACTTAAGTAAAAATTTAAATGAAAGCTCGACTTAAGTTAAAATACGAAATGGCCATAGCATGGAATGTTTTCGAGCTATATGAAATGGTTTTGAATGAAACTTGTTTGGTTAATGAAATGAAGTGCAAGTGAATGGATTAAAATTAAATATGCAATGAAAATGAGAATGTATAGATTATGAGTAAATTAGAAATGGAATGAAATTAATATAAATTGAGTTGGAGTCAATTTAAAAATGGTTATGGACTAAATGGATATTCCATTTAATATGTGTCGTCAAATTTGCATGAGAATAAGTTTTCGTTGACGTAAAGAGAAGTAAACAAAAATTCTGTGAATTGATAGAAGCAAATAAAATTGATTTTTGAATCAATTGGAATGAATATTAGTTCATTTGGTTTAAAAATGAGTTGAAAGCAATAGAGTTGTAAACCCTTCAAATGGAATAAATAGTGTATGGATTGGTTGAAAGCAAATAAAAATTTAAGTCGGAATCTTAAAATTGCTTATGAATATTGTTTAGTATGCATTGCTTATGTAATCCATGTGTTTAGCTATTGAAAATGGGTGAAATATTAGTAAACTTCTCATATTTAGCACTTACATGTTTAAATTGAGTAAGTAAAGGTACTTGGAGAAAGATTGGCTGGATTTTGATCATGCCAATTGCTAAATAAATAAGACGCTTGCTTAAAATGCTAAATAGAGGTACACCTGTGCAATAAAAGATAGGAAATATGAAATATTATTGTTGTTTTTTTTTTCCGACCACGTGGGTCGATGTATATATATATTTATCTCTCTTGTCAAATTGCAAAAGCTCCTCCATACAAAGGACACCCTACCAAAAAATTTCAGAAATTTTGGGAGTTAGTAAATTTTTGTTAACGAAAAGTTGATTTTCAATTGTAATGAAAATGTAGGATTTGAACTAGGAGATGAAAGAAAATTGTTTTGGGTGGAATTTAAAGGATTAAAAAAGTGAGTAACATGTTTTCACTAAGTGAGTTCAGTAAGTTAGTGGGTTTGGGGGCGTTCTTTCTGCCTTAGAAATTTCGAGAACGAAATTCTTTTAAGGGGAGAGGAATGTGATGACCCAGAATTTGAGATATTTGAAATTGAAATATTTAATTAACTTTAAATATTCAGGTATAAATTTTTAAATTGAATTTCAAATATAACTATTTATTGGGTAACATAATTATTCAATTCAATAATTGAATATATGGTAAAATATTTGAATCTTAAGTTTTAAGCTCGATAAAAATAATTTAAAGGCTTCTAAAATTTATATTAATGATAATAAAGGTAATATAAGTTTTAAAAATTAATTTAGAAGTGATCTGTTCAGTTTAAAAAATATTGTTTAAATTGACGTTTAAAAATAGCCTTCCGGAGCAAAGTCTCAGATTCGACGAAACCAATTCCATTGGATTTGTATTATTATATTATTATCGGATTTCAATTTTCGTAGCATTTGAAGTTATCGAGTGGCCATACGATATATAAACGCGCGGAAATTTTATATCGAAAATTCAGTATAATATCTGGATCCAAAAAGCTATCTTCTCCATGCGAATTGGGACTCGAAACCTTTTCCATTGCGTTCGAAATAGGGGTATAACATTATAAACGCCTAGCGGCATGCCTCGATAGGAGTTCGAGATTTTTAACTGTTGAAATCGAGACGATTTAGGATTTTAAATAAATATGTACATATTTATATATTCAAATTTGTATTCCCATCAGCTGGAATTCTGTACACATCAGAACTTTTTGCTCCCATTTTCAATTCACTGTAGACCAGCCAGTTCAAACACGCCAACATCAATGTTTCTTCCTTTTCAAATCATGTATACCTTCTTCAATACGATGTTCCTTTCCTTTCCAGAGTACGCTGCCTCATTTTAAAAATCACAAGCTCTTCCCAGTCTATATCACCAGCTACCTCCCTCCTTCCCTATCTGTTCGAAATCAAAATGGTTTCAAAAATAAAATAAATAAAGAATGGCCGCCTCTTCTTTTTTCTTCTTTCTTTTTCCAAATTGAATCCTTATATGTAAAAAAAGTATATGAACAAAATCAAGTCGCTCAACACCAGGCATGCGAGGGGGGAGGAGGATGGTCGGTGATGGTGGCGTATGCGAAGGGCTAGGGGTCGGCTAGGTTTGGTATGGTCGAAGCATGACAGTCAACATAGAGAAGGAGGATATTGGAAGGGGTCGGCTCGCTTAGGGTTTCACGAGCTCGAGAGCGTGATGGCAGGCGGAGGTGGCATGGAAGTAGGTTGCGACTCGGTGTTAGAGTGAAAGGACAAGCTTTGAGGCCCCGTTGAGGGTGGCAGCAAGTCGCGAGGGGGTGCCGAGTTCGAGGCTAGGGTTGGGGAACATGGGAGCAGTGAGGTATAGTTTTTAGTAATATATATATATATATATATATATATATATATATATATATATATATTGTGGAAATTAGCCATAAGGGCCTCTTTAGCAAGTGCAATTAGCTTTTAGGACACACAACTGAAATAATTACTTTTAACGACAAAATAAAAAATAATTAGTTTCTAAGGCCTAAAAACCTATGAAATTATGTCCTTGAAAGTAATTGGACTGCTGACTTTGTCCTTAAAAGTAATTATTCTATTGACTTTGGCCTTGAAATTAATTTCTGTGGATGTGTGTCATAGAAACTAATTAGACTGCAAAGTTTGTCCTTCTAGTGAAATGCCCTATATATATGTATACAAATTTATAGTAAGATATATATATATATATATATATATATGCAAATTATTTTCCAATTTAAAAATTTATACATATTTGTATGTATATTTATATTTATATATATATATATATATATATATATACAGCAAAGGAAATTACTGCCTTGATATTTACAGAAAGAAAATTATTACAGAGAAGATTATGAAGATAAATATAAACGCACACACATATTATAAACATAAATTAATAGATTTTGAGAAATATAGGGATTCATATCAAAATTTAATTTTTAATCTATATAGGTTACTTTTAAGTATATACGTAGTTTCAATAAAATAAATATACATATACACATTTTAAATCTATTGTTTAATTTTAAAAATATATTATGGAGATATTTTTGTTTAATTAACTTATTTAATTATTTTAGTTACTAAAAGAAAATATTAAAGGAAAAAAATTAGTTTAATTAAATTAAATTATTAGTTAATTAAATGGAAATTAATGGTTCGGTTATTGAAAATGTTAATAAACTGTATAATGTATATACAAGGTCTAAAATCGTGGAGAAAAAGTTGGGTTTCGATTGAATTGCAAAAAAAATAAAGGTGAGACATCCTCACTCATTCGAATTACCTATTTAAAATTAAATGTTAAATTTAAATTATTGGATTCCTGACTTGATTGATAAATTTATAATTTATCTGTTGGATGATGTTATATATATAGAAGTATATATATTGGAGTGATTGATATTCGTGCATTATATAGTGGATGATACCCTATGCGCCCCACATAATAGCGGATGACCCTATTATACCGCGATATCACCCTCAAAGTGGGATTGGTATTTTATTTGTTGACTAATATCTATGGATGCAGGAAAAACAAGTTAGAGGGATCCAATTAGATTCCTTGAAAATATTTATTTTGTGTGTGTGTGTGTCTATATATATATATATATATATATATATATATTGATATATGACAGGATGGATAAATTGTTATGGATTGTGTGAATTGAACTATTAAATGTTAAATAGCCTGGGAATTGAATTTGGTAAAATTTAAATACCATAAATAATTAAATTGAAGGAGTTTAAAAAGGAAATTTGAAAAGAAATTATTCATACTTAAATTGAATTTATCTCAAAAAGGAATTAAGTAGATTAAAAATATATTATCCTAAATTATACTAAACTATTTTTTAATTGGTTTAAGTAAAGATTAGAAATTAAAATATATTAAGGGCTTAAAGAGAATTGAGATCGATAATTTAAAATAGGTTTGAAATAAAAATGGAAGTTTATTAAGGGAAGATTATTAAATGGAATTATTAATAGAACTATTTTTTTAAATAAATGGAATTTATAAATTTACAAACGGGGTTATAAATAAGATAAAATGATACTAGTGGATATGTGGAAAATATAAGTTAATGGCGTGAACTTATATCGGGCAATGGGAATTGTTTTGAAAAGAAATAGTGGGATATATTTTCAAATAAGAAAACGGGTGATTAATTTAGGTATAGTCGATGTGATACGAATCAAGAGGAATTTTGGTGGATATTGGATTTTCTAAAGGTAGGCTTTTTGTCGAGTAAAATAAAATTGTTTTTAAAGTGAATTTTTAAATCTACTATACTATATAACTTTTATAAACTATTATTTGGATCTAGAATATTCTAAAGTTAGTTATTATATACTTAATATTTATTAAAACAAATTCTAGTTTTTATAAACCAACTTTGTAAATTTATTAGTAACTGGGTATGAATTTTTATCTTAAACCATATTTTGAAAAATAAAACCATTATTCTTATTTTATAAGTATATATGTTTTTAAATGTTTTAATTCAATTAAAAATCCTCTTGAGATGAGAAGTGAGTTATTTAAATTGGATAAGGTTTTAGGAGAAGATCTTATAGTAGGGTTACAGAAACTTAAATAAATTGCCGAAGTGTAAGATAGGAGTTTCGGAAGGTGAAATAAAACTTCACAAAGGGAAGTGAAAGGGAAAATTGGAATTTTTTTTTATAAGCAAAGAGGGTTGTGGAAATCAAAGAAAAAAAGGAATTAATTATGGGATTCTATAAATTATAAGGTTAGTGTAAAATGAGTGGAGATTTACAAAATAAAGTTGTAAATGATTTTGAGGAAAGAAATAGAAAATAAATGAATATTTTCCTAGTGTTAAGTAACTAATGGAGTGGGAAAAACATGCTAAGTATTAGACAAAAGTTGAAACTTGCTCCATAGGAATAAAAGGAGATTTGAAAACAAAATATGATGTATGGAAATAATATCATGTGAAGGTATTTTGAGATAAATAATTTGGAGAATTATTTAAGGCCTAATGGTTGCTTGTGAATGTTATTTGATAGTTAAATAACTGACTATTAGTATTGGCCAATACGCTGATCGTTTCGAGAGACCGAGATCAGATTTAATTATCCGAATACCACTTCGATCTAGTTTGAACGTTTTCCAATGAAAACCGTGAAGATGATGAAGACGGTGATTCGGTTTGTCCAGACTCAGGGTAACTTGTATGGACGAATGCTATCAAAACATCGTCAAGAGGACGATGAGCATTCTAAATGAATGTGTTCTAAAAAGGTAACGCATAGCCTCAAGCCTCATCAACCGGGAATGGCCAAAAAAAGGGAGGTGCAACAAGGCTAAGTGGGTAGCACCCAAGTTGGGTAAAATTTCCCCTGTCTAGATGTCCCTTTTTATTCGGTTTAGTGGACGGTTGCCGATCCCCACCGCGGGTTGATCTTATTCAGACTATCCAGCAAGGGTAGTTCCTTTCTTTTGTTGCAGAGGATCGAGAGTGGTCCTCGGTACTCTGATCTAGACCAGGTACTTTAATGGGCGGTACCCTAGTAGCCCTTCCATTGTATGGAAACCCAATCCCCAATAAGTGCCTTCGGACTTGTTTGTATACCTATTAGCTGGAATTTAATGAATGTAACAATTTTGGCTATTTGAATAAGTATTTGTGCTTAGACACTATTATAATATCAGAGGATTTGATATAAAATGTTTTGGTTAACGTGAGGTAAAAACCCGGCATATTTATTTGTGGCGTGGTCTTACGAGATACCTTTGTTTCAAAGGATTTTCAAAAATATAATAATCCAATTGATTGTGGTTTTCCAACGCTGGTTTTTCAGACTGACTCGGGTGTTGTTTTATTATGATGCTGGAGTGAGACCGAGTTTAACAGATCCAGGTTAATATGCTATGGAGTTCCAGAGGCAAGCTGGATGATAGAGACGTATCTCTCATACTTGGTTATTGTTATTTCCGCTATGTAAGGACATGTGTAGGCTGTCCAAAGTGATGGATGATTGTTGTACTATGATAATGTTATGTATATGTGACAGTACAGATTTCTTTATATTTAAAACTGTTGTTATATATTATATTTTATTCCACTGCGACTGTGAGATTCTGATGTTGTTTTTATCTTCTTCTTCTACCTCATTCTTCTTTTACCCTAGTTATTTGCTCTTTCATACACATTGGGTTGAATAAGGAAGAATTATTATCAACTCAAGGGGTATAGAGCGGCGGGTCGCTACATGAATAAATCAAAGTTGTCCGTTTATGATTTTGTTGAATACTATTTTACCACTGATACTTATCGTTGTTCTTATGATAATTCCATTAATCATATTCCTAATTTTGATAAGCCAATTATTGATGCAAATGTTGAAGATGTTATTAAGCCACCAAAGGAGAGAAGAGGTGCTGACGAACCTTCTATGAAACGGAAAGGATGATTTGCATATTTTTTAAATAAACAAAATAGATGTGGTGTATGCAAGCAATATGGTCACAACAAGCGTATTTCTCAAGCTTCTAAGAAGATATAATTTGATTGTCAAGCTTCTAAGAAGATATTCTTGGTTTTATGTCTTTTTTGGCAATTTTATGTTAGTGAACATTTTTATATCACTATATTGGTTTATCATATACTACATGTGACAATGACTTGATATTTTTATTTGAACTTTGTTATACGGTATTGTCTTTTGTTTAGTATTGTTTTTTTTGGAAATATAGATGTTGTATGAGAAGTAATGAGCTATAATTTTTATATGTTTTTTAGTTTATTTATTTTTATTGGATGTTCAGCATCAGTTTTTGGTTCTATTATTTTCTGTTTCAGGTATGTAAAATATGTGGTATAGTTGTATACTATTAGTATCAGTTGTGGATATCATAAGTTATAGTATTGGGTTTTCTGTATTTTTAATCTATTTTAGGTATAAACAACTATGGTGTCATTCTTTGCATACTATTTGTATCATTTGTACATGATGATTTCTTTCTACTTTTGAAATGATTGTAAGTATTTATTTGCTGAGTTAACTTTATAAAGAAATATAAGCTTAATATATAAGGACTTGTATGTTATGGTGAACAGTTGGCAACTCAGTATATGATGTAGAAGTGTAAAATTGCAGTTTGGTATATTATTGTTGTCATATTATTTCAAACGCCAACTTCGTATCAGTTTTGTATATACATAAGTATCAGTTTTGCTATAATTTGTTGTGAAAATAATGTATAAGATGAATAAACATGAATTTTAATCAAACAGTTGCTACGTATGAGTTTGCATTAATTTCGTACCTCTTTTGATAAGCATGACAGTAAACTAGATAATTAAATTTATAAAGCATCATATTATATCAAATAACTGCCGGGTAACATTTTTTTATAAATGTAGGTATCGGTTTTACTACATAAATGTTTAGAATAATTTATTGAATCTTGAAGCTTGATTTTTAATCATACAAATACTAAGTATGAGTGCTGCATTATTTCTTATTGTGCTTTTGTTATATATTACAGTACAGTAAATTAAATTCGTAGGGGTTTGTGTTATATGTAATAGCTAATGGGTATCATTTTGCATGAATATATGTAACAGTTTTGCTGATAAAATGATCAAGTATTAATTTCAATTATACATGTAGGTGAAAAAAATAGCATCAGTCGCTGCTCACTACTGGTATCAGTTTTCTTTGTAAGTAAAAATACATTTATTATCATAACAGAACATCAAGTGTGACAGAAGTTAAATAAAGCTACTTGTTGCAATATTTGGCAGAAGTACATAGTCTTTACAGCAAATTGACATAAAATCTACAAGTGTTTGCATCAGTATTCAAAAAAAGATCTACTTTCTCGTACTCTTAACACATTATCTCAAATGTATATTAGGGCAAATGAACATAACATAAGATTTGCAAACAAATTCAGTTCTTTTGTTTTTTTTGTTCTTCTAGGCTTGACATGTATTTGAAAAAATTCCAGCAATGCTCATAATCTGTTAGTATTACATGCACAATTCTTGCTCTTATGGACAATATTTGCTCCTTTTCTATTTTGATTGGTATTTTTCTTATATTAAGAGAAATCATGCATATCATTACATATATTCCAAAGTCAAACCCGTTTGAACAAAAATGTATTATTAGTATCGGTTTGCATCAGTTGTACTATCTGGTTTATAACTACTACGAAACATTGAATTTCATAGATAATGGTACAAGCATATAGTACACTTTGAATTAAAATATCTAACAGCTTTACTACCACACATAGTATTATTTTTAGTACGAGTTTTAGTGTTTGTAGTTATCATTTTAAAAAAAATTGGTAGATATTTTTTATTTTTGATTATGTAGGTATCAGTTTTATTTCTGTAGGTATCATTTTTGTTTCTGTAGGTATCGGTTTTGTTCCTGTAGGTATCTGTTTATTTCTGAACTAAATGTTTACTGAATTGCAAGATAATATTTTCCAATATTTTTTGTATGAATCAAATTCAATTAAATGTAAAAGGCATACAAAGATGTATAAAAGTATGTATGAAATATTGTAATGCAAAAGGACAAATAGTTTGAATAATGAGCAACTGTCAATTGATTATGAGTACTAATTTCATCTGTAGTGTTAATTTTGTTCTCGGTAGGCATCATTTTAACCAAAAAAAAACTTATGTGCCCTCTCCTTGCTGTGCACACTTGATTTGATGTATATCATCTGGCTTCACCTCCATGTCTTGTATGTTATTCTTTTTGCAGACGTTTTTAACCATTTCCTCTATCCTTTTTCTCTATTAAAGACAAAATGATAAAAGGTTAGGCTGTATTCACCTTTTTAATTGTATTGAGTAATTTTTTTAAGAAACAAAAATCTCATACCAATTTCATAGTTTCTTTTAAACTAGAGTTGTTTCTTTTAGTGGATCTTCTAGGGCGTCTAGAATCAACATGACACCATTACATTGTTGGGTATGTTAAAGTGAGCAATGTTCAATAGTTTTCACAATGCAAAGGAAAATATATATTTTCTACAAAGTTGTCTTGTATAGTTGATTCTAGCATAGGCAGGACCAAACATTTTTTAACACCCTTTGTATCACAAACAGTTCCTTTCTGTTGAATAAGAAAATAAGTTGCAATTTAATATATGAAGTAATTATTATGTGCTTGCATATTAAATTTTTATTTACCGTCATTGTGGTTGTGAATGCATAGTTGTGTTTTGCTAGTCCACATTAAGAAATATACCAATCAATAATCTGTACTAAAATTAGGACAGTATAAAAAAAATTATCGATGAAGCAATATTAAATAATAAACAGTATTGCTAATGTTAATAGTGGCTGTGTATATTGATACGTATAAAAATAACAAAGCATTAACTCAATACAAACATCTTATGGGTATTAGATTTTGCATTTATTTGATATCAGTTTTGTTATACATGGTATTGAAAATATTTTTCTAAAATTAACTATTGTCATATTTTATGATCCAGGATCTCAATGTCATTTTTGCTTTTATTTTTGTATCAGTTTTGATGTAAATTACAATGAAAATAACGTAGAAATCAAGCAAGCATCAATTTCAAACATATTGATATTAGGTATTGTTTTTTTTACTATTTCGATATTATTTTTGTTATATATGAAAGTTAAATAAATATAAAATTTTGGAGCATCAACTTTTATCAAAACAGAAATTAAGTATCAGTTTTTCATACATACAGGTATCAGTTTTTTTTGCACAATAGTGAAAGTAATTTATACAATACTGAAGCATTAATTCTAATGCAAAGAACTACTTTAATCAGTTTTGCACTGCTTTGTTATTTTTTTGTCATATGTGATGGTGAACTAAATAATTAAATTTTCATAGCATGAAGTTATAATAGACAGAAATTAGGTATCATTTTTGAATATATATGTAGGTATCTGTTATGTTATGAGTAACATAAAATAAACAAGCATGAATTCCAATCAAACAGCTCTTAGGTATTGGTTTTTCTACTAATTTTGATCGATACTAGTATGATTAAAGAAAAAATTAATTTTATGTACTTGCCCATCCGTCTCATTCCCTTCCAGTACATGTCTTAGTGCTTTTTTTGTTATGACGCATCCTCCTTTGATTATGTCATTATCCTCCCATGCTACTACACTGTTTTAATAGAAAAAAATTGTATAAATTAGACAAACTTATTTTTATATTTAACATCATTATAAATATTTGTATACTTACTTCTGTGATGATGTTGGAGAAAAGAAAGTTTTGATCACATTTTGTTGTTCTACATTGAGATATATCAAACATTTGCGGTGTCCAAGCCCTATCTTTGAAAGCGTTGGTTCTATCACTGCAAGTGGCTTTAGAAAGTCCTCTTCTGCACTTTTGTTTTCATCAGCTTTGTTTTTTTTGCTTCAGGTTTTGGCTAATTTGCTACTTTTATTGTTTTTAACCATAGTCAAAGCTGTCGCTTTGTTTTTCTCACTCTTGTTCTTGCTTTCAGCTTTTGAATATAAGAAGCTGTTTTCCTTTGCGTGACTTTGATTTTTTGGCCAGTTGATTTTGCCACTGTTTTTTTTCTTTTCTACCAGCAGGTTCTACTGGTTTTTCTATCTTATGTTGTTCGGTTTTTTCACTTTCAAACTCCTGTGTGTCATATAGTTTGAAAGTTGGAGAAGTAAAGTCAAGCACTGAAACATTGTAGGGTACATTTTGGCTTTTGATATTGATATCCTCATCTAGATTTTGAGCATCTTTTGTTTCTTTTTGTTGCACTTGATTTTCATTTTCCACTTCCTCTTGTTGATGCATTTCAGTTGAAGCTGATTTTTCTTCTTCATGTTCAGGACTTCTTTGTTCACATTGTGATTTCATTTTCTAGTTTTTTGACCAATTCATTTTCTGTTTCGGTTTGCATATTTTTCTCCACTTTGTTAATCTTTTTGTTAATTTCTGTACATCTAGTTCAACTTTTTTTCCTTTTTTTCTTCATTTTTTTCTGTTACCATTTCTGTATATGTATCTGTATTCAGTTCAGTTGCTATATTGTCGTTTTGTATGTTGAAACTTGCATTTTTCTCTTTAATTTTTTCTTGACTATCCTTCTTCACTTTAGTTTCAAATATCTATATACTGTCATCAGCATGTGACTTTTTTTCCTCATTTTCTTGCAATTTTAACTTAATTTCCCTGAACTCTTATTTCAGTTTCAGAACTTCTTGCTCAGCTTTTATTCTCATTTTCTTTTCTGTTTCCAATTCTTTTTTTGGTTCGTCTTCCAAATCTTTGATATGCATTTGGAAGATTCTAATACTATGTCTTCTTCAAATGAACATGCACTTTCTTCGGTTTCTTCAAATTTTATTTTTCTTCCTTGCTTTTCTTTTTGTTTGGTGGGCAATTCTTGTTTTACAGCTGCTGTTTGAAGAAGTCTTTCTTCATGTGGACTAAGATTAGTGATTTCTTTCACTTATATAATTGGTATGGGAAATTTTGTTTTAGTTTTAAGCCACGATATTAACTTACAACTTACAATGATAATTGAATTTTTATTATAAACAAAAGAGATAATATACTGAGATAAATCTATACTAAGTGGAGACAAAATTGATATCAAGAATTTAAACCGATACTATGTAGAAGCTAAACTGATACTTTATTTGTTTGTAGGTTATGTGGTGCTAGTGGTTAGTTTATTCAATATTAGTTATTTAGTATCAGTTTCAAGCATGTAAAAATGTGATATCAGTTTTTGCATGCTACTAGTATCATTTTTAGGTATTGGAAAATATAATATTAGTTTTTTCATATTATTAGTATCGGTTTCAGGTATAACAGAATATGGTATCAGTTTTTCACTATATTATTATTAGTACCAGTTTCATATATGACAAAAAATAGTATCAATTCTTGCACACTATAGTAACAGTTTCAGGTATAAATTATATTAAGTTTTAAATTGGTACTATGCATAGATAAAAAAGATATCAGATATTGGAATTGATATAATTAATAGTTACTAATTTATAGTATGTATGGTTTCATAAATTATAGAAGAAAAGATATAGTACTAAAATTTATTCTACTTAAGAGTTAAAGTAATATTTATTAACAAAAATAAGATGGAGTTTTAACTTACATCACCTCTTTGACATTGTCAAAAAATTCTTTGACTGCTATGTCTTTGAGTTTCCTCAAATCTCTTTTTGCAAATTGGGGTAAATCTTCAGTATATTATCGTCTTTGTTGAATCAATTGCAACTTCCTACATATGCAATACTATTAAGATATAAAGAACCGATTAGATATGATTATTAAAATTAATATACATTTCAAACAACAATATTTTGATAACTTATCTTACCAATTGGAGCATGAAGCATCCCGACTTGTTTCTTGACATGTGGATGAATTTTTTGATGAATTTACTGAAATTCTTCTCTGTTGTTATAGGCCAAGAAACTGATTGCATATTTTCTAAATCGATTAAAAATGGTAGAACTCTCCATCTTAATTTTTGTTGGTTGTTTGGGAAGAAAAATGTTAACGGTATTTCCATTACTATTAATAATGGTAGGACTTCTTCATTCGGCCTTTTCTTCTTTGCTATTTCTTACTTTATTCTTCTTGCAACAACATTTCTTGTAATGAAAGTGTAGTTGCCAAAATTTTTTTTGTGAATTCTTTGTACTGTGTTGGAATTGTTTTACTTATCATTTTTTGGGTTGGTTCAATGTTCACTCCTTTTAATGGTAACCCAAAAAGCAATCTTATGTCGCTTGCTTTTACTTTCTTTTTTTCTTTACCAAACAAGAACATATCGTTTTCAACCGAGTAGCATTTGTATAAAGCATCCAAATTTTGCTGATGCTTCCTGCATTCTTTCATCGTTATTTTCTTTCAAAAAAAAGTTTGAAGAAGCTGTAGAATAGAGTCTTCTTCAATGTCTCTATTTGGTTTTTGGATAGAGCATTGTTTTGTTTTATCAATTTTACCATTTTGAATATTCCTTATAGTCCACATCTATAAACTATGTCTAGCTTTCTATCTACAGATTTTGATATTTTCTGCTCTTATCCTTCTGATATGACTTTCACGCATGTAGGATGTGGATTTACAAAATCATGATCATCGTATTGTTTAAAATAAAGGCAATAAGTTGAAAGTGAAATAAACTATGTTAATACATAACAATAGGTTGGGTATCAGCTGCAATGAAACAACTTCAATCAAATATGTAAGGACTATCGTTTTTACAGTTAATAGGTATCAGTTTGTTATAAAAAGGTTATCATTTTCAAAAAATGCGATTTGAAGCAATTTTGAAAATGTGAAACCGTTGGAAATGTTTTTGTTAATGAAGTGAATTTTTTTTTAAATTAAATAAAAAATAGGTTAATCGTAATTTATTTATGAACCATTATTATAATTGAGCCGTTGCAAGTTTATAACGGTAATATATTTACGAATCATTATTATAATTAAGCCGTTGCAAGTTTATAACGGTAATATATTTATGAATCATTATTATAATTGAGTTGTTACACTTGCACAACGGTAATATATTTATGTGAAATTATTGTTGAGTCGTTACAAAAGCTAATGGTATTACAATATTGTTTTAAATGAGAATAAATTAAAATCCATCGACATTCCATCACTTTAGTAACGTATACAATTTCCATTCTACCAATTTAAATGATAGATAGACAGAAGAGAATGGTAAGAATAATAGACTTTTTTCTTTTTCTACTTCCTTCAAAAAAACTAAACACCTTGAGCAGTATTTAAGAGTGCAAATCAAAATTGACTTTGTCAGTGCAAACAGGTTGATATATTTTCATATTAAAGAGACTGTTTTATCTTAGAGTCAACAACGTTTGTTTTTCAGAACTGCTTTGCACCTTCTACCAGAATGACGAAACGTCTTCAAGAGAGTGACAACGTACACGACTTAGCCAAAGTTCATTGTTCCCAACAATTTGAAGACGTTCCACACAACAGTGAGTTCTACTGCAACTATTGATGGTGCTGCACCGACCTCGATGTTTTATGTCTCCATGGTTGCTTTTGCGCCCTTCATATTTAAGGACCTCCATTTCAAGCGCTGGAGACAAAAGATTGAATTTTTTCTAACGATGAGCAAGGTGATTGGTGTAATAAATGCAGAAAAGGCGACAGTACCAGAGAATTCCACTGAAACCGATGCACAAAAATGGCAGATCTATTAGGAAAAAACCAAAAATTGCAAAATTGGACAGAGTAGGATTACCTCTGCAAGAACTTCATACTTAATGGCCTAAGCGATGATCTCTACGACTACTACAATTCGAACAAGACAACCAAGGAAATCTAGGAGGCGCTGCAAAAGAAGTATAATATAGAAGAAGCTAGAGCAAAGAAATATGCCGTCAGACCTCAAATTTCAAATGACGGACGACGGGTCCGTAAAGATACAACCTCATGAACTTCAGAAAATAGCTTATGGGATTGTCTCCGAAGGTATGGTTATTGCTGAACAATTCCAAATTGTTGTTTTGATAGATAAACTATGTTGGAAATGGACTAGCCCGCAGTGGAAGTTATGGATGAATTTCAAAAAATTTACCCTATTGGATCTTTTATTGGGCATACGAAGTCTAACTGAGTTAGAACATTTCTATTTTCATTTAAATAAAATCATTTATTTTATTTAAATTCAAATATATTAAGGCATGAAATTAATTTTATTTGATTTAGTCTATACATAAATATATATATATATATATATATATATATATGAGTGCATGTGTAACATAACAATTCGTGAAAGGTATAATATGCCGATATATAGATGTTGGGATTTACATCGCAACAGACATATTAACTCATTTTATATGTCATTTATGTTGTCCAAATATGTGCATGTATATGTATTAGAATATATATAAATATATATATATATATATATAGACGCACATATATGTATGTATAAATATATTATATATAATATATGAACATAAATTTTATATGTATACATATATAAATATATATATATAGAAAGAAGGAGAAAAATTATTAAAAATTATTTATAAATCAAAATTACCTTATTTTTGCAAATATAATAACTTTAGTATTTTATTTTGTATATATTATGAATAAAGTAATGTTTTCATCCATAAATAATTAACATAAAATAATTGATTGATGAAAATTCAAATTTTACAATTTTAGAAAATCAAGTATCATAAAATAGAACTTAGAAAAAATTTGAAGATTTTTCAAAGTTGAAATATTATTTTTAAAACAAATACATTGATTTCGAAAATAATTATTTAATATAAAATAATATATTATCAAAAATTAAAATTTAAGATTTTATAAACTCTAGGATCATAAATGAAAGGTTAGGAAAACTTTGAAGAAATTTTCAATTATGTTATTATTTTTGAAACGATTTTTTGAAATAATATTAATTATTAAAAATAATAAACTTTGCTGAAAAATTCCTATATTTTTCTATATGTTTCTGAAATGATATATTGTAAAAAATTATAAAATCTAATTTTTAATGTAATAATTATTTGTATATGTAAAAAATTATTAATGACAAAAATTGATTTTTTACAGCAAACAACATTTTTCTATACATAAATCAAATAGTATAATAAACAAATTATGCACATAACCAAACTGATTGTGACAACCACATCTACTTACAAAAATCTCACCATACTAAACATATAGTAGAAATATATTTAAACAGATATGAAATTGCTCATTATAGGATCATACAATATATATTAATTACTGTAATATGAATTAAAATTACCAAATTAATGATGCCTTTGAATCCACGTTGAAGCAACGACTTCCCCACCTTTTACTGTTCTTGATTCGTCAGATTGCAAGTCCGAAATCACCGACCTCTAACTGTCGAATAGTATTATTTTGATTTGAAATATATTTGAAAATTTTGATATGGATTGTGAGCTATGTTTTAACCAGCAATGTAGAATGTAATGGCGGCCAAAATGGTTAGTAACTGGTTATATATATATATATATATATATATATATATATAGTTGTGTGTATATATATATAGTTGTATTAGAGAGAAACGAGGAAAACCTTTTTACCCATTCCCATTTTATCTTAACCCATTATCTTCAAGCCAATTCCCTATGTTTTATCCACCTTTAGACCTTTCCAAAATCGAAATTTTGCAGCCCTAATGATGGGCCTTTAACTCATCTAAGACCAAGCCAAAATACTATGCAATTAAATCTAATTTAATCACTTATCGATATTGTATATCGATCGATTATAAATGTATATAACATTATTTATTTCTCAAATCATATTCAAATTTTATAACTAATATTTCATAAATATGAATTAATTTAGTTACTTTATAACAATTATAAACTAATTAATTCGTTCGGTCTTAAGGGAATTCGTCATTTCGGCTGTGTAACTCTTGGGTGTAAATTTGGTCAGCGATTAACATCAAACTATTCTAATCTAATGTTAACGTTCACATATCACTTAGCAGGTGGTATGACATTATGGCTAAATTTATTACTTGCTCATTTTCGATAAAATCTAATTTTGGTTTAATAAGCGCTACCCGGCTTTTACATTTGTTTACAACAATTATGTTTGTCAAAACTATATCACTTTGGACTTATAAAATTTGGTAATGGTCAAAATTCCATCCTCATCCACATTCAACTTATAGTCTAAATACAAAGTCCCTGGTTCATTAATAACAATTATTATTAATCGAAATTCTCTGGCCAGAGACTTTGACACTGAGTTGACATGAGTTTAATGTGATACTAACCGCATATAACTAAGGAGATGAATCCTCTCTTGAATAGTGCTTCACTTTCAATACTTCCACTCAACCCAAGTATAGTCACTTGATGAATCCATGCCATGGTTTGGCTATAATCAAAGTAGAGCTTGCATATTGAAGATCCACGGTATTCTCAAGTCGACAGAACTATGTAAATCAGTCACGTCGATATTTTCTATTTGACCTTGGTTATATTAACCAACAGAAAACTATCGAGTGAGTCATTCCATAGTTATCCAATAACGATTAGTACGTAAACCCTAAGTGCCCCCAGAAGTAATGAGTAATACACTGCCCAACATTTGGAGAGCGTTACGTACTCCAGTCTCAATGGATATATAGTCTTGACGCATCTTGACTAGGAACATCTAAAATGGTATATTTGTTTCATTGTGATAAATTACTCACGGTTACAACACTTTGTAACCACTATCACAAAATATATCATTTATGGATTTTTCTATTAAATATACTTTTAATTAAGCTAATTAATTAATATAAGCACATTATATCAAGTACATAATAGGAAGAAGATATTTTTTATTTCGAATAAGATTGGTCAACGAGTTAGATACATGTAAAATATTACATAATTGCCTCTAGGGCATAACCCTAACTCTATCAAACTCCCATTTGCATTTGGGCTCAATTATGGAATCTAATTCCAACTTATCCAATCAGTTTTCTCAAAACCAGTTAAGTCAATCCCTTAGTGAATGGGTAAGCTATTATGTTTTAATTATCTACTTTGTCGATTAACTCTCTCTGACACCGATAAATTGCCTTTATCATATGGAACAATTCGAAGTATGTCTTTGGACTTCTAGTGAGCTTTAACAATATTTTGGGATTCTCAACATTCGAAACCACCTTTGGCTCAATTATAAATTTATGGATTTATATCTATATACATTGGTTTATTGTAGCGCTATTCAAGTTAATGTTCTAAACATTCCGTTGAATCGACCACAACCACTTTTATTTTGAAACATTTTTAAATTAAATATTTTAACTTGAATTTTATCATTGACATGTTATACTCAATATCACATATAAAAGTTTGTGTCTAAACGTTCCATCATAAAGAGTTCAATGTTTCTATAAACAATTCCCCAGTATTTCATAAATGCACGAGAACACCTCAAACAACGATTTAGTGATATCAGTTTAGATTTTATATTTGCTCCACGTATCAAATACATAAACAAAACACAATATCATACACAACATTATCTGTATGACAATTTCTGTTGCTAATGCATAAGGAATCCAACTTAAATGTTCTCTTTTTAATAGGGTTCTCTTGTATATCGTTTTGGCACAATCCCTATATCTTTTATACTCACCATGAAAGACATCATTTACAATCCAAAATTGAGTATTAAAACAAGTAAAGTTGAATTTAATACAAGCATATTTTTAAAATCAACAACGTGTTGTTTACTTATAATTTAGAAATATCAACGTACCTTTTAACGTTCTTTCTTATGAACACAAGCTTCCTCTGCACTTTGATTGAAAATCAAACTATTTGATATTTCTATCAAAATACTTTTTCTATCTTGATGCTTATAAAATGATATATTTGTATCATTTCTTGGATCATATCCAAAGAATCACAAACCCAATATCGCCCCACTGACTTCGAGGCATTTTTGGTTAATATGTGTAAACGGCTTACTTTAAGTCATTATTTAGAATTTTCCGTTTCAATACATAAGTACCAAACACTAAATCTTATTGGGTGATAATTTTGTGAGTAAATCTGAATTAACCTGAGCACGTTGAATATCGAATCTGCTATGCTAATTTCAACAATTGAAATTTGTGATATTATTTTTATCAACATGCTTATTTAATTCCAACCACATTAGTCTTTCCAATAAAGACACAATCTTGGCTGATGGATCACATCTCTTTGGTTACGACCACCAAAATCATATTTTGATAGTGTACTTGGAATTCTTTCAGATCTGCACATTATACCATATAGAGTCAACAATCTTAATGGTTTAATTGAACAACCGAGGATAATGTATATTTTAGACATTAATAAGAAACTCATAGTTTCTCTTCAATGTACAACAATACTTATTAGACATTCTAATGCTATGTATTCGTTTAGGTTAGTTAATTTCACTACATCTCATATAATCAGTTTTGTCTACGGATTGAATCCAATTCCATTTAACTACCAAAAATTTCTCAAAGAAATTCCTTCACAATGAAGTTGATATATCTTGAAACAACAATTGTTTCTTAGTGCAAATAGAATAGGGATTCATAAATGCTTTACGAACCTTTTTATTTATAAAACTTATTTTAGTTTAAAAAATTATGTTCAAAACAAAAATATGTCATTTGATGACAGACCTTTCCAAAAAAAATTTTGGAGATCCATACAAGATCCCTCATGAACAATTATTACATGCAATCTTTCGACTCGCACAACCTGCCAACTTCTTGGCCTAGGACATGTTGGGATTTCTTACAAATCCTTATCTTGTATGATTTTGTAAACGGTTGTTTAGATGAAATAATATCAACCTGTTTACAAATCACAAGTACATGGTCTTATAGAAAGAAACTAATTCAGATTCACTCACAATTAATCGTAAATTTTCCAACAATGCCTGATTACTCCTTATCGATGCATCATTATGTATCACATAGGGAGTGATTTTGAGATTGAATCTATATTCATTTTTAGGTATATTTGGAACTCTTTCCAATATACTCACTTATTCTACAAAATTAAATCATTTTATTCCATTGCATGCTATTTTATTTACTTTACCTTTATATTCTATGATTTTATCATAAATTTACTACATGTGTATCTAATATATAAGTTCATGTTGGTAATAAATCTCTGATGAATATAACAAAGTATGTGGAACCTTTTTGGTATTAATAGACTTGTGATTGCATACATCATTATGTATTAATTCAAAGAGTTCATCAACTCTTATGATGCTCCCACTGAATGGATGCATAGCCATTAATTGTTTGAGAGATAATTAACTTGTATCATATGATTCGTAATCATATAGTAATACTATTTCTCAAAACTATGGCTTAGTCTATAATTCCAAAACAACTGTAATTAATATTAGATACATACGTATTTTTGTTGCATCACTTTTACTATGAAAACAAATTCTATAATATAGTTCTATTTCATAATACTCATATTGAAATATAGTTATGTCTATTTTTCAGTCCCAAAATAAAACATTATTTCATAAATAATGCTCAGTACATTTTACGAAAACAATTTTCATAATTTGATGTAATAATTAGGTTATATATGCCATGCTCCCACTATTTCTGCCATTACCATAATAGCGCACATAATTTAGAGGTCCACCATTCACTTAATATTGTTATTATTGTTTACTTATTTCATATGCCGCAACTAATTTACAGAGGAGAGTTCTTTGATCAAATATCTTAAACTCAAAGAAATAAATGTTATAGAAATGTATTTTCTATATGAAAATACATTTCGGAATAAAAATCATATTCCATATACCAATATTAAGTATCAGTTATTATTACAATTTCTGTTTTCAATGTTTCTCTATGAAGCAGAAGTGACAATTCATTTTCTTCATTCCCACTTTACCTTAAATTATATCTATTCTTATACATTCATTTTTTTTTTCAAATGGTCAAACTATTCAAAAGAAAACCTTACTACAATATCATAACAAACCATTTACAAAAGCGCATTCGATTATTCTTAGCATTTAAAACGTCAAATATGTTGCACCTGATGTAAACCGATCAAGATGACATTTCAACGATCGAGTTCTTAGATATATCTCATAGTTTATGGTCTTGTGTTACATTAAAACAATACGATCCTTTTGAAATCGTTCGAGTTGAATACATGATGTTAAAATATTGTTTATTGGCTCACTTCGAATGAACTAACTTCATCGAAATATTGTACCCCACAAACTACGACTGTTCACCATATAACCTTTGTATGTGAAAGTACATGGATCAAATATCCATAGTTTTAAATTGCATTTAGAGTTCAAAAACTCATAAAATGCAATACACGGTCTAAACCAAATAAACATATAAGTGCCCAACTTAAGAATATATTATAATTAAAATTGGGCACTTGCATAGGTATAGAAGCATTATATAACATGAAATTAAATTTATTAGTAAGTATATATTATATTTTTATTTGTCAACTTTCAATTCAGTTTGTTTATATATGTTAATTGACAAACGTTTTATCAATCATATTAAATGCACAAATTTATCATTGTAGATAATTATAACATTATATAGCATATGTTCTTATAATATTAGAAATGTTAAATGTTACCATTTCATTTTTCTAATAAGGCACCCACTTGTCTTTTATATTTCTCCAAACCCTAAGATGAAACATAAAAGTCTTACAACTTCACTAATGGGTGTCAGAACTCATTTATTTTGGTATTCTGACTTTGAGTTTGCTCAACAAATCATGACCATACAAACGATGGATAACTCCTTATCGGTTGTATCATATACAAGTCCTAACCCATTTTCCTTGTTCTAATCTCATGTCGACCTTGACTTTTCTCACTAAATCGAAAGAGATTATTTACCTACTATACCGTGATGGCCTAAGTATAGTATATATACCTTGAGTTTGCTCAACAAATACATATAGTTATCTTACCTCATCTGTTCAATACATTAATAATACTGTTTGCGTCAAAATTGGTCACAAACCCTAGAAGTAGTGAAAGCACCAATGTATATACATAAATCCTCAATGTCCATACATAAATCTTAGATCCAGATTAAGTAGAGAATAAAAATGAAGAAATAGCAAAGTTAAAAATGCAAGGAAGAAAGAACACAAGATTTATAGTGGTTCGGCTAACTCTGGCCTACGTCCACTTTGAATCAATCCTTTTATTCCTTTTATAATGAATTACAGTTACAAGCCTTTGAAAATCAATAGCAAAAATGGCATAGTTTCGCCTAGGAGAGAAGAAGATGATCCCTTTTTCGTTGCCATAGGACTGCTATTTATAGGTGTAGATCCGAAAATACCTTCCCAAAAACCTGGAATACCTCTTGTCATGTGCAGTTGGGCCCACATGACCGATATAGAGTGATTTGGGATCGATCCAAGTGTAATTCATATCGATCCCAAAATAGTCCAATCAAGCTGGGATCGATCATGAACAGTCTTTGGTGCATCAGGAAACTTCTACAAAAAATTATAGCATTTGGACTTGTAGATCTTGAGTTATAATCGATGCAAGTTTGAATTTGTTAAAGGCTGTTGAGTTCACATCGCTTCTATTCACATTGCTTCTGTTCGCGTTGCTTCCGTTCACATTACCTCTGTTCGCATCGCTTCTGTTTGCATCGCTTCTGTTCCCGTCGCTTCTGTTCACATTGCTTCTATTCGCATCGCTTCTATTCGCATCGCTTCGTATCCATCTTCTGGTATCCAATACTTTGTATCCATCTTCTTGCATCCATCACTTCGTATCCATCTTTCGGTATCCATCACTTCATATCCATCGGCCAGTATCCATCACTTTGTATCCATCAGCCGGTATCCATCACTTTGCATCCATCATCGTGTATCCATCACTTCGCATCCATCTTTTGGCTTCCATCACTTCGTATCCATCATCTGTATCCATCACTTCATATCCATCTTTTGGTATCCATCACTTCGTATACATCATCAGGTATCTATCATTTGGTGTCCATCATCTGGTATCCATAGTGGTGGATACGAGCGCATCGATACGGGCCAGTTTTTCACGAATATTAATCCATCCATAACTCGAGCATATGAACTCCGGTTGACTTGAAATTCGAAGTGTAGACTTATTGAACATTGCTTATCGTTCTCGATCGATCCCATCTTGATTGAAGCTTGGTCCGATCATAGCCTTGTTTCCAATTGATTGTATGAATATTGATCCATTCATAACTCTAGCATATGAACTCCGATTGACCTGAAATTCGAAGTGTAGCCTTACTGAACCTTGTTTATTATTCTCGATCGATCCTACCTTGATTGAAGCTTGGTCAAATTTTGATGGTATCGACCATAGCCTTCTTTCCAATTGATCATACGAATATTGATCCATCCATAACTCGAGCATATGAACTCCGATTGACCAAAAATTCGAAGTGTAGCCTTACCGAACCTTGTTTATCATTCCTGATCAATCCCGCCTCGATTGGAGATTGGTCTAATTTTGACGGTATCGATCATAGCCTTGTTTCCAATCGATCTCCAATCTTGATATCCATCCTTTTTAACCAATTTGTTGAAATTCTGGACTTGACCAAAAGGTGGGTTAACAAATACTATGCATAAAATCCCTAGCTTGAGTTTGCTCAACAATTAAGGAGTATGTAAGTAATTTATTAATATACATATATGGTAGAGGACAACATTATATTGAAGATTCATAACCCTCAATATATATATATATATATATATATATATATATATATATTGAGTGCTATCGACTTATAGAATAATATATTTCTTATAAAATACCCCAACGATTCAAGTGTCAGACATGTCAGAAATCACGGTATATGTACATTTACATATGTATTTATTTCTCAAGTCTATTTGGGTTTCTTTAATGTTCCACATTTAGTTTATACACATATCATATAAGTTTTATTGTTATATAACTTTTATGTTTCACATTACTTATATGATAGTCTTACGTATAATATATAATTAATTAAATCTTATCTAATTAATTTTAATCACTTAACTCTTTAATTAATTATAAATTGGTATTCCAATATAACTTTTATATTGGACATATCTACTATAACATTTATAATGTATACTATACTCTTTATAGTGTGACACACATATATCATATATATGTGTATTTTATTTATCAAATTAACCTTTAATTAATTTATTCAATTAAACATTTTTTGTTAAAATTTATTAATTTCAGAATTTATCTTGTATACATACATGTATACTTATGTTATCTTAAACATTTTAAAATAATATAACATATATCAACATATGTAATACTTGCATATATGCAATAATTAATTAACATATTTAATTAATTTTCTTTATTAATCTTATTAATAAATTAAAATTTGAAATTATTATATAAATTTTTTCAAACAATTTGAAAATATCATTATCATTTCTAACTTTTGAAGACTTATGCAGTATTATAATTTTTAAAATAAACATGTTTTATTTTAAATTTAACTATTAAATTTAAAATCGTTAACATTAATTTCGAAAAAAATAGCCCAAGGCCTAACGTGGGCCTTTTCTATTTGGAGCAACCTTTGGGCTCATTTCACCTCTTGGTCCAGGCCGGTGACCAGGTAGGGCAGGGTATTTGATTACCTAATTTCAATCCTGGACATTATCTTTCTAGACACCGTACTAAGTTGGAAAGCTTAATAAGTTAGCCCTAATATGACTAATTTAGACCGCATAGGCTATTGGGCTATGATACCATTGTTAGAACTAGACTAGCCCTTAGCGGAAGTTATTGGTGAATTTCAAAAAATTTACTCTATTAGATCTTTTATTGGGCCTATGAAGTCTAACTGAATTAGAACATTTATAAATTTCATTTCAATAAAATCATTTATTTTAATGAAGTCAAATATATTAAGATATGAAATTAATTTTATTTGATTTATTCTATACATAAATGTACCATATACATATAAGTGTAAATGCATGTATAACATAATAATCCATGACAGGTACAATATGCCTATATGTAGATGTTGGGATTTACATTGCAACGAGAATATTAGATTATTTTTATGTCATTTATATTGTCCAAATATGTGCATGTATATCAATATATGTTTTACAATACATACACATATGTATGCATAAATATATTATATATAATATAGGAACATAAAACACTTATATATAGATAAATATATATAGAAAGAGAGAGAACAATTACTAAAAATTATTTATAAATCAAAATTAACTTAGTTTTGCAAACATAATAATTTTAATATTTTAATTTGTATATATTATGAATAAAATAATGTTTTCATCCATAAATAATTAAAATAAAAAATATATTGATGAATTCAAATTTTACATTTTTCAAAAATCTGTGATCATAAAATAGAGCTTAGGAAAAATATAGAGATTTTCAAAGTTGAAATATTATTTTTAAAAACAAATACATTGATTTCAGCAATAATTATTTAATATAAAATAATATATTATTAAAAATTAAAATTTTAAAAAAAAAATAATTCTAGAAACATGAATGAGAAGTTACAAAAAATTTTGAAGAAATTTTTAGTTAAATTATTATTTTTAATAAATCATAAACAGTTTTTCCAAAAAAATATTAATTATTAAAAATAATAAACTTTATTGAAAAATTCCTAAATTTTTTCTATATTTTTCAGAAATGATATGATATTTTTTTAAATATAAAATTGAATTTTTAATGTAATAATTATTTATATATAATAAACAATTTAAAAATTCAATAAATGTTAATTTAAAAATATGAATATATGTATGATAATTAATTTTTGAACTCATATTATATATAAATAAGTGTATTATGCATATATGCTATTATGAGAGAGAAATATACACTAATATACATATATATACGAATTTATTAATAAATATATATAAAATAATTATTAATGACAAAAATTTATTTGTACAGTAAACAATACTGATCTGTGATAACCATATCTACTTACAAAAATACCACCTAGCTAAACATATAGTAGCAATATATTTAATAGATATGAAATTACTCATTATAAGATCATAGAATATAATTTAATTACTAAAATATGAATTAAAATTACCAATTTAAAGATGCCTTTGAATCCACAATGAAGCAATGACTTCCCTTCCTTTTACTGTTCTTGATTCGTCAGATTACAAATCCTGAATCACCGACCTCTAATCATCGAATAGTATTATTTTAATTTGAAATATATTTGAGAATTTTGGAGTGGATTAAGAGCTATGTTTTAACCAGCAATGTAGAAGATAATGGCGGCCAAATAGGTTAGTAATTGTTTTTAGAGATACATGCATACATATATACATACACACGCGCGTGCACACATAGGATTGTATTAGATTGAAATGAGGAAAACATTTTTACCCATTCTCACTTTATCTCAACCCATTATCTCCAAGTCAATTCCCTATGCTTTAGCCACCCCTAGACCTTCCCAAAACCGAAATTTTGCAGTCCTAATGATGAGCCTTAAACCTATCTAAGCCCAAGCCAAAATACTATGCAATTAAATCTAATTTAATCGCTTGTCGATATTGTACATCGATTGATATATTTATAAATATTATAAATATATATAACACTATTTATTTATCAAATCATATTCAAATTTTATAATTAATATTTCATAAATATTAATTAATTTAATTAGTTTATAACAATTATAAACTAATTAAATCGTTCGGTCTTAAGGGAATTCATCATTTCAGTTGTGTAACTCTTGTGTGTAAATTTGGTCAGCGAATAACATCGAACTATTCTAATGTTAACATTCACACATTACTTAGCAGGTGGTGTGATATTATGGCCAACTTTATCGCTTACTCATTTTCGTTAAAATCCAATTTTAGTTTAATAAGCGTTACCCGGTTGTGACATTTATTAAAACCAATTCTCTTCGTCAAAACTATATCATTTTGGACTTATGGAATTTGATAATGGTCAATATTCCAGCCACATCCACATTCAAATTTATATTCTAAATACAAAGTCCTTGGTTCAGTAATAATTATTATTATTAATCGAATGTTCTGGCCAAAGACTTTAACTTTGAGTCGACTTGAGTTGACTGTGATACTAATCGCATATAATTGAGGAGATGAATCCTCTCTTGAATAGTGCTTCACTTTCAATACTTCCACTCAACCCAACTATAGTCACTCGATGGATGCCATGCCATGATTTGGCTATAATTAAAGTGGAGCTTTCATGAAGATCCATAGTATTCTTAAGTCGAGAGAACTGTGTAGATCAGTCACATCGATATTTTCTGTTTCACCTTAGTTATATTAACCAACAAAAAACTATCAAGTGAGTCGTTCAATAGTTATGCAATAAATATTAGTATGTAAACCCTTAGTACCCCGATAGTCATGATTAAATACACTGCCCAACATTTGGAGAGTGTTACATACTCCAGTCTCAATGGATACAACGATATCCAGTCTCGATGCATCTTGAATAGGAACATTTAAAATGGTATGTTTGTTTTGTTGTGATAAATTACTCATGGTTACAACACTTTGTAACTACTATCACAAAATATACCATTTATGGATTTTTCTATTAAATATACTTTTAATTAAGTTAATCAATATAATCACATTATATAACTTTTATTTTGAACAAGATTTGTTGACGAGTTAGATATATGTAACAAATTACTTAATTATCCCTAGGGCATATCCCTAACTCTATCAAACTAACCCCTAGTTTGAAGGATTTTAAGAATAATCTGAGATATAAAACTAAAGAATATTCTTTGGAAAGGATGATAACTCGCCTCCGTATTGAGGAGGAATCACGTAAACAAGATATGAAGGAAGAAGTGCTTGTTATTACAGGCAACACTAAGAAAGCTGTAGTTTTGAAACCAAATCCAATTTTTTTTAAGAATTAGAACCGCAAGCTTAGTCAAAACTGCAGCAAACAGAAACCACCCTAAAAGAATGACTTTGGATAGTTGTTTCTTTGCTACAACTGTGGAAAACCATGTCATATGGCACGCAAGTGTAGGAACAGACCAGACCCTGCACCATAGGCTAACCCGACTAAGGAGCCTCTAATGGCTATGATTACTGATGAGATTCACCTTGTTGGAGGATCGGAAGGTTGGTGGGTAGATACAAGTGCTACATTCCATGTCTGTTATGACCGTGCTATGTTCAAAACATACACGGAGACTAAGAACAAGAAATTATTGTTGGGAGACTCTCGCACCACTATTGTTGTTGGGATTGGAAACATAGAGCTGAAGTTTATCTCTGTGAAGATCGTCATTCTAAAGGATGTAATGCACACTTCAGAGATGAGAAAGAATCTTGTTTCAGGTAATCTTTTTAATAAGGTTGGTTTTACACAGACTATTGCGGCTGATATGTGCATCATCACTATGAATGGTATGTTTGTGGGTAGAGGTTATGCAACTAATGGTATGTTTAAACTGAATGCTGAACGTAATAAAATGTCTGCTTCTGCTTATGTGTTGTGCGATTTTAATATCTGACACTCTAGATTATGTCATGTGAATAAACATATAATTCGTAACATGAGCACCTTAGATATTATCCCTAAAATGTCACAAACTGGTTTTGATAAAGGTGAATTCTATAGTCAAGAAAAATCACTAAGAAACCACGTAAATCAGTTGATAGAGTTTCTGAACCTTTAGATTGTATTCATCCTAATATATATAAGCTTGATGGAACTTTGACAAGACATGGACACCGTTACTTTATCACTTTTATTGATGACTGTTCCGATTTTACTTATGTATGCCTTATGAAAAATAAAAGTGATGCATTTGATATGCTTAAATCATGTAAAAATGAAACTGAGAACCAATCCAATAAGAAAATTAAGAGACTTCATAATGATAGAGGAATAGAATGTGATCCTAGTTTATTTTTTAATTTCTATAAATTGTATGGTATAATTCATGGGAGAACTGCACCTTATTCACCTGAAATGAACAGTAAAGCTGAAAGAAAAAATAGAACCTTTACCGAATTAGTTGTAGCAATCTTATTGAATTCGGATGCAGCAAAACATTATTGGGGGGATATTTTATTGAGTGTATGTTGTATTGAATAGAATACCTATATCGATAAGTAAAATCGAACCATTTTAAATTTTAAGAAATTATAAACCAAATGTGTCTTATTTTAGAACTTGAGGATGTTTGGCATATGTTCGTATACCAGACACTAAGAAAATAAAATTAGCAAGAAGAGCATATGAATGTGTATTCCTTTTAAATTGAGGAATAGTGGGGGCACATCAAGTAACACCATGCCTATTAGAACAATACTTATCTTCTTAAAATGAAACTAGAAGAAGTAAAAGAGCAAGAACTGTAAATGATTTTTGGTTCAAATTTTTGTGTTTTTAGTATAGAGGTGGATCCCTTGAATCTCCAAGAGGCCTTATCTACCTTAGATGTCGACTTTTGGCATGAGGCTATAAATGATGAAATGGATTCTTTGGAGTTCAATAAGACTTGACACTTAGTAGATCTAACGCCTATTTGTAATTCTATAGGCTGTAAATGGGTACTTAAAAAGAAATTAAAACCTGATAGCACGGTTGATAAATATAAACCCCATTTAGTAGCTAAAGGATTTAAGCAAAGAGAAAATGTAGACTTTTTTGACACTTTTCACCTGTAACTGGGATTACATCCATTTGAGTATTAATTTCACTTGCATCTATTCATAATTTAATAATACACCAAATGGATGTTAAAACTGTCTTTTTAAATGGTGAATTAGAAAAGGAAATTTATATAGACCAACCTGAAGGATTTGTAGTTTATAGTCAAGAACATAAAGTTTGCAAGTTAGATAAATCATTATATGGCTTAAAACAAGCACCTAAACAGCAGCATGAAAATTTTGATAACTTAATAATCTCACATGGTTTCAAAGTTAATGAAAGTGATAAATGCATTTACTATAAATCTGAGAATGACATTTGTACTATCATATATCTGTATGTGGATGACCTACTTATTTTTGGGTCAAACATTCATGTCTCTGTTATATCTTTGTTAAGTGCTAACTTCGATATGAAAGATCAATGTGAAGCAAGTGTAATCCTTGGTATTAAGATTACTAGGTCTGAAAAGGGGCTTTCTTTGGAACAATCTCATTATATTGAAAAGATTCTAAAGAAATAAAATTACTTTGACTATAAACCTGCATGTACACCATATGTTCCTAGTGTAAAGCTATTTAAGAACACTGGTGAAGGTGTAAAATAGTCTGATTATGCGATCATCATCGAGAGCCTTCAGAATGTCACCGATTGTGTTAGACCCGACATTGCCTATGTCGTGGGATTATTATGCATGTTTATTAGTAGGCTTAGTATAGAGCATTGACACACTATTGAGAGGGTCATGAGATACCTAAAACGAACCATGAATATTGGGTTACATTATGAAAATTTTCCAGTTGTCATTGAATGTTACACCAATGCAGACTGGAATACTTTATCTGATGATTCAAAAGCAACCAGTGGCTATATCTTTAGCATTGTTGGAGGTGCCGTTTCTTGGAAATCTAAGAAACAGACTATTTTGGCTCAATTTACTATGTAGTATGAGATGATAGCACTAGCCACAGCTAGCAAAGAAGCAGAATACTCAAGAAAACTGCTAGCTGAGATTCGTTTATGGAAAAACCAATATCAGCTGTGTTGATCCATTGCGATAGTACCGCGGCTATTGCAAAAGTACAGAACCGTTATTACAATGGTAAGATACAACAGTTACATCATAAGCATAATACCGTAGAGAGCTACTCTCTTCAGGTGTTGTTAAAGAGGATCACATTCGCAGTGATGAGAATTTGGCAGATCCTTTGAAGAAAGGACCGGCCAGAGAGAAAGTCCTTAGAACTTCTAAAAGAATGGGACTATTTCCCTTAGATTGTCGAGTCACGCACAATGGTAACCCGACCTAATTATTGGAGATCCCAAGAATTATGTTCAATGGGTAAGAACAAGTTGTGAAGTGATATTAGTTGTACATGCTATTTTTATATTAAGAAGCACGTATTCCTAAAGTGATTAGATGATGAGTTAGTAGAAACTCTTAATGAGATCTATACTCTACTTGGAGTGAAGTACCTACCTTCTGGAGTATTCTTGATAGTCACCTATGCGAATGTGGAAATATGACCATTTTCTATGGAGTTTTGGACAAAATTCCTAGAGCATTCACTAAACTGGGATTGACATGCATAGCCATAAATGCACGTGTTTATTTGATTGCACTCTAGAAAGATTGTGTGTGATCTAATGTTAGGAATAGAGTTCAAGACTACGTGTCACTCTAGTAAAAACTAAACCCTATCCACTATGCAAAGGTTCTAGTCAAAAGTCACCTTTGTTTATGCATAATCTTATGTTTCAGAAACTGCTCGAAAAAAAAACAAGTGGAGGATTGTTGGAAATGTTTTTGTTTATGAAGTGAATTTATTAAAAAATTAAATAAGAAACAGGTTAATGGTAATTTATTTATGAACCATTATTATAATTGAGTTATTTAAAATTTATAATATTTATGAATCATTATTATAATTAAGCCGTTGCAATTTTGTAATGGTATTATATTTATGAATCATTATTATAATTGAGTCGTTACACTTGCACAACAGTAATATATTTATGTGACATTATTATTGAGCCACTACAACAGCTAATGGTATTACAATATTGTTTTAAATGAGAATAAATTAAAATCCATTAACATTCCATCACTTTTAGTAACGTATACAATTTACATTTTGCCTATTTAAATGATGGATAGACAGAAGAGAAATTGTAAGAATTATAGACATTTTCTTTTTCTTCTTCCTTCAACAAAAATAAACACCTTGAGCAGTATTTCAGAATGCAAATCAGAACTAATTTTGTCAGTGCAAACAGGTTGATATTTTTCCAAATTAGAGAGACTGTTTTATCCTAGAGGTGACAACGTTTGTTTTTCAGAACTGCTTTGCACCTTCGATCAGAACGCTGAAACGACTTCAAGAGAGTGACGACGTACACGACTCAGCCAAAGTTCATTGTTCCCAAAAGAAACTAATAACTTCAAGTGTATGAATTGTAGGTATCATATTTGATTCATAGTGATATCAATTCATTAATATTGGTATCATTTCTGACTCATAATGGCAACAGTTTAAGAAAAAAATGAAGGGAAAACTATGTATACTAGTAAAAAGTACAAGCTTTTGATAAACATGTTTGTGGTATTATTATTTTAATTTATTGGTATTATTTTTGCTACAATTACATGGAAAATGTTCTATAAAATATTACAAAATTATGAACTTTATTCTAAACAGCTAGTGGGTATCAGTTTTGTTAAACACCGGTGTCAGTTTTCATAAAAATGTAATTTGAAACAATTTTGGACACTACAAATCATTTAACATAAACATACATAGTATAAGTGTCATTTATTATTTATAATGGTATAAGTTTTTAAAATAATGCAGTAACAACAATTCAAAAAAGTGCAATGTACAAATTTGAAACAGACATACTTCTGGTATCATTTTTGCATTGTATTGTTTTTTCTTAAAATACATTGAAATTTATGTACAAAATTATAAAGTCGTCAACACTAGTTGAAATAGTCCAAGGGTATCATTTTTTTTAGATATAAATATTAGTTTTTATAAACAAGATATTTCGAATAATTTTGACAGTTCCAAATTATTGCCTTTAAGCACACAAACTATAGTTATCATTTTGGTTTATAAAGGTGTCAGTTTTTATAATTTTTTTTAATAAAAACAACTTATCAAAGTACATGGTAAATACTTCACACAAAATGATTATTTGTTTCACTTTTTGAAGATATCAATGTCATCATTGTTTCCAATGATTTGGAAAACAATTTATTAAATTATAGTTTACAATTGTACTGAAAACATACAGTAATTATCATTTCATTTAAGTTTAGGTTTCAGTTATTAAAAATTACAATTTATATAATTTAAAAATTGAAAAATAGTAACATCAAACTAAAAAATTGGAGGTATCATTTTTTGGATTATGTTAGTATTAGTTTTTTAACAATTTGCAATGAAAACAATTTGCCAAACTAAAAAGTATACTCTTCAGACAAATATAAAGTGGGTATCATTTTTCTAAGTATTGGTATCAGTTTGCTACAAATAAGACTGAAAATTAATTTGTAAATTACAAGGTATCAATTCCACATAAAAAGACTGTGGGTATCACTTTTGTAGTATGTTAGTATTAGTTTTATCATATATGTGTGTGAAAAAATTCTTCGATTAGAAACAGCAAATTAAATTAAACATTCAAAATTAAGCAGGCAGATGGATATTTTTTTATGCAATATATTAGTATCGGTTTTTAAATAAATGATAATGACTATTATTTTTAAAGCTTCAAAGCCTTGTCTTTTACCAAACAATTTATCGGTATTATTTTTGCAATATGTATCATGTCATAAAGTGATAATGTTTGTAATTTTACCGAATTGAGTTGTTCGTCTTCTAATTTTTCATCTGCAACTTGTTTTCCTTTTCCTTTTGAGCTTTTTCCTATTTAACATTTTCAATACTATTAGAATACATTTAATAATATGATATTGTTAGTATCAGTTTTATTATTTTGTAGTATCATTTACCAGAGTTTCTATTTTAATTTCTTTCTGAATTGTTTTTTCAGTTTTTCTTTTTGTTCTTTATTCTTTTTTTTTTGCAGATTTTCTTCAATTACTTTCTCAGCAGCTGTTTTTTGCCGCATGTTTGCTTCATTGTTCTGTTAAATAAATTCAATGTTATTATAATAAAACTATATTAACTTTGTCATACTTCATTCTATATTATTAGTTACCTTCTCTGGTATATTTTCTGTTATTTTTGGTTGGTTTTCATCTGCTGTAATTTTTTCGTTTCTTCTCGTTGTTCCTTTTTCTCAATTTTGCTACATCTCTTCTTCTACTGGAGCTTTTCTAAGTTTTAACTTGCTAATTTTTCCTTTCACCGTCTTTGCTATCGACTCAAATTGAGGTAGGTTTTCATTTTCTGCCATTGTGTATTGCTGTTGAATATCTACTGTATGTAGTATTTCAGTGTTCCGATTTTGAGTTTGTCGCTGAATTTCTGCTAAAGCTAGGTTCTCTACTTCTCGAATCTGTGATTGTTTTCTGATTTGTGCTGATTGTTCATTGTTTGCTGATGTTTGTGGTTGTGTTGGAGATGATGATTTGCGTTATCCCATCTTTTGGCAAAGCTGAGATACCCAATTTAGCTGAAAATCAATAATAACAAGTCATGAATATTAACTATGCATTGTAGGATAACCATGGATATCGACGAATTTTGTCCGAGTCTGGATCGGGCTACAATTGACAAGACATGACAAGCAAAACCATAAAAGATAGAATTTCAAATTTCAGGTTAATTGGAGTTTGTATGAATGGGATATGATCGATACAAGTTAGATAAAATATGCTGTTCGTATCCATCAGAAAACCGAGGTGACGACCTTTTCGAATCGCTCGGATTCATATCCATCAAAGAGCTATCATCAAGTTCGAATCCATCATACAGCTCAATTTCGAATCGATGATGTTCGATTCCATATGGGGTTAGGTTCTTCGCATCGATCCGAAAGCCACAGCGTCATATTAATTCAGTTTGTATCCATCATGGTTGAATTACTTCGTATGATCAGGAACTGGACCGATTCGCATCGATCACAGGTGAGTTTGGTTCGTGTCCATCCACATCGTAGTTGTTCTAATCGATAACGTACAAGTCCTTGTTCGTATCCATCTTGCTCAGGCGAGTTCGTTTCGTATCGATGGTATCTACGGCAATCGATGCGAAATACACCAATATTCATTGATACGAACGAGGGCTATGACGGACCGATAGTCGATTCGAAGAAGGACTAGAATGAATGGTTGCGAACCAGTAATTGATGCGAATAAAACTCCAGAATTGAAGACAGGTAACTCGGTCAACTCGGCGCACAAGGTGGATCGATCCAGGAACATCGCAACACGTCACCGCATGCTCACGTACCCTGATCGATTCGAAGTTATCGATGCGAATCAATCGATTCGAACCACATGGCCTGCCAAAAATCACAACTCATATCGATCATATCTCCTAAATCACAGATCCAAATACCATGAAATTTTCATAGGAGCTTACGTACAAGATGAAGAATGTTCCTGCCAAGTTTCAGATCGATTGGATCATTTTTTGATCGATATGAAATTGAATTGTATCGATCACAGATCGAGTCAAAACTTGGTGGGGTCGGTCGCACAGGCCCACTCACGTGCCAGAAGAAGTCTTCCGAAGTTTGAGCGCGATATCAGCCTTCTACGCCTATAAATAGCCCCCTGAAGCCTACAGAAAGAGGATCTTTTTGCTATTCGTCGTCCAGACTCTGCCTGATTCAATTCTGCATTGAACCATTGTTGTTATATTTGAATTCCTTTATTGTAACTGTACAATCATTTGTAATCAGCAAAGAACATCAATAAAAGACAAAACCTTTTGAAGTGGACGTAGGCCAGAGATAGCCGAACCACTATAAATCTTGTGTTTCTGTTCGTTATTTCTGGATTGTTGTTTGTTGCTTACTTAGATCTGTGAATTTTGTTTGGAATATTGCTGATTTATATTCATAGTTTGGTGCTTTCATGATACTTGAGGTTTGTGACCAATTTTGGCGCAAACACTTTGGTGCTTTCACTGAGGAGGACTAGCACCCGCTACATCGGATTGAAGTTGAGATTTGAAAAGCGTGAAGGATTCAGATTTAGAGAGAATGACTCGACAAACCAGTAGAAGACAGAGGGTTGAGAGAAGCCAACAAGGAGGAAGCCAGGAGGCATCCTCTGGAGCTGGAGAAGGATAAGCTTCGATCTACATCACCAGGGATGAAATGGAGGCTATGGCTAATTAATGCATGAAAGAATGATGAAGTGTCAACAGGAGATGCTGCAGAATTTCTTTGAACAGATGAGAGCAGCGAGTGTGCAGAACCTTGGACCAACTATAGCGGCCGCAAGTGCAGGACAAGGAGTCAGGATTGCGGAAATTAATGAAGGTCGGGTTCAAGACTGGAATGCAGGACCTGAAGGCAATCAACAAGGACTTGGGGACAGCCCTCAGGATCAGACACTGGAAGACCTATAGATGAAGCTCAATAGGCAAGAGCCGACTCTAATGCTAACAAGCCGCATGAAGAGTATGTACCAGAATTCCCTTCGAGACTTGAGGGGCATGACAGAAACATGACAAGGGGGTAACCCCTAGATGGAGATGAAAGAATGATTGGTCTAGTGCGACGAATAATGAGAGGAGGATTGTCGAGTGGAGGATTGGAAGAAGTCAGACGGAGTCCGTTCACCCCGAATATCAGCAATGCAAGGAACCCTCCAAAGTTCAAACTGCCTATGCTGGATCCTTATGACGGGAAGTCAGACCCAACGATGCATATTACCAGATACATCAGGCACATGGAAGTGCTGGGGGCATCTGAGGAAGTGATGGCTCAATGCTTCCCTCTATACTTGTCAGATTTGGCTGTACTTTGGTTTAGGCAGCTAGAGAACGGATCGATCAGAACATGGGACAAGCTTGTAGAATGCTTCATGAGACAGTTTAGGGTCCACGTGACGTGACCCAAGAGTGTGATGACTTTGGCTTCAATAAAGCAAAGGACCGGATAGTCCATAAAAGATTTCCTACTGCGGTTCAATGCAACAGCGACTTCTGTAGATCGCCCGGATCCATCGATGATTTTGATGGCGGCGGCGGCAGGAGTTGGGGAAGGCACCGAATTCAAATATTCTTTGGCAAGAGATCCACCACAAGATCTTGGAGAATTTTATCATGAAGCTGAAAGATTCATTCGGCTGGAAGAATCACGAGCCGAAAGGTGAGAAATAAATGCTGTGCAGGGCGAAGGAATCGCCAGGGAACAATCTGGAGCAGACAAAGGAAAGAGAAAGCAGGATGATAGACATGATGGTCCTGATAAACGGAAGAAATTTCGAGAGCCCAGATTCATACAATACATAGATCTGACGGCAAGTCTAGAAAGGATTTACACTGAAACTCGGGGGCAACTCCCCTATCGAAAACCACCCAGGAGAGATCCCACAGAGCGGGAGCGCAGAAGCGGAAAATATTTCCTATTCCATGAGCTGGATGGGGACACTACCGATGAATGCCATCACCTAAAGGATGAGGTCGAAGAACATGTCAGGAGTGGTAGATTGCCAAAATATACCAGGGAACGGACTGCGGCCATAAGACCTGAACAACTGCCGCCTCCACCTAACAGAACTGATCCTGGATCGGGATCACGACTCGTCATCAATTGATTATGATGGCAAGGGCAAAGTTTAGGATTGGGACTTTGGTCGATTAGTTTTCTTAGATTTGATTTTAAAAATAAACGGCTATTCCACTTACTCATGTACGGGAACCGAAGAGATCCATAGGCATGCTCTGAGATGGTAATAGGCCGCTCTGCCCGAAGAGGCAATGTCTAGTTTTTCCTGATGTTTGAGATTGAACATCTAGGGCTTGAATTTAATAAATAAACTCGAATTTCTTGAAATAAACCTTTGATCAGAGAGTTAAAGGATGAATATCAAATACCGAAATAAAAATGATTGCTTTATTACCCTACCCGGAGTGGTAGGGTCCGGAGTGCAAGAAGTGAGTTGCTTCGCCAGAAAGCGATAGGATCGACTCACTTAATGTCGTTTCCCATTTACCAAAGAGTGATTGGATCGAGACTCGATAAGAGCCCGGAGAGGCTGTGATCGGCCCACGATTTAGGCCATGACATCGCTTAATGTTCAAATACACTAAACCGGAGTGCAAGAAGTGAGTTGCTTCGCCGGAGAGCGACAGGATCGACTCACTTAATGCTATTTCCCCTTCACCGGAGAGTGACAGGATGGGATCCAGCAAGACCCTGTAAAGGATACGATCGGTCTAGAACGACCAAGACATCGCTATATGCCCTAGCTGGGGCTAGAGTGCAAGGGATAGAAGGCAAAGCCGGAGTGCAGCAGGATCTTTCTATCCGATCGCTAAGTCTAGAATGGACTTGGCTAGAGTCCGGAGTGACCACTGATAGTCTGGAGAGACTGTAGAATTTCATTCTTAATTTCCACAGGAAGAAATGGATGACGATTTGGCTTCGAACAGCCATGAACTTGATTGAAAATGCTATAAGCTTTGAATAAAACATGAACTCACTGCATTCGATTTGAGACTGATCAATGCACACCTTTTACCAAACGGCATGTTTTGGGGGGCAAAGTCTTATCCTATCTTTTGGCAAAGCTGAGATAACCAATTGAGCTGAAAAAACAATAATAACAAGTCATGAATATCAACTATGCATTGCAGGATAACCATGGTATTGATGAATTTTGTCCGAGTCCGGATTAGGCTGCAATTGACAAGACATGACAAGCAAAACCATAAAAGCTAGCGTTTCAAATTTCAGGTTAATCGGATTTCGTATGAATGAGATATGATCGATACAAGTTAGATAAAATGTGATGTTCGTATCCATCAGAAAACCGAGGTGACGACCTTTTCGAATCGATCGGATACGTATCCATCAGAGCGCTATCATCAAGTTCGAATCCATCATACAGCTCAATTTCAAATCTATGATGTTCGACTCCATATGGGGTTAGGTTCTTCGCATCGATCCGAAAGCCATAGCATTATAATAATTCAGTTCGTATCCATCATGGTTGAATTACTTCGTAGCGATCAGGGACTGGACCGATTCGCATCGGTCACAGGTGAGTTTGGTTCGTGTCCATCCACATCGTAGTTGTTCGAATCGATAACGTACAAGTCCTTGTTCGTATCTGTCTTGCTGGCGAGTTCGTTTCGTATCGATGGTATCTACGGCAATCGATGCGAAATACACCAATATTCATTGATACGAATGAGGGCTATGACGAACCGATAGTCGATTTGAAGAAGGACTAGAATGAATGGTTGCGAACCAGTAATTGATGCGAATAAAACTCTGGAATTGAAGACAGGTAACTCGGTCAACTTGGCACACAAGGTGGATCGATCCAGGAACATCGCAACACATCACCGCATGCTCACGTGCCCTGATCGATTCGAAGGTATCGATGTGAATCAATCGATTCGAACCACACGGCCTGCCAAAAAATCACAACTCTTATCGATCATATCTTCTAAACCACAGATCCAAATATCATGAAATTTTCACAGGAGCTTACGTACAAGCTGAAGAATGTTCCTACCAAGTTTCGGATCAATTGGATCATTTTCTAATCGATACGAAATTGATTCGTAACGATCACAAATCGAGTCGAAACTTGGTGGGTCGGTCGCGTGGGCCCACTCACGTGCCAGAAGAAGTCTCCCGAAGTTTGAGCGCGAAATCAGCCTCCTATGCCTATAAATATCCCCCTGAAGCCTATAGAAAGAGGATCTTTTTGCTATTTGACGTCCAGACTCTGCCTGATTCAATTCTGCATTGAACCATTGTTGTTATATTCGAATTCCTTCATTGTAACTGCTGCAATCATTTGTAATCAGCAAAAAACATCAATAAAAGACAAAACCTTTGAAGTGGACGTAGGCCGAAGATAGCCGAACCACTATAAATCTTGTATTTCTGTCCGTTATTTCTGGATTTCTATTTGTTGCTTACTTAGATCTGTGACTTTTGTTTGGAATATTGCTGATTTATATTCACAGATTGGGGCTTTCACGATACTTGGGGTTTGTGACCAATTTTGGCACAAACAATTTGTTTTTGGTTTGCGGCGCCATTTTTTGTTGTCGATTAAAAATTCATGAGTAAATGGGCGAAGGAGGAAGACAAATGGAATGATTCAGTACAGGATTGTTTTTTTAAATCTCAACTGGGCTTTGGGGTTGTTCTTACAATAAAAAAATTGTGTGTGTTTCCTTATTCCTAATTATTTAAATTAATTTGTCCTTTAATTAGTTTTCCCATTTTTATACTTTTATTTTTAAATTCGAACTTTAGATTTAGCCTAAGATTGATACGGTTAGTAGTTTAGAGATTCTCGACTCAACGTTGAGTTGAAGCAAGAGCGCTAGGTACACGATGTTGGGGGAGGGATTCCAATTGGAGACCACTCAAATCGAAACACCACAAGCACAGCGGAAAACGGGATCGTGGTAAGAAGTGTAAAAACAACCAATCAATAACGCAATTCCAATATCAATCAATCCAAAAACAATCAAAATTCCAAACAAGCAAATCAGAAATCAAAGCAATAATGAAAAATAAATCACACGGCGATTTATAGTGGTTCCACTAACATTGTCTTAGTATGCATCTATGGAACAACCCTAGATTTTTGAATATAATTTAAATTTGACCTTATTTCATTCTGAAACTACTTTAAATTTGTTTTATTTGTGAAATTTCATTTCTAAAATTTTTAAAGTGATTATAGATTTTTTTCCAAAATTTATTGCATTTATTTCCTATTTTTAAAGGCTAGTTTCTATTTTTCTACTATTTTCTTCATTTAAATTATATTTAATTAAAATTTATTATTTATTTTTGTGAATACATTTTATTTTATGTTCTTATCATTATTTATAAATATTTTTCCAAGTCCATAAAAATTTTCCAAAGTTTATTTCATGTATTTTCAAATTTTCTAGACTAGTTTTCATTTTCTGTGCTATTTTCTTATTTCAATCATATATAATTAATATTTATTTATTTATATTTTGTTTATTAGTTATATTTTCAAATTTTAACTGAATTTACAAGCATTTTCAGTTATTTAAATTTATAAAAAGAAAATATGAGAAATTTGAAAATGCTTGTGACTTTTATTTCCTATGATCTTTTATATTCTCACCTTTTCATATTTCAACCATATCTTTTCATTCAATTGGTCATATCTCCTCATTTGTCAGCCGCCACTCTTTTTCCCATTCACGTAAACAACATTTTCTTCTCATTTCTGAAAAAGTCAGCCTTATCTTGTTCAAAGAATTTGGTAAATCTTTCTTTCTTTGTTTATTTTTTCATTGTTTTAATTGATTTTGCTCTCGCTCTTCATCTCTAGGTAGGGCCCTTGCCTCCTCCACCTGCCTTGCCGCCTCCACCACCACTAGAATCCATCACCATCACCTCCTCCTCACTGGCCAACCCCAGCCGAACCACCCTTGGTGGTAGATCCTTCACCAAAATTCACAAAACTCCAACTTCATGCCTTAGCCGAGCACATCTCCGCTTCCACCCCTTCATCACCCCCTTATCCGCCACCTATCCACCACCACCATCACCACCTCCAGCTGACCTGAAACACCTCTGCCATGTCACCTCTTAACCATACCAGAGATGGCCGAGCCCTTGTGGCCTTGGCCGAGTCTTGAATTGCATTGGAAACCATGTGATGTTTCTTACTTTGTGTTGTTTTGCATCACCACACCTTTGCACCATCTTCAAACATGTTTGGTCGACCCATATCCACCCACAACCTGATCCTAACCCTTGCCTTAGACATGTATCCCACCTATGGCCGAACCTGAAGTATGCTGGAAGCAAGTGCAAAGCATTTCAGCTTTGATTTGTGCAGTTAATTCTTGCATAGTTTAGTCGTATTTTTGAATTGAAAGCTAATAATTGTTGTATTGTTTTGTTTGATTTGTTTTCAAGGAAATTGACCTTTGGCTCTCTCACTCAAACTTGTGTCATGCTTTCGTGCCTTTGAAGATCGTTGTTTGTGTGTTTCAGTTGTCATCTCCAGCTTAAACCAGTGAGTTATTCTCACCAGACAATTTGTACCTATATTACTAGTAAATTGACCACTTTTGAATCTGTAAAATGCATCACCATATTATATCTGCTGTGCTATGATTATATGATGTTCACCCATGCTTAAACACCTGTTATATCATATGTTAATGTTATATTATGTTGTTCTGTTGTTTATATCAGTTTATCAGACTGCAAGTTCCCTTTAGACTAGAATCACTATGGGTTGAAATGATACATACCCTAACGGACTTTAGAATAAGGAAAAATTGTTATGGGCTGAAATGATAAGCCTGAGATATTTTCAAATTATTTCATGTACTTGGGACTGCGGGTTTGAAATGATAAAACCCGGATTTTCTTTGTAAATTACGGGTTGAACTGATATATTACCCGTATCACTTTACCTAGTGTAGAAAATTATATACAGACCCATAGTTAAAACATGTTTTTTTCAATTTTAAAAATATTTTAGAAATTTAAACATTATAATATTTTGATTTAAACTTAATTAAATGATTTTTGTATAATATTATTGATTTTTTGAAAATTTATAAGTGAAATAAATTATGGAAAAGTTAGAAAATTTGGATATAAGTTATTTTGGAAACTTAAATTTGGTGATAATTGGAATTTGAATTAAATATGAAAATATGATAAATTTATGATAATTTGGATTAAAACGAATTTAAAGTGATTTTATAATATATTAATGACTTTTGAATAAAGTTAAAATATGAAATGAATGAATATTTAAGTTGAAATTTGGAAATATAACTTAAATTGGAATTTATGAATTCTAGTTTAAAAGTGAATTTTAAGCTAAGTAAATAAAAATGAAATTAAGTTATATTTGAAAATTTAAACTTAAGTGTTAAGTTAAAATTTAATTTAATGAATTTAAAATTGAATGTTGAAATTTAATAAGTGAATTATTATTAAATATTGATTTTTTATGGAAATTTAACTTTATAAAATCATGAATTTAAGAAAATTAAACGATGGTTATAAAAGTGAAAATGTATAATTTTATAAGTTTAAAATTACATAAATAAAATTTAATTGTTTGTAAAACTATATTGAATATTTGAAGCTAATTAACTGCATTTTTGAAATGCTATTATTTCTAATGTAAATGATAATACAACATTCGTAAATGCTGTAGTTGATATAAATGAACCAAATGGCTTAATTTAATTAAAGGCTATTATAGCATTTTTGTAAGTGCTATAATTATAACTAAGTTTTCTTTGAAACTAATGTAACCCTATTACAGCATTTTAAATGTTGTCTTTTGTTAAATTGAACTATTTTGAATGTAACTTCCGTAGCGTTTTCTAAATGCCGCGGAAAGTGAATTTTCACTGTTTTGATAAATTTAAGTGAATAAGTGAACTTTGAAAGTTTAAAATTTTGGAAATTTAATAATTTAATTATTAATTGTAATAATTTCATTTTTAATGATTTAAATGAAGTAATTCAATTTGAAATATAAACTATTTTTGAAATGTGAGTTGAAATGGTAATTTAAATTGAGTAAAATGAATGTGGTTTTGAAATGATATGATAAGTTGGATATTTTGAAATTGATTTTAAATGATATTGAATTGTTAAATGATATTTGATTTTTGAGATATAAATACCATTTTTAAATTATAACTACGGGTTATAATAACGATTGGTTGTTAAAGAGACCGGGATCGGATATGGACATACTCTTTGTCGATACCGAAAACCACTTTAACAACTATGTACGCGGTGGAGATTGCAGAATGAAGTATGATGGTGACGACGTTCCTAAGGTACTTTACGTGGATCTAACTCCCGTGAGTTAGCTTAAGGTGGATAAAACAGGAGCGATCTCGGGCCAAAGGAGGTAGCACCTCTGGCTGGACACACTTCTTCGATATCATTCTATTACTGTTGTGATCGATTGGGTGCACCTCTTGATTTTGGAGTGTTGTTCGGGGTGGGCGTATGTGGCTGCTGCGTTACCACATCCCATGTGCGTAATTGGTATATCTACCCTGGCATTGCCTTGTGTGCCGTGTCACCTACCATACCGAGCCTTTACTATGAGTTTGTTTTTCTTCCATAGCCCATGGAGTATTTAGGATAGTCTCCCGAACTTGAGATATGCTGATACTGGATGGACTACTGGGACTATTATGTGTGAAGGGTGATATGGGTTGCCTGGAACGCTATTTAAAAGTATGTTTATTTTACTGTAGATATTATTATAATAGCGCAATATTACTATACAGTAAATAGTTTAATGGATCCTTAGAGGATGGGCGGTCCCGGGCATCCTTTAAGTTACTTATTCTTTATTACAGTTCACTTGAGTTGGTTTACATTATATAAGTATATATTGTCCTGACTCGAGTGTTTTGTGTTTTGCTTTACGTTCGGATCAGCCTGAGTATTCACAGCTTTGGATTCTCTTTCTGGAGCTGGTCTTTGCTGGAGTTTCTGCTTATCTACATTTATATCTACTGCTGTTTCAGTTGTTCTAGTTTATCTCATGCATTAGTGAACTTCTATGTATTTGGGATTTCTATTACGTTGTTTTCAGACTGTATTATGTATTTGGTTTGAGACTCTGTTGTAGTAGCTTCATGAACTACTATGTTATTTTTATATTCCACTGCGAGTTATTCTGATTGTTCTATGTCTGTGATTCTGTGTATTTGATTTCATTTGCTCCAAATTTATTTACAATCTGTTATTTGGCATCATTCAAGTCCGACATGTGTGGATTATTGTCGATTTAAATGGTATGAAATGGCTGGTCGTGACAGTTGGTATCAGAGCTTTGGTTTTTGGCAAACCATTGCCTCTGCGGAGCAAAAACTCATTAGAGATAGGGTATTTCTACCCTGGAATGAGTGAAATCAATCTCAGAATCATATCTTTGTGAGAGACTAATTTTCAAAGTATAAAATGATTTTCAAAAATATTTTCAAAGGATTTTCAAAGATTATTTTGGTATATAAATTTTTCTTGTTTTAAAGGATTTTCAAATGTTTTCTAACTTCCTTTCTTTCGTATCTACCTTGTCAGATTTTTTTTCTTTCTTTAGGATATTCATCCAAGTGTATTCTCTTTTCTTATCTTAATTTATCTTTGGCTTTTCTTTATCTCGTCCTAAATTCATTCTTGATATTTTTCAGGATGAATCGAGGAAATGCCAGAGGTAGGGTCGTGGTATTACCCCGGCTCCTCAACATGTTGCTCCAGTCAGGTTCACTGTTTTTTGTAAGGAATTCTCTCAGCTTGGTGGAACCTCATTCACCGGTTCAGAGAGTATCATTGAGGCTCAGCAGTGGTTGCGGAGTCTTGAGAGGATATTTGCTGGTCTTGATATTACTGATGCCCAGAAGCGTAAGTTAACAGCTTGGCAGTTGCATGATTCTGCTTTAGATTGGTGGGAGTCTGTTACGGCTAACACCATCGAAGTTGATATCACTTGGGAGCAGTTTAGGTATCCTTTGTGTTATCCTAAATTTTGTTCCTGTTTTCCTTTTCTTTTGAATCTATCTTAAGCTTGTTTTCTGTATCTCTTTGACGGGGAGGCTTTTGTGGCAAAATGGATGCCCGAAGCCGGGAAATCTCAACTTTATTGTGAATTTATGGATCTTAAGCTGGGTAGCATGTCTTTTGCTGAGTATGAGAGGAAGTTCAATGAACTTTCCAAGTTCGGTCCTAGCCTTATTGACACTCCTCTCAAGAAGAATGAGAAATTTATTGCTGGTGCTCGTCCATAGTACTACAGTCGCCTTATTTCTTATGTTCATGGCTCTTTCACCCAGCTTATGGATATGGCTATTCGCTATGAGAATCCCACATCCAAAGGTCCTGCTGTTTCTGGTGCTCAGTCTTCATCTGCTAATTCCAAGAAGCGTAAGCCTAATTTCCAACAGTAGAAGAAGAATTGGCAGAAGCGTTTTGGTTTGGGATCTTCATCATCTGATCCTGCTCAAAGGCAACCAGTTGATCTCTCCTCCATCACTTGCTTTAGGTGCGATCAGAAAGGGCACTATGCCAATAGCTGTCCTACTCTATCTGGTGCTGCTATTCCTCCACCTTCTAAGTTGGCTTGGCGTGATCTTTTCCATATCTGTCTCTAGCCTGGTCATTTAAAGAAGGACTGCCCTACCCAGCAGAGGGGTACGCCTTCTGGTATATTTGCTGTCACTTCTGCCTCATCTCCAATTCCTCCACCTGCTTCTGCTCCTAGTGATGACCAAGGTACTCTCCAGGGTTCATTTACTTTATTCCATCATCATGTTCGTGTTTTGTTTAATACTGGTGCTTCACACAGTTTTAATTTTGTTGCTTTGTGTGATAAGTTTGAGCATCTCCTATCTCCTGAGTATGCTTCTGTTCTACTACGTGTTTCAAATCCTATTGGGGGTCCTGCTAACGTTAATCGGATTTGTCGAGAAGTGAAACTTCTCCATTCTGATCATCGCTTTAGTGGTTATTTTTATGTTCTGGGCTTCGATGCTTTTGATTTACTGCTTGGTCAGGATTGGTTAGTGCATCATGATGCATGTATCTCTTGTAAAGCCCGGACTGTTTGTGTAATATCCCGGAATTTCTAGGAGTTTAAAATGTTGATAATCTCTTAATTTAAATTATTTGAATTGATAAAATTATTATTTTTAAGTAAATAACCAAGAAATAATAATATAATGTTTTAATTATGGTTAGAAATTGGTTTTATAATAAGATTAATTATTTTATTGTATAAATAAATTCTAAATTGGTATATTGTTTTCATAATTGATAAGTGTGTTTAAATATATTTACAACTATGTATTTTAAATTGATTTTAAAATAGGATATATTATTTGTAAATAATAATGAGCTTATTTAAAAATAGATGTTTATATCTATTTAAATTTATTTTTGGATTTGGTTTTTAAATTTGACTTTAATTTGAAATATAAATTTGAATTTAAAGGATATACATACATATTACTAATATAGTTTTAATTTAAAATATATAGATAATATTTTAATTAAAAATAAGTTTTGTTTTATTTCTTTTTATAGAAATTTATCTATAGAAATTTGATTTGTATTTATTTAATAAAAATAAATGCAAGGCTTTTGAAATAGCATCTTTAATATGAGTTTGCAATTTGTATATAACTTTATTTAAATTATATTTGGTTTCATTCTTTTTAAAGATTTTATTTTATATAAATTTAGCATACATTTATAAATGTATAAGTGCATTTGTTTATTAGATATTTAATTAAAGAGTATTTTTAAAATTAAGAAAACATGTTTGTTAATTAGGAAAATAATTTTAAAAGCTTTTAAATTTCTTTTAAAATTAAAACAAAACTCAATTTGACAAATGTTTTGTTTTAAAACACTTTGTTAACAAGTGTAAAACATTTGAGTAATTAAATGACAAGTACCCATTATTGTTTTTAATTTTCTTTTTAATGTATAAAATCTGAAATTGCGTATATAATCACCTTTTCTCTTCATCTTTCTTTTTCTTTAAATTCTTTATTCATTTCTAAAAAAACCAGAAATTCTTCAAATCCTCCTCAACATCCAAAAACCTGAAACCTCCTCTAAAGTGAAATTCTGCAAATTATGTTTCCTGAAAAACATCTTCCCAAGCTTGCAAACACTCCTCAAACTCAAACAAAAAACCTATGTATTGTGTGCAAATCAAACTGCATGCCTGCAGTTTGTTCTCAAGACCAAATAAATCCTTCAAATTCAAACACCACTCAATGTTTTCAAAGGTTTGATGTAAAATTTCAACCCAGTTCTGCATATCCTTGTCTGCATCAAATTTTTAAATGCATGCAAGTTTTTAAGATGGAAATCTGAAGTAAACCTGAAGCATTTCTGATGGAAGCTTTCAATCTCCTGTCTGCATCAATTTTCTTCTACATGCAAGTAGGAATTTGGTTCAAGAGCACTTTTGTTCAAAAGAGGCTTCAGCTTCAAAAGTCAAGCATTTTGACAATTCCCTGTTCTTTTTCAAAACCACAGCATTTCTTTTATGAGGGGAGTAAACTTTTTATTAAAAATCTAAGTAGTACTTATCTATTGCAAATAAGTCAGTAATAATGTTTATATAAGTTGCCTCTGTGAAAATAAATATGCAATAGAGTTTATAATGTTTTAAAACTGTGCATGAATATCATTTCCCTGTTTACAGGTTTGAGTGTTTACAAATGTATAAAATTACATATCTGTTTATTTATTCATTTTTAACACTTGAATAAAAAAAATTAGCTAAGTATTGTTATAAACTAGGTACTAAATATATAACATGTATTTATGAATTAAGGATATGTTGTATCTGGAAAAAAAAACAGTAGTAATCTGTAACTTCAATAAAATCAAATGTTAAATTTTATTAATTCAAGCTTATATCTTAGATCAGTTTGGAAAGTTAGGATTTTAGAAACAAATATTACAATTTTTAAGTTCGTATTAAGCTAGCATTTGGGGTTTATCTGGAAATGCGGTTTTTGGTGATATCTGTTGATCTGTGAATCTGGGTTACTTGAGATGGTTGATGGAGCTAGGTGAAGTATCAGAGAGTGTTGCAAAAATTTGTTGAAGAATTTTTAAATCACTGAGGAGTTTGAATTTGCTCAAAATTGATTTTTAACCTAGTTTTTGGGGTCTGCTGTAAATTAGCTACTGCATCTTCAAAATTGCATCGAGTTGTATGAATTTGTGGGAGGATGATGTGCGGTGAGTCAGCATCTCATGGCCGGAGTGGTGGCGATTTTAGATGATCGGAGGCGATGGTTCAGGGGAATGTTCTGATGGTATTTTGGGGTTCAGATCGACCAGTGTGCTCGATTTTGAATCGGGGTAGATGTTGGAGTTTGGTTGGTCGTGGAGGCTTGTAGGGTGGTAGAATGACTTGTCGGTGGGTTCGATGTTGGTCGGAATGGATCCGGCACCGATGCAGGTTGCACGGGGGTTGGTTGTTGTTAGCGGGATCGGGTTTTGTTTGGGATTGCTTGGTTTTCTCGAAGCAGGTCTCGGGATTTAAGGGAGGTAGCTCGGGGAGGAACTCGTGTAGGTTCTGGGTTGTGTGCAGGGGTTAAACTGTTATGTATTTAACAGTTTTTAGTTTTAAATTTAAACAGTTTTTAAAATTTTCAAATCAAATTTGTTTGAAAAAAAGAAAAAAGAAGGTGTACTTTGTTTTCATAGATTCCAGTAAACATGGGTTGAACCCAATTTAATGTTCAACAAAATTTTAAATTTAAATAAGTAAGTTTTAAACTTTAAATAGTTTAAGTTAAACTGAAATTCTTGTTTTTGAAATTGAATTGTTTGTATAAATGAAATTTGTATGATTTGTTTAAATGTTTAAGTTAATGTTATTTTCAAACTTACTTTGGAAATATAAAGGAAATTTATAAATGTTTTTAATTATTTAACAATTAAAGTTAAGATAATTTATTAACTTGAAATTAGAATTGTTAATTAATAATTAACGAAAGTAATTAATGATTTCTTTATAATTTAATTTAATTAATGAATTAAGTTAAGTAAAGATTTCAAGATTTATTTAAGATAATGTTTATCTTAAATAATAATTAAGTATTAATAATTTGTAATTAATTAGTCAATTAAGGAATTTAAAGTTTAATTAAATTATTTAATTATTATTTTGAAGGATTAATTAAGTATAATTATTTATTTAATTAACTATTAATTAAGATGATGATTTAATTTATGACTAATGATTAATTAAATTGTAATTACTTATTTATTTAAGTAATTAAGAGTTAATTAAAATAGTAATTAATTAATACTTAATAAAGGTTTTATTAAGTAATAATTAGGGTTTTCTTAATTAATAATTAAAAAGGTTATTAATCTAAAATGAAAGATAATTAAGAATTAATTAACTATTTTTATTTAGGTTAATTAATTGTAATTAAGAATTAATTAATTATATTAATTAATTTGTAATTAAGATTGTTAATTAATAATCAAGTTTATTAATTAATGATTAAGAGATAATTAAATTGTTAATTAAGTTTAATTAATTAATTATAAAGGTAATTAGTGATTAATTACTTTGTATTAAAGGATTGATTAATAATTAAGGTTTATTAATTAATAGTTGATGATAGTTAATCTGTTATTTGAAGATTAATTTGGTTAACGAGTAATTAAGGGATGAATTACTCGATTATGTTTTATGAGATGAGTGAAATCAAGTAAGTTAATGAATTTGTAAATTAATTAAATATAGTCACTTGATAAATGATTAAGTATGTTTACTTAAGAAGTTTTGATAAGAGTAATTACTTAAGATAAGTAATTGATAAATTACAGAGGTAATTGAGTTAAGGTAAATTACTGATTGGGAAGTAATTTTAAATGAATAATTACTTGTTAAAGTAATTAAAGGTTTATTGGTTGGTGTAATAAATCATAGAATTTATAAATTAATTAAAAGTAATTAAGAATAATTAATTACTGTTTATAGTTGATTTATTTAAACAATTAATTTAAGTATGATTAATTAATGTAATTAGTTAAGAAATAATGTAATTAATTATGATTAATTTGGAAGTAATTAATTAAGGTTCATTTATTAATATGATTAATGAAAATATTTTAAGGATTAATTACTTGATTTAGAGTTAATTAATCAAGGTTGATTAATTAAGATGATGATTAATTGATTGGTTTAATTAATGTATAAGTAAGCAAGATTTATTAGGATAAAGGTAATTAATTTAATTAATTTTAAAATTAATTAAGAGATGAAGTAATTAATTTAATTCACTTTAAATTAATTAGAGATAGAGATATTTAATTTAATTCATTTTAAATTAATTATGTTGTGATAAATAAATCATTGCTTATGTATCAATGGATGACTTTGATTTTCTTGAATGGATGTAATCTCAGAAAGGAGATAAGTAAATGTTGTGTGGTATGAATGCTTGGTTGCATTGTGATGGTAATATAGATTATCTATTATGATAATGATGTGGATTGCCTATTTTGTTATGAATCATCTGTTTATTTGATAATGTGATTATCAATTGTGAATTGTGAATTATCTATTCTGTGTCTATATAGATAGTTGAATTTAATTGTTTAATTTAAACAACTTGGACCTAAAAGACACGCTTTGTATTTCGATGAGACCGGGATCGGGTTTCCATATTTGGATATTCGAAAACCACATCGATCCAAATTAACGTTAGGTCGTGAATCAACGTGGGGCTTTGTGAAGACTCGAGGTGTAAGGACTATACGTCAGTATAACTCTGTGGGTGATTCCATGATGAGTTTAACGGAGCTAGTTCTTATAGGTTCGAGATGGTGATTCAGAGTGCAAGAGTTATTGTCGTTAACTCTGAGGGTGATTCCAAAATGAGTGTAACGAGATAATGCCTTCGGTTTCGTTCGAACTCGGAACGAACTTGTATGGATTGAATGCTTTCATAACATCGTCAGGTGGACGATGAGCATTCTAAGTGATGTGTTCACTAAAGCTAATCGTAGCCTCAAGCCTCATCAACCGGAAATGGCTAAAACAAGGGAGGTGCAGCAAGGCTTTGTGGGTAGCCCCCACTTGAGAGTAAGATTTACCCCCATCTAGAGGTCCCTTTATTTCGGCTGTGTGGGTGGTTGAATAGCTACATCCGCCGGGGTTGTCTTATTTGGAACTGTTCAGTAAGGAATGGGTCCAGCTTTGTGTTGCAGGGAGCGGGCGTACTCCTCGGTACGGTGATCTAGGCCACGTACTGTGACGGACGGTACCCCAGTAGCCCTGCCATTATGTGGAATCCAAAATCCAATAAGTGCCATCGATTTTGATTGTATTACCCACTTTTGTGGCTAGTAGCTAGAATTTAATCACGTAACAATTTCGGCTATTTTATATTTATTTGAAAACCCTAAACACTATTATAATATCACTAAATTTCCTATCAAATGTTTGGTTAGCGTAAGGTAAAAACTTTTCCATATTTATGTGTGGGAAGTCTTACGTGATATCCTTTTCTTTTCAAAAGGTATTTTAAAATTAAGCAACTTTAACCGTTTACTCACACCAGACCCATGTCTGGCCCGGAGTTTATTCAGTTTTTCTTAAACTCTTGGATACTCAAATTTTTACGAGTAGCCAAGGGATTCAGGTTAGGATTTTAGGTTGGCTTGACGAATTCTGGAGGAGCAATGGAGCAGGAGGCTTCTGCGTTTAGCTATATAGTTTTCCGCTGTGTGTTCTCTGAGTTGTTGTCTTTGTGTTGTATTGAGTTGTATAACTAGACAGGTGTTTATAACTGTCTAATACGTGTTGTTTTAGCTGTGTATCTCTGATATATATGATACTGTAATATATTATGTGATTAATATAATTTATTCATTCCGCTGTTTAGATTCTGATGTTGTTCCTTTCTTCTTCTTTGTCTTTTCTCTTTTCTATCCCTTTCTTTCTTAAAGATGATGCGATTTTCTGTGGTAAGAAAGTCGGGTCGTCACATTTGGTATCAGAGCATTAGGTTGAGTGAATACCTAGGCTCTGTAGTGGTGTCTTTCTTGAGAGAGCGTACTTGTAATTTTTATATATAACTATATATATATATATATATATATATATATATTTACCTATCCGTTGGGTTACCTGTTCAGATTTTCCAATATAAGTTATAAAGGAAAATGGGGTAGTAGTGTGTGTAACACGACTACCAATGGTTGGAGTTTGACTGTTTGAGATTTGAAGTATATTTGTCGAGACTGTAGACCTAATACCGTCTCGAGTAATCTTTGTAGTTTGGAGTAAGGATTTCATTGATCTCTGAAGGAAACCTGTTAAGGTTCGGAGTTCATCTTTGAAGTGTAAGTTTGATTGCGCTCGTGTGAGCGGATTTTTGAGAATTTGGATCTGTCGGTTGGGCAGAAGTGAGTGATGGTATTTTGATACCTCAGGAAGTAGTAGCTGCGTGATGAGATGCAGTGACTATAGATGTCTCTGAAGATGTTTTCTTTCGGAGCAAGTTTAAGGAAGTGTGTCTGTATCGGAGTTGTAGCTAAGTTCTGCAGGATGTTGTGTTTGGTTGGGAGTCCGAGTTTCTCGAAGAACTCTGGGTAAGAAGTCTTTGGCATTTGTGTTAGCAGTGCAGCTCGGAAGTATTCTATGTTTCAGCAGGAATATCTTTTTGGCTTAGTATTTCCTGGAGGTGGAATTCAGAAGCAGCAGTAAGGATCTGTTTCGTTGATAGATTAGTTGGTCAAGGATAAACTGTTCTGATTAGTGGAGAGGGAACAGTATCTTGGATATTGGATTGGTTGATCGCAAAAGTGACTTGCGATAATTTGGTGATTATCTTAGATAGTCTTTTGTTTGGATGTGTGGCATCTCTAGAGGATGTAGAAGTTATGAAGTTATCGAAGATTTTTCTGGATATATCTTTAGGGAAGTTAGAGATTTGCCCACATTGGAGTTTAAGTTCTGAATCGACTTGATAGGAGTGATACTGGTGATTCAGCTGGGTAGAAGGTTGTCTCCTAGGTTGATTGTTTGGTGAAGCAGCTCTGTATCTCTTGGAATTTCTGTTGAATCTTATTTTCGAGATGTGATGTTTAGTCTGTACCTGTGTTCATTCGACGGCATTTTCATCTGCTCCAGATCAGAGTTGTGCAGCGGAAGCAAGGTGGCTTTTGTTTTTGAGTAGAAGCAATCGGAAGTTGCAGTGTTTTGGATTAGTGAGTTTCTTCTGAATTTATTTTTCAGAATCTGAGGCAAGTTGGCAAGTGGTTATGTTCTGTCTTTTCCAGGATAGGAGAAGTTGTTTTCTACTGATGATAGTAAAGTTTGGGTTTGATTTTGGATTGATCTTGTGAGAATCAGTTTGTGAGTTGATCCAGTTGTTATAGAGGCATCAGCGAAGGTTGAGCTGATCAGGAAGGATCTGTAGGTAGCCCGGATCATCCAGAAAGTTTTTGAGGTTAAGTAACGGAAGAATTTGGAATTCGAAGTGGGAGGCTTCGATGTTGCTGAAGTTTTCTCTGGTAAAGGAAGCAATAAGGTTAGGTGATCTTCGAGGCATATTGGATTCTTCTGAGTTTTTGTAGAGATCAATGCTTTGTTTTGAAGAGTTGAATTGCCAGTTTGGAAGACTGGAATTCAAATTATTTCACATGTCTCTGAGGGAGTACGTATTTTGGTTCATCACTGGTTTTGAGACCAGTAGTTCTGTGAAGGTTTTAGTTATTGATCAGTCTTGTCTGTGATCTGGTATCTTGTGTAGATTATAGATCTAGCTGAGTAGAAACTTAGTAGCTTAGCAGTATAGCTACTTTGAATTTAGTAGAACGAGTATTCCTGTGTCTGTACCCGGGAAACTCGAGATAATTTTAGGAAGCTTATCCAGGTCTGTGTCCGGATAGCTAGTGTTATATATTTGATTGAATTGGTTGTTTGGATGAAATTATTTGTTTGATTGATAGTGTATGGCTGTATGTATGTTTGAATTGGTTGAAATAAAATAAAATTGTGGATTATCTTTGTTTTAAATTTCGAGGACGAAATTCTTTTAAGGGGGAAGGATTGTAATATCCCAGAATTTCCAGGAGTTTAAAATGTTGTAATCTTTTAATTTAAATTATTTGAATTGATAAAATTGTTATTTTTAAATAAATAACCAAGAAATAATAATATAATGTTTTAATTATGGTTATAAATTGGTTTTATAATAAGATTAATTATTTTATTGTATAAATAAATTCTAAATTGGTTTATTGTTTTCATAATTGATAAGTGTGTTTAAATATATTTATATCTGCTTATTTTAAATTGATTTTAAAATAGGATATATTATTTGTAAATAATAATGAACTTATTTAAAAATAGATGTTTATATCTATTTAAATTTATATTTGGATTTGGTTTTAAATTTGACTTTAATTTGAAATATAAATTTGAATTTAAAGGATATACATACATATTACTAATATAGTTTGGTTTTAGAATATATAGATAATATTTTAATTAAAAATAAGATTTGTTTTATTTCTTTTTATTGAAATTTATCTATAGAAATTTGATTTGTATTTATTTAATAAAAATAAATGCAAGGCTTTTGAAATAGCATCTTTAATATGAGTTTGCAATTTGTATATAACTTTATTTAAATTATATTTGGTTTCATTCTTTTTAAAGATTTTATTTTATATAAATTTAGTATACATTTATAAATGTATAAGTGCATTTGTTTATTAGATATTTAATTAAAGAGTATTTTTAAAATTAAGAAAACATGTTTGTTAATTAGGAAAATAATTTTAAAAGCTTTTAAATTTCTTTTAAAATTAAAACAAAACTCAATTTGACAAATGTTTTGTTTTAAAACACTTTGTTAACAAGTGTAAAACATTTGAGTAACTAAATGACTAGTGTCCATTATTGTTTTTAATTTTCTTTTTAATTTATAAAATCTGAAATTGCTTATATGATCACCTTTTCTCTTCATCTTTCTTTTTCTTTAAATTCTTTGTTCATTTCTAAAAAAACAGAAATTCTTCAAATCCTCCTCAACATCCAAAAACCTGAAACCTCCTCTAAAGTGAAATTCTGCAAATTATGTTTCCTGAAAAACATCTTCCCAAGCTTGCAAACACTCCTCAAACTCAAATCAAAAACCTATGTATTGTGTGCAAATCAAACTGCATGCCTGCAGTTTGTTCTCAAGACCAAATAAATCCTTCAAATTCAAACACCACTCAATGTTTTCAAAGGTTTGATGTAAAATTTCAACCCAATTCTGCATATCCTTGTCTGCATCAAATTTTTAAATGCATGCAAGTTTTTAAGATGGAAATCTGAAGTAAACCTGAAGCATTTCTGATGGAAGCTTTCAACCTCCCGTCTGCATTAATTTTCTTATGCATGCAAGTGGGAATTTGGTTCAAGAGCACTTCTGTTCTTAAGAGGCTTCAGCTTCAAAATTCAAGCATTTTGACAACTCCCTTTTCTTTTTCAAAACCACTGCATTTCTTTTATGAGGTGAGTAAACTTTTTATTAAAAATCTAAGTAGTACTTATCTATTGCAAATAAGTCAGTAATAATGTTTATATAAGTTGCCTCTGTGAAAATAAATATGCAATAGGGTTTATAATGTTTTAAAACTGTGCATGAAAATCATTTCCCTGTTTACAGGTTTGAGTGTTTACAAATGTATACAATTCCATATCTGTTTATTTATGCATTTTTAACACTTGAATAAAAACAAATTAGCTAAGTATTGTTATAAACTAGGTATTAAATATATAACATGTATTTATGAATTAAGGATATGTTGTATCTGGAAAAAAAAAATAGTAATCTGTAACTTCAATAAAATCAAATGTTAAATTTTATTAATTGAAGCTTATATCCTAGATTAGTTTGGAAAGTTAAGATTTTAGAAACAAATATTACAATTTTTAAGTTCGTATTAAGCTAGCATTTGGGGTTTATCTGGAAATGGGGTTTTTGGTGATATTTGTTAATCTATGAATCTGGGTTACTTGAGATGGTTGATGGAGCTAGGTGAAGTATCGGAGAGTGTTGCAAAAATTTGTTGAAGAATTTTTAAATCACCGAGGAGTTTGAATTTGCTCAAAATTGATTTTTAACCTAGTTTTTGGGGTCTGCTGTAAATTAGCTACTGCATCTTCAAAATTGCATCGAGTTGTATGAATTTGTGGGAGGATGATGTGCGGTGAGTCAGCATCTCATGGCCGGAGTGGTGGCGATTTTAGATGATCGGAGGCGATGGTTCAGGGGAATGTTCTGATGGTATTTTGGGGTTCAGGGGTAGATGTTGGAGTTTGGTTGGTCGTGGAGGCTTGTAGGGTGGTAGAATGACTTGTCGGTAGGTTCGACGTTGGTCGGAATGGATCCGGCACCGGTGCAGGTTGCACGGGGGTTGGTTGTTGTCAGCGGGATTGGGTTTTGTTTGGGGTTGCTTGGTTTTCTCGAAGCAGGTCTCGGGATTTAAGGGAGGTAGCTCGAGGAGGAACTCGTTTAGGTTCTGGGTTGTGTGCAGGGGTTAAACTATTATGTATTTAACAGTTTTTAAAATTTTCAAATCAAATTTGTTTAAAAAAAAGAAAAAAAAAGATGTACTTTGTTTTCATAGATTCCAGTAAACATGGGTTGAACCCAACTTAATGTTCAACAAAATTTTCAAATTTAAATAAGTAAGTTTTAAACTTTAAATAGTTTAAGTTAAACTAAAATTCTTGTTTTTGAAATTGAATTGTTTGTATAAATGAAATTTGTATGATTTGTTTAAATGTTTAAGTTAATGTTATTTTCAAACTTACTTTGGAAATATAAAGGAAATTTATAAATGTTTTTAATTATTTAACAATTAAAGTTAAGATAATTTGTTAACTTGAAATTAGAATTGTTAATTAATAATTAAGGAAAGTTATTAATGATTTCTTTATAATTTAATTTAATTAATGAATTAAGTTAAGTAAAGATTTCAAGATTTATTTAAGATAATGTTTATCTTAAATAATAATTAAGTATTAATAATTTGTAATTAATTAGTTAATTAAGGAATTTTAAGTTTAATTAAATTATTTAATTATTATTTTGAAGGATTAATTAAGTATAATTATTTATTTAATTAACTATTAATTAAGATGATGATTTAATTTATGACTAATGATTAATTAAATTGTAATTACTTATTTATTTAAGTAATTAAGAGTTAATTAAAATAGTAATTAATTAATACTTAATAAAGGTTTTATTAAGTAATAATTAGGGTTTTCTTAATTAATAATTAAAAAGGTTATTAAGCTAAAATGCAAGATAATTAAGATTAATTAACTATTTTTATTTAGGTTAATTAATTGTAATTAAGAATTAATTAATTATATTAATTAATTTGTAATTAAGATTGTTAAGTAATAATTAAGTTTATTAATTAATGATTAAGAGATAATTAAATTGTTATTTAAGTTTAATTAATTAATTATAAAGGTAATTAGTGATTAATTACTTTGTATTAAAGGATTGATTAATAATTAAGGTTTATTAATTAATAGTTGATGATAGTTAATCTGTTATTTGAAGATTAATTTGGTTAACGAGTAAATAAGGGATGAATTACTCGATTATGTTTTATGAGATGAGTGAAATCAAGTAAGTTAATGAATTTGTAAATTAATTAAATATAGTCACTTGATAGATGATTAAGTATGTTTACTTAATAAGTTTTGATAAGAGTAATTACTTAAGATAAGTAATTGATAAATTACAGAGGTAATTGAGTTAAGGTAAATTACTGATTGGGAAGTGATTTTAAATGAATAATTACTTGTTAAAGTAATTAAAGGTTTATTACTTGGTGTAATAAATCAAAGAAGTTATAAAGTAATTAAAAGTAATTAAGAATAATTAATTACTGTTTATAGTTGATTTATTTAAACAATTAATTTAAGTATGATTAATTAATGTAATTAATTAAGAAATAATGTAATTAATTATGATAAATTAATTAATGGAAGTAATTAATTAAGGTTCATTTATTAATATGATTAATGAAAATATTTTAAGGATTAATTACTTGATTTAGAGTTAATTAATCAAGGTTGATTAATTAAGATGATGATTAATTAATTGGTTTAATTAATGTATAAGTAAGCAAGATTTATTAGGATAACGGTAATTAATTTAATTAATTTTAAAATTAATTAAGAGATGAAGTAATTAATTTAATTCACTTTAAATTAATTAGAGATAGAGATGGTTAATTTAATTCATTTTAAATTAATTATGTTGTGATAAGTAAATCATTGCTTATGTATGAATGGATGACTTTGATTTTCTTGAATGGATGTAATCTCAGAAAGGAGATAAGTAAATGTTATGTGTATGACTGCTTGGTTGCATTGTGATGGTAATATAGATTATCTATTATGATAATGATGTGGATTACCTATTTTGTTATGAATCATCTGTTTATTTGATAATGTGATTATCAATTGTGATTTGTGAATTATCTATTATGTGTGTATATAGATAGTTGAATTTAATTGTTTAACTTTAAACAACTTGGACCTAAAAGACACGCTTTGGATTTCGATGAGACCGGGATCGGGTTTCCATATTTGGATATCCGAAAACCACATCGATCCAAATTAACGTTAGGTCGTGAATCAAAGTGGAGCTTTGTGAAGACTCGAGGTGTAAGGACTATATGTCAGTATAACTCTATGGGTGATTCCGTGATGATTTTGACGGAGCTAGTTCTTATAGGTTCAAGATGGTGATTCAGAGTGCAAGGGTTATTGTCGTTAACTCTGAGGGTGATTCCAAAATGAGTGTAACGAGATAATGCCTTCGGTTTCGTTCGAACCCGGAACGAACTTGTATGGATTGAATGCTTTCAGAACATCGTCAGGTGGACAATGATCATTCTAAGTGATGTGTTCAGTAAAGGTAATCGTAGCCTCATCAACCAGGAATGGCTAAAACAAGGGAGGTGCAGCAAGGCTTCGTGGGTAGCCCCCACTTAAGAGTAAGATTTACCCTTGTCTAGAGGTCCCTTTATTTCGGCTGTGTGGGCGGTTGAATAGCTACATCCGCCGGGGTTGTCTTATTTGGAACTATTCAGTAAGGAATGGGTCCGGCTTTGTGTTGCAGGGGAGCAGGCATACTCCTCGGTACGGTGATCTAGGCCACGTACTGTGACGGGCGGTAACCCAGTAGCTCTGCCATTGTATGGAATCCAAAATCCAATAAGTGCCATCGGTTTTGATTGTATTACCCACTTTTGTGGCTAGTAGCTGGAATTTGATCATGTAACAATTTCGGCTATTTTATATTTATTTGAAAACCCTAGACACTATTATAATATCACTGTATTTCCTATTAAATGTTTGGTTAGCTTAAGGTAAAAACTTTTCCATGTTTATGCGTGGGAAGTCTTACGTGATATCTTTTTCTTTTCAAAAGGTATTTTAAAGTTAAACAACTTTAACCGTTTACTTACACCAGACCTGTGTCTGACCCGGAGTTTATTCTATTTTTCTTAAACTCTTGGGTACTCAAATTTTTACGAGTAGCCAAGGGATTCAGGTTAGGATTTTAGGTTGGCTTAACGAATTCTGGAGGAGCAATGGAGCAGGAGGCTTCTGCGTTTAGCTATATAGTTATCCGTTGTTTGTTCTCTGAGTTGTTGTCTTTGTGTTGTATTGAGTTGTATAACTAGACAGGTGTTTATAACTGTCTAGTACGTGTTGTTTTAGCTGTGCATCTCTGATATATATGATACTATGTAATATATTATGTGATTAATATAATTTATTCATTCCGCTGTTTAGATTCTGATGTTGTTCCTTTCTTCTTCTCTATCTTTTCTCTTTTCTATCCCTTTCTTTCTTAAAGATGATGCGATTTTCTGTGGTAAGAAAGTCGGGTCGTCACAGTTTGTCTTGTTGATGATCAAGGGAATTCCTTGATTATTCATTGTCGCTTGCCTCAGTATTTTGTTGGAAACTTTATTTATTTTCTGGATTCTTCTCCCAGTGATCTTGATTCGACTCCTATGGTTAGATTATATCCCGATGTATTTGGTGAAGTTACTTCTTTGCCTTCGAAGCAGGAAATTGATTTTCGGATTGATTTTATTCCTGGTGCTCAACCTATTGTTCTTCCTCCTAGAAGAATGGCACCCCGCGAGAAGGTTGAGTTGGGAAAGCAAATTGAAGACTTGTCTTCCAAAGGTCTGATTAGGCCTGGTTTTTCTGAATGTGGAGCTGTGGTGGTTTTTGTCACCAAGTCTGATGGTTCTCTTCGGATGTGTGTTGTTTTTTGGGAGCTGAACAAGCTCACCATGAAAAATAGATATCCGGTGCCTCGTATCAATGACATGTTTGATCAGCTTTATGGTGCCACAGTTTTCTCTCAGCTAGATCTTGCCACTGGTTTTCATCATCTCAGGGTTGCAGAGGATAGCATTCCCAAGACTGCTTTCCGCACTGGGAATGGTTTTTATGAATGGTTGGTTATGCCTTTCGGTTTGACTAATGCTCCTGCTTTCTTTGTTGATTTGATGAATCGTATTTTTCGTGATGTGCTTAATAAATTTGTGCTAGTCTTTGTTGATGATATCCTTGTCTTCTCTAAGACCCAGGAAGAGCATGAGTCGCATTTGAAATATGTTTTAGAGACTCTCAGAAATCATCAGTTGAAGGCTAAATTTTCTAAATGCCATTTCTGGAAGGATGAAGTCCGATATCTCGGGCATATTGTTTCTAGTAATGGAGTTACAGTTGATCCATCCGATCGCTGCGATCAATGTAAGTCTTTCTTTCTTTCTCTTTTTCTTTATCATTTTAATAATTATATCTTTCCTGTTGTCATTATTTATCCCTATTCTATTTCTGGATTGGGAAACTCCAAAGACTCTATCTGATATTCGTAGTTTTCTGGGCCTTGCCGGTTATCATCGGAGATTCATTGAAAATTTTACTCGGATTGGTGCACCTCTCACAGCTTTGACTCGGAAGAATGCCAAGTTTGTCTGGAGTGATCAGTGCAAGGCTGCATCCAATGAGTTGAAAAGCAAGCTAACTTCCGCACCAGTTCTTATTGTTCCAAACGGAAGTGAGGGATTTACAGTATATGCTGATGCTAGTCGTGAGGGTTTGGTTGCTGTTCTCATGCAAGATGGTAGGGTCATTTCCTATGCCAGCTGTCAGTTGAAAACCCACGAGGCAAATTATGCTGCTCATGATTTAGAGTTGCTTGCTGTTGTCTTTGCTTTGAAGCTTTGGAAGCATCATCTTCTTGGAACCAAGTTTGAGCTTTTCACCGATCATCAGTCTCTGAGATATATCTTCTCCTAAAAGGATTTGAATCAGAGGCAAGTTCGTTAGCTTGAGTTTCTGGCTTCTTACGACCTCGATATTAGCTATACTCCCGGTAAAGCTAATGTTGTGGCCGATGCTCTGAGTCGAAAGAAGGCTTTGTTGTGTCAGCTTGTTGTTTCTTCTTATCCTCTTCTGGATCGTATTATGGCTAAGCAGGATGAGGACGAGATGCTTAGATTGATGAAGGAGAGTGTTCGTAGCAGAGTTGGTGGTAGTAGTGGTAGTAGTGGTAGTAGTGGAGCTCAGATTAACGATAGAGGGATTTTGAGGATTAATGGCAGGATTTGTGTTCCGAATGTTGATGGTTTGAGGTAGGAGTTGCTTCAGGAGAATCACCGATCCAGGCTTTCTATTCATCCTGGTGTGTCGAAGATGTATCAGGATATGAAGAAGCTTTATTGGTGGAAGGGGATGAAGAGGGATATCTCTATCTTTGTTAATCGGTGTGCGACTTGTCAACAAGTCAAAGCCGATCACCAAAAAACCCCTGGTTTGTTGCAGCCCCTTGAGATTCCCAATTGGAAGTGGGAACAGGTTTCCATGGATTTCATCGATGGTTTACCGAGGACTCGGAAGGGTAATGAGAGTATCTGGGTTACTGTGGATAGACTGACCAAGTCCTTTCATTTTATTCCGGTCAAGTCTACTCGTTCTGCTTTTAGCTTATCTGAGATCTACATGAGCGAGATTGTTCGTCTCCATGGTGTTCCACTCAGTATTGTTTCTGATCATGACCCTATCTTTACCAATCGGTTTTGGAAAGCTTTTCAGGAATCTTTGGGTACTCGTCTCAATCTGAGCACTGCTTACCATCCACAGACCGACGGTCAAACGGAAAGAGTGAATCAGATTCTCGAGGATCTTCTTCGTACTTGTGTACTTGATTATGGAGGATCTTGGGAAGATTATCTCCATCTTGCCGAATTTACCTACAATAATAGTTATCAAGTATAATCTTATCTTCTGTTTTCAGTCTATTCTTAATCTTCTTATCTATCTCATTCCATATTTGCATTCAGGCCAGTCTAAAAATGTCTCTGTTTGCTGCTCTATATAAACGACCTTATAGATCCCCATCTTACTGGATTGAATCCGGTAATCGTTTGGTTCTTGGTCCTGATGTGATTTTGGAAGCTTCTGAGAGAGTCGAAGAGATTAAGAAGAGGTTGAGAGCCGCTCAGGATAGGCAGAAGAAGTATGCTGATAGGCGTAGGTGGAATTTGGAATTTGCTGTTGGTGATCAGGTGTTCCTGAAGGTTTCTCCCTTGAGGAATGTCATTCGCTTTGGTCGTAGAGGGAATCTTTCACCTAGGTTCATTGGTTCTTTCCGCATTGTGGAAAGAGTTGGTTCTTTGCCTTATCGTCTGGATTTGTCCGAGAAGCTTTCTGGAGTGCATGATGTATTCCATGTTTCGCATCTTCGCCGTCATATTCATGATCCATCTCTTATTTTCCATTTCCTTCTGTTTTTGATAGTTTGGATATTGAGCCTAATCTGACTGTTGAGAGGAAGCCACTTCGTATTGTCAATAGAGGTACGAAGCAGCTCAGAAGGAAATCTGTTGATCTGGTCAAAGTACAGTGGAGTACTGACGATCGAGATTGTACCTGGGAAACGGAGGAGGGCATTCATGCTTCGAATCCAGAATTGTTCGTTTCAGGTACTATTTTGATTTTCTATCTTATTTCTCTTTATTTTTCCTTTCCGTTCTTTTCGAGGACGAAAAGATTTGAGTGGGGGAGAGTGTAACAGCCCTAGATTTTTGAATATAATTTAAATTTGACTTTATTTCATTTTGAAACTATTTTAAATTTGTTTTATTTGTGAGATTTCATTTCTAAATTTTTTTAATGTGATTATAGAATTTTTTTCAAAATTTATTGCATTTATTTCCTATTTTTAAAGGCTAGTTTCTATTTTTCTGCTATTTTCTTCATTCAAATTATATTTAATTAAAATTTATTTATTTATTTTTGTGAATGCATTTTATTATATGTTCTTATCTTTATTTATAAATATTTTTCCAAGTCCATAAAATTTTCCCAAAGTTTATTCCATTTACTTTCAAATTTTCTAGACTAGTTTTCATTTTCTGTGCTATTTTCTTATTTTAATCATATATAATTAATATTTATTTATTTATATTTTGTTATATTTTCGAATTCTAACTTAATTTATAAGCATTTTCAATTATTTAAATTTATAAAAAGAAAATATGAGAAATTTGAAAAGGCTTGTGAATTTTTATTTCCTATGACCTTTTATATTCTCACCTTTTCACATTTCAACCATATCTTTTCATTCAATTGGCCATATATCCTCATTTCTTCAACCGCCTACTCTTTTTCTCATTTACGTAAACAACATTTTCTTCTCATTTCTGTAAAAGTCGGCCTCATCTTGTTCAAAGAATTTGGTAAATCTTTCTTTCTTTGTTTATTTTTTTCATTATTTTAATTGATTTTGCGCTTGCTCTTCATCTCTAGGTTCAGCCCTTGCCTCCTCCACCTGCTTTTCTGCCTCTACTACCACTGGAATCCATCACCATCACCTCCTCCTCACTGGCCAACCCCAGCCAAACCATCCTTGGTGGTAGATCCTTCACCAAAATTCACAAAACTCCAACTTCATGCCTTAGCCGAGCACATCTCCGCTTCCACCCCTTCATCACCCCCTTATCCGCCACCTACTCCACCACCACCACCTCCAGCCGACCTGAAACACCTCAGCCATGTCACCTATTAACCATACCAGAGATGGCCGTGCCCTTGTGGCCTTGGCGGAGCCTTGAATTGCATTGGAAACCATGTGATGTTTCTTACTTTGTGTTGTTTTGCATCACCACACATTTGCACCATCTTCAAACATGTTTGGCCAACCCATATCCACCCACAACCTGATCCAAAACCTTGCCTTAGACATGTATCCCACCTATGGCCGAACCTAAAGTATGCTGGAAGATAGTGCAAAGCATTTCAGCTTTGATTTGTACAGTTAATTCTTGCATAGTTTAATCGTATTTTTGAATTGAAAGCTTATAATTGTTGTATTGTTTTGTTTGATTTGTTTTCAAGGAAATTGACCTTTGGCTCTCTCACTCAAATATGTGTCGTGCTTTCGTGCCTCTGAAGATCGTTGTTTGTGTTTTTCAGTTGTCATCTCCAGCTTAAACCAGTGAGTTATTCTCACCAGGCAATTTGTACATATATAACTAGTAAATTGATCACTTTTGAATCTATAAAAATGCATCACAATATTATATCTGCTATGCTATGATTATATGATGTTCACCCATGCTTAAACACCTGTTATATCATATGTTACTATTATATTATGTTGTGCTGTTGTTTTTATCAGTTTATCACACTGCAAGTTCCCTTTAGACTAGAATTACTATGGGTTGAAATGATACATATCCGAACGGACTTTAGAATAAGGAAAAATCGTTATGGGATGAAATGATAGGCCTGAGCATTTTCAAATTATTTCATGTACTTGGGACTGCGGGTTTGAAATGATAAAACCCGGATCTTCTTTATAAATTACGGGTTGAAATGATATATTACCCGTATCACTTTACCTAGCGTAGAAAATTATATACAGACCCGTAGTTAAAATATGTTTTTCTAAAATTTTAAAAATATTTTAGAAATGTAAAAATTATAATATTTTGATTTAAACTTAATTAAAATGATTTTTTTAAAATATTATCGATTTTCTGAAAATTTATAAGTGAAATAAATTATGGAAAAGTTAGAAAATTTGAATATAAGTTATTTGGAAACTTAAATTTGGTGGTAATTCGAATTTAAATTAAATATGAAAATATGACAAATTTATGATAATTTGGATTAAAATGAATTTAAAGTGATTTTATAATATATTAATGACTTTTGAATAAAGTTAAAATGTGAAATGAATGAATATTTAGGTTGAAATTTGGAAATATAACTTAAATTGGAATTTATGAATTCTGGTTTAAAAGTGAATTTTAAGCTAAGTAAATAAAAATGAAATTAAGTTATATTTGAAAATTTAAACTTAATTGTTAAGTTAAAATTTAATTTAATGAATTTAAAATTGAATGTTGAAATTTAATAAGTGAATTATTATTAAATATTGATTTTTTTATAGAAATTTAACTTTATAAAATCATGAATTTAAGGAAAATTAAATGATGGTTATAAAGTGAAAATGTATGATTTTATAAGTTTAAAATGATATAAATACAATTTAATTGTTTGTAAAATTATATTGAATATTTGAAGCTAATTAACTGCATTTTTGAAATGCTATTATTTCTAATGTAAATGATAATACAACATTTGTAAATGCTGTAGTTGATATAAATGAACCAAATGGCTTAATTTAATTAAAGGCTATTATAGCATTTTTGTAAGTGCTATAATTGTAACTAAGTTTTCTTTGAAACTCGTATAACCTATTACAGCATTTTAAATGTTGTCTTTTGTTAAATTGAACTGTTTTGAATGTAACTTTCCGTAGCGTTTTCTAAATGCTGCGAAAAGTGAATTTTCACTTTTTTGATAAATTTAAGTGAATAAGTGAACTTTGAAAGTTTAAATTTTGGAAATTTAATAATTTAATTATTAATTGTAATAACTTCATTTTTAATGATCTAAATGAAGTAATTCAATTTGAAATATAAACTATTTTTGAAATGTGAGTTGAAATGGTAATTTAAATTGAATAAAATGAATGTGGTTTTGAAATGATATGATAAGTTAGATATTTTGAAATTGATTTTAAATGATATTGAATTGTTAAATGATATTTGATTTTTGAGATATAAATACCATTTTTAAATTATAACTACGGGTTATAATAACGATTGGTTGTTAAAGAGACCGGGATCAGATATGGACATACTCTCTGTCGATACCGAAAACCACTTTAACAACTGTGTACGGGTGGAGATTGCAGAATGAAGTAGGATGGTGACGACGTTCCTAAGGTACTTTACGTGAACATAACTCTCGTGAGTTAGCTTAAGGTGGCTAAAACGAGAGCGATCTCGGGCCAAAGGAGGTAGCACCTCTGGCTGGACACACTTCTTCGATACCATTCTATTACCGTTGTGATCGATTGGGTGCACCCCTTGATATTGGAGTGTTGTTCGGGGTGGACGTATGTGGCTGCTGCGTTACCATCAGCCCGTGTATGTAATTGGTATATATCTACCCTGGCATTGCCTTGTGTGTCGTGTCACCTACCATACCGAGCATTTACTACGAGTTTGTTTTTCTCCTGTAGCCCATGGAGTATTTAGGGCAGTCTCTCGATCTGGAGATATGCTGATACTGTATGGACTACTGGGACTATTATGTGTGAAGGGTGATATGGGTAGCCCGGAATGCTATTTAAAAGTATGTTTGTTTTACTGTAGACATTATTATAATAGTGCAATATTATATGTAGTAAATAGTTTAATGGATCTTTAGAGGATGGACAGTCACAGGCATCCTTTAAGTTACTTGTTCTTTGTTACAGTTCACTTGAGTTGGTTAACATTATATAAGTATATATTGTCCTGACTCGAGTGTTTTGTGTTTTGCTTTACGCTCGGGTCGGCCTGAGTATTCACAGCTTTGGATTTTCTTTCAGGAGCTGGTCTTTGCTGGAGTTTCTGCTTATCTACATTTATATCTACTTCTGTTTCAGCTATTCTAGTTTATCTCATGTATTAGTGAACTTCTATGTATTTGGGATTTCTGTTATGTTGTTTTCAGACTGTATTATGTATTTGGTTTGAGACTCTGTTGTAGTAGCTTCATGAACTACTATGTTAATTTTATATTCCGCTGCGAGTTATTCTGTTTGTTCTGTGTCCGTGATTCTGTGTATTTGATTTCATTTGCTCCACATTTATTTACAATATGTTATTTCGCATCATTCAAGTCTGACATGTGTGGATTATTGTCGATTTGAATGGTACGAAATGGCTGGTCGTGACAATCCACTTTAAGAGAGAGCTTTTATTAATATTAATTATGGTACAAGAGACTAATTTCAATTATCAAACTCTAATTAGAAATTGATTTGTGGAGAAGAGAATTGAAGAAAATTAGGTTTTGATAAACCCTAATTTGAGGAGGCTAATCTCTTACAGTCGCTTTCTGTTGCTTACACGCATATAGTCTGGAACCTGAAGCTAGTTTATATAGGAGGTTAGAAACCCTAGGCAATGTTCCAAAATTGCCCCTGCAAATATCACAAATCTTCACGCCAAGTCCACGCATTAAAAACAAACGGAAGTCGCCTCAGATATCTGTCCAAAATGGTCGGGCGTGTGACTTAAGCCTATGGAAAAAGTTCTCTACAGGCTCAGACGTCTGACCACTTTGGTCAGACGTCTGACTTAAGCCTCTTGAAGAAATTATACATAGACTCAGACGTCTGAATTTTTTCCTCAGACATCAGTCGCTGTTAATTTAGTCCACTTCACATTTTCCCTTATAACTTCCACCTTCGAACTCTGATTTGCGAATAATTTTCTCCATTACGAAGCTATTTTTGTCCTCTACGTTTCTCCACATAGTGTCATCAAATTTTAACACTCCACCTTGACACCATATCCATCTCCAACTTCAATTGTACCATACCATCAACGATAACCAATAGCACCAACTATCGCTTCTTCTACTTCAACCAAACATGAACGTTTTCCCAATGAGTTTCGACAAAGCCATCGCCTATTGCACTCCACCAACGAGCTCAGGCAAAGCCCCCGTCCACCAATCAAATGTTGAAAACATCCAAATCCTAAGCTACCTCACCAAAGACTAGCACTTACCAAGAAGATAGAATCTCAATCTCACACTGATACTCTTCCTCATCTACCACCAAGCTCCTCCCTTAACCGTACCACCCCGTGACACCTAGCACTTCTCAAAGCGAATCAAGTTTGAGAAATGGTCGAACTTTCCAACCGGCAATGCCTTAGTGAATATGTCCGCCGCGTTATCCTTTGTGTACATTTTCCAAAGATATACTTGTTTATCCTCATTCATGGCAACTAGAAATGATTCTCTCACCTCAATTTGCTTAGTCCATGAGCTAAACATCAAATTCTCTGCCAGATGAATAACACTCTGGCTATCACATCGAACATCAATACTATCATGCCCGAATCCCAAATCAAACAACAATCGTTTCAAATAGAGTGCCTCCTTTGCCGCCTCCACCTTGGCTATCAACTACGCCTCCGTAATGGATAAAACTACGGTCTGCAATCTAGATCTCCAACTTATGGTTGTACCCCCAAGTGTGAACACATATCCAAAAATTGATTTTCTTCGATCCCTATCACCAGCGTAATCCGAATCACAATAACCAACCAAATTGCAATCCATCGCCTTATAACCGCAAAAAACAAGACCATGAGATGATATGCCTCTAAGGTATCTCAATATAAGCTTCATAGCTTCCCAATGCGATTTCCTTGGATTAGCCATGTATCACTAACCATCCCGACGACATTTGCAATATCGGGCCTTGTACGCACCATAGCATACATTAAACTTCCAACCGCACTAGCATATGGCACATTTGTATATAAGCCTTGTCTTCCTCCATGATAGGTGACCCTTTACTTAAAAACTTCACGTGCAAAGGTAAAGGTGTATTTGACGCCTTTGTATTCTCCATGCTAAACCGGCAAAGCACTTTCTCAATGTACTCTTTTTGAGTTAGTTTCAACTCAAAATGCTTTCGATCCCTTACAATTTTCATGCCCAATATCCTTCTTGCTTTTCCAAGATCCTTCATTTTGAACTCCGATTTCAAACTCAGTTTAGCTTTTTGATTTCATTCTTACCCTTAGAAGCAATGAGCATGTCGTCCACATACAAGAGTAAATACATCCAACAATTATTTCTCAACTTCTTGAAACAAACACAAGCATCTTTGATGCTTCTATCAAAACCATTTTCAAGCATAAAATGATCAAATATCCTGTACCATTGTCTAGGTGATTGCTTTAATCCATATAGTAATTTCTTCAACTTGAAAACCAAATTTGACTTATCATCCACAATAAAACCTTCAGGATGCTCCATGTATCTTCATCCAAGTCACCATGCAAGAAGGCAGTTTTCACATCAAGTTGCACCCACTCCAAGTCGTGAATAGCAACTATAGCAAGTAATATCTGGATAGAGTATGACGCACAATTGGTGCGAATATCTCATCATACTCCTTTATCTTCCTTTGTGCAAACCTCTTAGCCACTAGCCTAGCTTTGTATCTCCCATCGTCTTTCACCTTGTATATCCATTTGCACCCAATAGCACGATTTCCTTTATGAAGTGGAGCCAAATCCCAAGTTTAATTCTTCAACAATGATTGCATCTCTTCTTCCATGGCACAAATCCATTTCGACCTATCACTCAGACTCCATGGCGTCATCAAGGTCCATCGGCTCAACTTGGACTACATGAAGAGCATGGTCCAATTTATCATAAAAGTTAAGATAGTTCCAATCACCATATCTTTTGGGTAGTCTTATAGTACGACGACCAACCCGAATAACAACACCATCACCCAAACTTCCTTCGGCTCCACCTTGAACCGAATCTTCTCTAGAATTATGCACAACACCAACACTACTAGAGGAACACTGTGGACTACGTGGTGTAACATCAACTGCTACTTCCTCACAAGCACCTCCAACCACTCTACTCTCTCTACTCCTTGGACAAAATTTGAAAATAATTTCCTTCTCCTTTGATCATCATGAACCAAGTCCGGAACATACGATAAGCTTTCTTTCTCCTTGAACATCGTCGACTCATCAAAAGTAACATGAAGAGAATTCACCGCCTTCTTCGTTTTCCGATTTCAAATCCAATAGCCTTTTACTCCATCCGTACAGCCAAGAAAAATCCCTTGAAAGCTCTAGGTTCAAGCTTATCATTTTCTGGATCATGCACATAAACAGGACTACCAAACACACGAAGATAACTCAAGCCGATGCTCTTTCCCTTCCACACTTCCTCTAGAATTTTGTTACCAATACCTGAGCATGGAATTCGATTAATAATATGCATTGCGGTTGACAAAGCTTCAGCCCAAAATCCCTTAGCCAAACCCAATGTCAATCTCAAGCATCGAGCTTTCTCAAGTAGAGTACGATTCATCCTCTCCGTAATATCATTCGACTGTGGATCTCCATGTGTACTAAAATGCCTTTGAATACCATGATGCTTGCAAACTCCAAAAATTCCCCAGAAAAATATTCTTTTCCATTGTCAGAACTTAGAACCTTTAAAGACTTGGCACTCCCATTCTCCACAAGAGTCTTCTATGCTTTGAACTTTGCAAATGTCTCTGACTTGGCCTTCATTACATACGACTAAACTTTCCGACAAAAGGCAGGTATAAAAGAATTATAATAGTGAGCTTCACCTAAATAAGGTACATGTGTCGGTCACCAAACATCCGTGTGAACATACTTAAGAACCCTTCTCGAATCATGCTTTTCCTTACCAAATGAAACTGTAGTTTGCTTCCCCATGATGTATTCTTCGCAAAAATCTAACTTATTGAAACTTCCTCCATCGATCATCTCCCTCTTCCGAAGAACATCCAAACTCCTCTCCGAGACATGACCTAACCTCAAATGCTACAACCTAGTTGCATTCAAGCCACGAGAACTATCAACTTCTATACAAGTTTCACCTTCTACAGTCACTCCTCGAAGAAAATAAATACCATGAGTCCTAACACCCTTCATCACCACAAGCGCCCCCTTCGAAACCGCAAGCTATCACTCTTAATAGTGATCTTACAACCTAAAGAATCCAGCTGCCCCAAAGAGATAAAAGACTTCCTATGTCCCGGAACATAGCGTACATTAGTGAGAGTATGAACGACTCCGTAAAACATCCGAATTTGCACAGGACCAATGCCTTTCGACTTACAAATAGCACCATTTTCCATAACAATTGAATTTCCTTCTTTGTCGATGTAAGAAGAAAAACAATTCCTATTTGGCATCATATGATAAGACGCTCCCGAATCGAGCATTCATTGGCTACCTGAAACATCCGATGCTACACCGACAAAACATCTACATCTCCCTCACCAACTCTACTCTCCACCGCTACTGATGAAGATGCTACTTTCTTCTTTGCCTTCTCCTTTTCTAGACACTCATTCTTCCAATGGACAGGCTTCTTAAAAATATAACACTTGTCTTTTCTTTCTTTCGAATTTCCTCTCTAGCCGGGGTTCCTTGATTTAGAACGTCCCCGATTCTCCTTCTTCACATATCTCTCATTCTTCACAAATAAACCATGACCACTACTAGCACCACTACTTCCATCACCTAACTCCTTCATTTGACCCTACAACTTATCGCTAAGAAGACCTGTCTTGACATCATCAAGAGTCAACGTATCCCGGCTATATAGATCAAACTATTTGAGAAACCTGTGTAGCGATTCGGCAATGAACATAACAATATCATCGCCTTTTTCTCTTCCTCAATCTTCACATATACCGCCTTCATCTTCATTAGCAAATCATCAAAAGTATTCAAGTGTGTCTTTAGTGAAGTACCTTCATTCATCTTATAGGTGAAGAACGTTCGAAATAAGATCAAACGATTTGTCAATGACTTTTTCATATACAACTCTTCCAACTTGTTCCAAATACCCTAAGCGTAGTCTCACCACTAATTTCAGAGATAACATTCTTTTCTACAGGAAGTTGAAGTGTGCGAATGTCCATCCTTCATCTCCTCTCTCTCAACATCCGAGATGTTCGCTGGCAACAAATGTGTGTCAAACAGTACCATATGCATCTGATTCCTCCTTAGAACAGCTTTCATCTTCCATTGCCATTTTTCAAAATCGTTATCGCCATTTCACTTGTCTATTACCAATTGTGATCCTGAAGCTGCGTACGAACCACGTACATAAGGAGCTACACCACTTGGATTACCCATTGAGGAACTACTTAAGGTATTATCCGATTTTGACATTTCTACAACCACCTACCAACACCAATGCTTTGGTACCACATGTTGGGGTGAGATTCCAACTATAGACCACTTAAATCGAAACCTCACAAGCACAGCGGAAGATGAGATCGTGGTAAGAAGTGTAAAAACAACCGATCAATAACTCAATTCCAATCTCAATCGATCAAAAAATAATCACAATCCCAAACAAGCAATTCAGAAATCAAAGCAATAATGAAAAATAAATCACACAGCGATTCATAGTGGTTCCACTAACGTTGTGTTAGTGTACATCCACTTTAAGAGGGAGCTTTTATTAATATTGATGAGAAGAGCACAAGAGATTGATTACAATGATCAAATTTTAAATAGAAATTGATTTATGAAGAATAGAATTGAAGAAAATTAAGTTTTGATAAACCCTAATTTGAGGAGGCTAATCTCTTGCAATCGCTTTATGTTGCTTGCACGCACATAAATCTGGAACCTAAAGCCAGCTTATATAGGAGAATAAAAATCCTAGGCAATGTTTCAAAATTTCCCCTACAAATATCACAAATCTTCACGCCAAGCCCACGCATGAAAAACATGCGTAAGTCACCTCAAATGTCTGTCCAAAATGATGAGACATCTGACTTAAGCCTCTGTAAGAAATTCTGCACAGACTGAGACGTCTGGATTTTTTTCTTAGACATCTGTCGCTCTTAATTCAACCTGCTTCACCTTTTTCCATATAAATTCCACCTACGAACTCCGATTTGCGAACCGTTTTCTCCGTTACGAAGCTACTTCCGACCTTTATAATTCTCCATATAGTGTCTCCAAAATTTACCATATGATTAACATATTCAAGTTAAGCAAAAAATGCAAGTTTACTGATGTTGTAAACGATCAAATATTTTATTCTACTAGTAATCTTAGAGGTAGCAATAGATATTAACGTGTTCATGACCGAAGTCGAGTATGTATGTTTGTTCTTTATTTTTTGTATTTAAGTTTCCGCATTTTATTTTGTTTGATTATTTGTGAAATATTAAATACTATATCCATCTCTCTTGAGTATATTGCACGGTCCGAACAGCATACACATGAGGCACATGTTACTAGTATAAATGTTATTGCTTTAGCTTAAATTAATACGAGCGTACAGTTTTATCTCTAAATCAGCTCTACGAGGAGCCGATAGTCTAAGCGATCGGAGCAGAAGAACCTTCGCCCATAGACTGCCACATAGTTCGTTGAACAACCAAATCTTCTAAACTATGTCCCCAGTCGTACCGTTCAATCAAGTTCATAACAATGAATAATTTATTCAAGCAAAGTACAATATACAACAATTTTCATAGGTCCAACTTAAGCATCATTTTGGCCAACCACAATAAAATCAAGAGCAATGCTAAAAAACACTAGAAGGCCATTTGATTTCAATTTAAATTGTGTGTTTTTCATTTTCTAATATTATAAAACGATAAAAGGATCGGCCGAGGAGATGGATTGTCTTTTGTGTTTTTGTTATTTTATGAAACACGGAAAACAAAAAAAATTATTTTATATGTATGTGTTAGGTGGTCACATTTGAGAGTGCGTGAGTTAAACGTCAAGTCATACATCACAAGAAATATGACACATAACGTGGTATATATGTGGAATTGGTGGCACGTAGCATTGAGAATTTCTTTTGCTACAAGCAAGTGTTGCCAAGACTACGTATGTGTCCGTTTCGAATGACGATGGAGAAATGTTCAATGAAGCGCGCGTTAATGGAGACGCGTTGGAGTGTCGAAACACAACCGTACACTTTATTTTCTTTGGTTGTTTTTCATAAATAAATATGTTTTTTGGTTTGAATGGAAATCATATTTGTTTTGTTTCTTGCAACAACTGTGAATTAAAGCGCCATTTCAGTCTACTCACCAAAATTCAAGGGCACCAAAAGCTCGAATGTTCTAACTTCCATCTACTCTTCGGTGTATTGTCAAATTTCAAGTGAAATATTCTATGACCCATTGCTTCAATATTATTAATTTTTTGTGGATTTTTTAAAAAAAAAGTAAAATAAAATATACACTATTCACATCATTTTAACTTCTGTCAAGCTAAATTTTTGAAGTAAAATGTCATTATTGGTTTTATTTTCGTCGTGCATGTTAATGTCCAAATGGTCTACTTATATTTGTTCAGAGATCGTTAAGAATGCATATACGCCCACATTAATGTTATCCTCTATTCATTCTGATATATGCACTATCGTTTTTGTGTGTCTATTAGTGCACATAATCTAGTTTTATTTTTTATTTTCCTTGCTTTCATTGGCAAAAGCTGTTATTTTGACGACACTATATGAAGAACCGAAGAAATCGAAAACAGCTTTATAAAGTGAAAACGATTCGCAAATCGAAGCTCGAATGAGGAAAATATGGTAAAAAAGTGGAGTGATGTAGTCAGCATTAGACGACGGACGTCTGTCATAAAATAACAGACATCTGTTATAGTAGGATCTGAAATTTGAGACTTGAAACATACATCTGTCACTTTATAACAGACGTCGGATATTTTAGAAAATGTTTTCCTAAAATTTATGATAGACATATGTCATAATATGACAGACGTCTGTGACGACTTTCAGTCTATTTTCGGCTCGGATAGTTCTGTGATAATTTGTGAAGGTTTAATGGACATTTCGTGGATTTGCCTAAGTTTTCCACTACTATATAAGCTATTTTGAGAATTCAAAAAAAAGTATAATTAAGGGTTTTATCATCCATTAGTTAGGGTTTAGCAAAATCTACTTTTCTTCAATTTTTTTCCTCACAAATCTATTTTATTTGAATATTGATCATTGTAATCAATCTATTGTACTCTTTCATATTAATACAGATTTTTTTCCAAAGTGGATGTACACTAACGTTAGCGGAACCACTGTAAATCGGTGTGTGGTTTATTTTATCCTTTTTGTTTTGAATTTTTATCAGGTGTTTTGTTTTGTTTCCAATTGACATGAGATATTGGCCGATTGTTCTTGCACTTGGTAAACCTTGCTTTCCGCAATGCTTTGGAGTTTTGACTTAACTGGACTCGATTAGAATTCCTACAACAAAAGGAATGCTTTGCCTACTTATTTAACCATTTGAAACAACATATGACATAAAAACTTCAAAGATCAATAGAACAAGAATCCATGGAAAGAACAATAGCTCTGATAAATTTAACAGATATGCTTACTACATTTTGTATACAATCTGAAAATAACAACAGACGAAAGTAGCCACATAATTTCGTAGTTCAGAAAACACAGCTCCACATTTGTTTAATAATTTATCCGTGAACTTTTAAGTTCTAAAAGCGAATGTAAACAGTATAATTTGTGCAATAAATACATGGCATCACTCAACTTATGTATGACGTAAAAAACCTCAAAAGCAACCAAAATACTCGGTTTTTCAAAATATAAGCTCAACCGTCTGTAAGCCCGAAAGGTTCAGGCAAAGCATCGCCATGATCAAACAAGACGCTTTGATCCGACTTGTCTTCAGCATTATGTAACCAATTCAAACTGTTCTTATCCTCTTTAGATAGCATTGCATCGCAGTGCGCACTTGCATAAGTATCTGAATCCTTCTTCCTAGCTTCTCTCAAATTAGAAGAAGAGATTACATTGTACCTACTGTTCTCTTTAACTGACCGCTCTGTTTGCTTGTAGCCAGACCGGATGCTAGGAGGGATTATCATTTTGTTTGTAATGACCGCAATGCTTTGCTTCATGTCCTGATATTGAAATTGTGTGTTCAGTCAGATGAAATCAGCTTGATGTACATATTGCTGAATATCAAGCAAAACTATATAAACTACTAAAGTTAAAATAGGCTAATTTTTTGAACCAGCATACATATGGACTCATAAAATGATCCCCTGTCCTGGAATGTTTTGTGGCCTCTATCCCCTTCTCTGAACAGACGGTTTCGTCGATCTAGACTAAAAGATTTAAACTTTGTTCTGTGCACATGAAATCTTATGTCCCTTCTTCTATACCCATGTGTCCCATTAAATCTTATCTGTTAATCATAATGATTTCGTCGGTTAACTGCACTCGCTGCCTCACAAGGTGGATTTAATTGAGTGGACATATGAGTGTTAAAATTTGATGATATAAAATCACAAATAGAGGAAAATAAATATGTAAAAGAAAAAAATAGATTATTTTGTTTTCCCTAATTAATAGGCATATTTGATTATGCTTATTTCTCTCTAATTGGTTAATCAATTTATTTTTTGACATTTAATAAATATTTGAGCATTAAGTAATTGATGTTATAAATAGAGACTGGTAGAGAGGGTATAAAATGTGGTGGAAAATTTATTTGCTAATTCTCTCTTCTCCACCCTTGTTCTTACTCTCCAACAATTTTAGCTATATAGATATTTGCTCTATTTCTCAAATTAGTTATTGATTCAATGATATTTTGTTTATTTTAGCTTTGTTCTATTAATTGTAAACAAAATTTTGATGAATCAATGAAGTGGGTGATTGTGTATAATATCTTGTGTTATTGTGTTTTGATTTCAATTTCGTCTTGTTTTCAATTCAAATTATCCCTTTGTGATTTGGGTGACAAATATCCGTTGATATAAGCTTCCGCAAAGTGCTACTATTTTCATAACAGTTTGGTATCAGAGCACAGATAATCACAAAGCTTAGAGTAATTTTGGTTTGAAAAAATATTGATGTCGGATATGATTTCGTTTTCGAAGATGACTATTTTGGATGGAAAAAATTGAGGTATTTGAAAGCCTAAGATGATGGATACTATATACCTCAATGATCTTCATGATCCGATTGATGAAGTTGGAAAGAAGCCATCTGATGTAGATGAGGGAAAATGGAAGAAGATGGATAAGAAGAATATTGCTTTGATTCGCCAGTATCTTGATGATTCAGTTTTCTATCATATGGCTAGTTGTGAATCCGCGAAGCATTTGTGGGACAAGTTGACATTTTTGTATGAGTCAAAGAGTGCTATTAGTAAGGCTTTTCAGGTTTGGTACAACTGAGATTAGATGAAGAGAAATCTGTTGTAGAACATTTGAATGAATTTCAAGATGTAATAAATCAATTGGCAAATATGAAGATGAATTTTGATGATGAGTTACACGCTCTTTTATTAATGAGTTCGCTTTTAGAATGTTGGAAAATTTTGCTTGTTTCTTGAGTAATTCCAATGCTAATGGAACCATCTCTCTGTAAATTGTTCGAAACAGTTTTTTGAATGATGAACTTAGAAAAAAAGATCAGGTATGAAATCAACTCAAAGTGAGGCTATGGTGGTAATGGACTTAAAGAAAGATACAATTTGAAAGAAGAAAGGCGCTAATGGTAAACGTGTTATCACTTGTCATTATTGTAATAAAAAAATCACATACGCAGCAAATGTTATGCTTATAAAAGAGATCAGAAAAATGTTGCGCATGGTGATACTAGTAGTGATGCACATGCAGGTTTTGTTGAAGGTACCAATAGTGATGCGTCTTTTTTTAAGTCATCTTTAGTGAAAATAAGCCTTGGAAGATGGATTCGGAAGCCAGTTTTCACATTTGTAAAGATGTGAATTGTTTTTTCTTCTTATGAGAAGAATATCGGCATGATTTGGACAGCCAATGGAGAAGAGTTATTGATTTGTGGTATTGGGTCTATCCGGTTTCGTATGCATGACGGTGTGGTTAGAGAAGTTTCTGGAGTGAGATATGTACCCACTTGTTCGCATAATCTTATTTTTCTCGGTCAATTGGATAGCTGTGGTTGCACTTATGAGACTCAATGTGGAGTTTTGAGAGTGAAGAAAGGTGATCGTGTAAGGATGAGATGAGTATTGGAAGAAGTAAACATTTATAACTGCTTGGTTGGTTCTGTAGTCGACAATGGAAAGCGAGTGACGGTTGAAGGATCTAGTCCACAGCAAGGTGGAGAGGTTAATGTGGTCACCGCTTATGATTCTAGCATTAATGATCATATTTTAGACATGAGTCTTCATGTTGATGATGCTCGAGGTATCGATAGTGATCAGGTAATGAGTTCAGATTGAGTGATAGACGAGTGTCGAATTGCAAAATCCACAAAGACAAGACAAAGATCATTGTGGTATTACAGACGTTTTTAAGACCGGATTTGTGTGGTGCACCTTACGTGGAAGATGCATCACTTGCAAACGGTGGTTGATGTTTGTAATTTAGTGTGGTTGAGATATTAGGATTTGTGATAGATCTAGATATGACATGCTTGATATGTTGAAGATATGTGATTTTGCATCAAGGTGGAGTGTTAAATTTTGGTGATACAAAATCACAAATAAGGTGAAATAAATATGCAAAAGAAAGAAAGAGAATATTTTATTTTTCCTAATTAATAGGCATATTTGATTATGTTTATTTCTCTCTCTAATTGGCTAATCAGTTTTTTTTGCCATTTAATATTTATTTAGGCATTAAGTAACTGATTTACTTGGGCATTAAATAATTGATGTTATAAATAAAGACTAGTAGTAGAGAGAGTGTAAAAAGTGGTGGAACATCTTTGCTAATTCTCTCTTCTCCACCCTTGTTCTTACTCTCCAACAATTTTAGCCATATAGATATTTACTCTCTTTCTCAATTTGGTTATCGATTCAATGGTATTTTGTTTATTTTAGCTTTGTTTATTAATTGTAAACAAAATTTTGGTGAATCATTAAAGTGGATGGTTGAGTAGAATATCTTGTGTTAGTGCGTTTTGATTTCAATTCCGGCTTGTTTTCAATCAAAATTATCTCTTTGTGATTTGGATAACAAAGATCCGTTGATATAAGCTTCCACAAAGTGCTACTATTTTCATTAACAATGAGTATATGTGCAACTGTGATAAGAAATTTCTTCGTATATACTTAGAGACAAGCTCAAATTTTACTTGTCATGATATGTCCACCTACATCTTAACAATTAATCTGCACATCATCACGTTTTGAGTGGATCCTGATTGTTGATGATATCATTGTGAGGAATATATGAGATTCAATTGGATACACTAGGACACCAAAAAGGAGATACGATCTAAGCTCCTCAAGGAGAAAGAAGTATCTTCCACTGCCTCAGGCTATACGGGCTTGATGTCGATTTTCATAGAAAGTTTCTTCAGAAGTTTAAATACTAACCAGTATGGTTCGAGGTCGATTTAAAACTTGATTATAAGAAATGAACTCAAGTTATATCTCCAAGTACCTACTTGTTGAAATATATCTAATTATAGATGTAATGTTCAAAATATTTTCTAGCGAATACTATAGCACAAATTAACGTTCAAGCCTACTACTTGTATTATACACTTCTTATTATGTGTAGTATAGAACATTAACCATTAGCAGAAAAATTAAGGTAACATTCGCAAATACTACTCAACCCCGTATATCTATGTCTAGTTCAAAAACTCATCTATGACCTAAGAGCATATGACATGCACATGAAGAAAAAGAATAACCTACCATGTGTCTGAAAGCCATATCAACCGAGTTCTTAGATATGTTCCTTCCAAATCCAGCACCAGCCTTACTAATCCTTCTAGCTCCACTCTCCACTGCAGTCTTCTGCGTCTTCCCTTGAGGCAAATTCTCAACAAATTTACTATGAACTATACCAGAAACCGCATTTAGTGGATTAAGGGCAGTCCTACCTACTGAACCCTTTACACTATGTACTCTTCCAGTCGACGATGACCTAGAATTTTTTGAAGCGTCAATTGGCAATTCTAAGATTTCTATAGGATGCACAAGTGCACCGGCCGAACGCCCAGTCGAAGTAGCCCGATTTGAAGGTGGTTTCCTAGATGGAGTTGATGACCTTGAATTCAAATTTGAATTTGAATTGGCATTTCGAGGTTTTGAGGTAGGTCTTTCTTTTATCGGGTTCTGATCACGGGGCGGGTCTATAGTATTAAAAGACTTTGCTGCAGTTGATGATGACCTAGAGGAAGATATGGATGTGTGAAGTTTCTCAGATGGACTGTTGTTTTTATTCTTGTTAGTGGTCAAAAAGTTGTTTGATTTCAGCACAGATGGTCGAGTAAGTGAACTGCTTCTTATTGGTTTTGTTGAATGGGTAACTTCTGACTGTGATGAAGGCACCTAACAGTATTAAAGTCGTCAAATGTCTTTTAGTTTTAGCTATACTTGCATATTGCATAAGACTGTAGAAATAACTGGAAAGAAAACTGTTGTAAGTACATACCCTGGATGCTCTAGTAGTTGAGACTGATCTAGTGGGTTTAGTCTTCGGCTTCTGTGATGATGTTAGGTGATCGGAAGTTCTGGAAAATGGAGCAACAAAAGTTTCAGGTGGAGATAATAGCCTGAAAATTTGAATAGAAATTCCAATCAGCAGCAGATACAACTTTTAAGCTAATTTTGCATGAACATCAGTGTGCTGAAATGCTATTAACGGGTAAGAATTTGTACTGTCTGAGTATTTATTCAGTAAGCACCAGAAGCTTGATTGGTAACCATTCGAATTTCATCGACCGTGTACTCACATAACATACACAAAATTATGCTACAGAAAAATTGGAACTACGTATATTGGTATTTGTCTCAACTTCGTAAGATGAACAAGTTGGATGCTCTCTTACATATGAGTGGCCGGATGTTGATCTTTGCAGGGAAGTTTCTCAAAATATATCTTTTCATTTTTGCCACTAAGTTTTAGAATTATCAACTATCGGACATTTTGGATCATTATTCTACCAGAATCGATATTCAATAACTTTTTCATCAACATTTCCATTTTGAATAGCCATAAAATTCCCCAAAATCTTTTTCATCAACTCCACTACAACTAATAATGAAAAGGAAATACAAAATAAAAAACAAAAAGAATCGAAGTAAAGATGTTTACCAATCATAATCATGCTTCCCAAAATCAGTATCTATCAAATCCTCCATTTTAAGCTTCCCCAATGTCTAGTTCAGTTCTTCAATATTTAACATCCCTGAAAAAACTAAAAGATTCATACATAAAACAATTAACCAACTAATAAAATTATTGGATAAATATTCCAAGACTTTAAGAAGAACATTCAGAGAGCGTGACTTTCAATCAACTCAAAAATAATAATAATAAATTAGGGAAAACTCTTACCAAGATGAAGATAATGGAGGTTGATGGAAATTAAATATTAATATTTGGGATTTGAATTGATTTCGGAATAATAAATAAATCGGTAAGAGAGCGATACATTTATAAGGTAGTAACCGCCATACTTAATATTATTGTACTGTACATTGAACTGCAATGTTTCAAATTTAATAAGAGGTTGAGGCTATGAATATTAGAAGTCTCCTACTGTGCACACGAAATAGTATAACACCCATATTTTAATGCCTAGCAATTAACAAAATAAATTGTTTTAATTCAATTAAACGTATAAAGTGAAATAATAACAAAAAATGAATTTTTCAAAATAACTGAATTAGGACTCGTGTGTTATTCCATCATGTTTTGTATATGAAAAAAAATATAAAATTCGTTAAGGTTAGATTGACAAAAAAGAAAAGGAAACAAAAAGAGAAGGAATGATCATCTGGTCAGAATTGACTATTTTCAAAATTAACCTTCATTCAATTTGTCGAAACAGAATTTGGCTTAACGCCTAAGATGTCATACATGGTGATATTATTGGAAAATGTTCAAATAGTACCTCTTGGTTTCAAGGTAATCACAAAGTCGTTCAAAAGTTCAAGCCACATGTTCAAGGGTAAAATAGACAAGTCACATATAAATATATAATAGTTCTTCGTTCATATTTCGATGGGCATAATGGTCAATATGCAAAATAAATTGTAGTTCAATTTGAGTAAGGATTTAAGTGACATCGCGTAAATTAATAATATGCAAGTCTAAGTTCAAAGACAAAGTCAATGCATATCCATCGGCACAAATTAGGCAAGTACAAAGGAAATATGCTACGCAGAGTTAAATGTCAAAGTCCTTATTTGGAGAAAAGTTCAAGGGATACAATTGGCTCTAAAAATCTCTAAATTGATTTAAGGTTTATAATTCATAACCGAGAAGTAGAGAAAGAAGAATGGTTCTCCCCTATAAGTGGCAGAGAGGGTCCTATTTTAGGCCTGTTTGGAGCGCCTTCTAGAGGGAGGATGGATTAGACTTTAGTTCCGCCTAAGATGGCCTGGCCATAGCACCGACCAACAGCTTTCAGTCCCGCCGATAAGGCCTATCCGGAGCGCCTCCTAGAAGGAGGACGAGTTAGACTTTGGTCCCGCCTAAGAGGGCCTAGCAAGAGCACTGACTAACAGCCTTTGATCCCGCATATAAGGCCTATCCAGATCGCCTCCTAGAGGGTGGACGGGTTAGACTTAAATTCCGCCTAAGATGGCATGGCCAAAGCACCGACCAATAGCCTTCGATGATGCCTATAGGGCCTATCTGAAGCGCCCTCTAAAGGGAGGATGAGTTAAACTTTGGTCCCTTCTAAGATGGCCTGGCTAAAGCACCGACCAGTAGGCGGGACCAAAGACAGATCAATACTCTGGCCAGGCCTTATAGGCGGGACTAGTGGCTTACTCCGTCTCCTTCTAGGAGGCACTCCGGTCAAGCCTCGTAAGCGGGATCGAAGACTTGCGATGCTCTGGTCGGGCCTTATAAGTGGTGCCAGAGGCTTTCTCCGACCTCCTTCTAGGAGGTGCTGTGGTCAGGCCTTAAAGGTGCGACCGAAGGCTTATAATGCTTTTACCAGGCCCTTGTGGTGGGATATAAGATTTTTCATTTATTTCATGAGTTTCTTCCTTTCTATTAATCGCCAATTCCATAGAAATCTCGTCTTAATTTCTTTATTTATTCATTGTAGGAGAATAAGGTATCAGATGCTCAACATTCCAAGTTCTTACTATTACATTACCATTAGGTCGGCTTAGTCGATAAGTTCCTGGTAGGATTATTTCATGGATAACAAGGGGTCTTTCCCAGTTTTGTCCGAGTGGTCCATCTACTTGATTTTTGACATTTGCCATTCCCTTTCGGAGCACCAAATCTCCTTTTTGATATAATCCCCTTTAACTTTGGAGTTGTAGTATCTTGATATCCTTTGTTGATATTCGACCATTCTTATGGCTGCTTTATCTCTAAGTTCATCGATCAAATCTAGAGATTCTTTCTTGAGCTCCTGATTGGGATCAAAGGCAAATGCAATCCTTCGATGGGATTGTATTTCAACTTTGATTGGAAGCTTTGCTTCATATCCATATATCAAAGAAAATGGAGTATGTCCTGTTGCGGTTTCAGTAGAAGTTCGATATGCCTAAAGCACATGTGGTGGTTCTTCTATCCAATTTCCTTTTAATTTATCTAGCCATTTCTTAAGGATAGTCTTAATGGTTTTGTTAGCGGCTTCGACGACTCCATTATCCTTGAAATGAACTACTGATGAAAAACTTTTGATTACTTCACTCTTATTGCAGTATCTTGTGAATTATTCACTTTTAAATTGGGTTCCATTATCATATATTATCTTATTTGGTTTTCTAAATCAGGCGACTATGTTCTCGATCATAAACTTCAGCACTTTTTTCAATGTTATATTTAGCAATGGTTCTACTTCTATCCATTTGGTAAAGTAGTCGATTGCTACTACTGCAAACTTGGCTTTGGCTTTTGATATAGGCAATGGCTCTATTAAGTCAATTCCCCATACATCAAAGGGCCATGGAGTTGAGATTGGGGTTAACTCATTTGGTGGTTGTAACACCCCATATTTTTAGTAATATTATTTAGGACATTTAATTAGCTAAATTAAATAAAATAATATGGTGATTAAGGGATTGAGATTTGATTTTAATAATGGGTAGCCATTTCATGTAACCAATAAACTAAAAAAGAGTTAAAATGAAATAGAGGATGGGTAAAATAGGAAAGAGATCATTCTAATATGCTAAAACCTTAGCCATGTATGTTCTACACGTTCATTTGCAAAATTAAAAACAAATAGAGGCCGACCACCATTAGCAAGAATAAAAGGAAGATAAAGAAATCAAGGGGAAGCTTAATCAACAAAATCCATTCAAATATCAAACTCCTTAATCTCAAAGCTAAGAGGAATAATGATTACATCTCATATTTCTTAAATGTTTTCGGTTTTAAGGATAATCCAAATTTATTTACAAGGTTTTTCCATGATTTTGAAGGATAAATTGTTTATATATGCTTATTGATGATATATGTTTATTCATATAGGTTTTATGATACGTTTTAATGTGAAAACCATATTAAATGACATCTAAATGCCTTCTGATTTTAGATTTAGACCAGAAATGATGTTTTAGAGATTGATTTCAATTTTCATAATTTTTCAAATTAATGTGGATTTTATTTTAATTTTCTCGTGAAGGAAATGATTATTTGGGTTTAAAATTATTTACGGTTAAAAAATATATGATTTGGGTTTGAAATTAATACATGTTAGAAAACATATTAAAAAATTATTTTTTGGAATTTTTGTAGAATTTTCTTGAGTGGTTTGATGAATATATATAAAATTATTTGAAGTATAAAACTTAAATGTTTTATATATTTATAAAAGAAGAAGGGGTATTTCGTACATAAATTAAATTGTTTATCTCTGAAATATCGGCAGCACTTTTAGAAAAAAATAGAAACCAATCAAATTTTGACAAATAAGGCAGGTTAGTTGAAAATATTACTTTAAAAAGATAAAAATCGGTTCAAACATGCTTTTTACATGTTTCGCCACTTTTCGTACCTCGCTTCCGACTTAGGTGGCTTTCAACCGAGTTCCTCTACCTCCATCATCATCAAAACCAATGCACCTGGTTTCAAGAATAGGTACGTAGCGTATTGGACTAGGCGGAAGGTATGAGGTCGAAACCAGGGGTTCGAAAGGAGGTCGAAGCGTTATTTTGTTTTAAATGAAATATGCGCCTGATATGCTTCCAACTTGGTTGGCTTTCAACTAGGTCTAATTATTTTAAAGGAAATGTTTCGAATGAGTTGCGCCTTTTGTTTTAAACAAATGATTTTGAAAGGGTCGAAACCCCTGGCTGTGGCTTTTCCTACCTTTCGAAGTCAATGGTTTTGGAAGATATACTTTGTTTTTAAAACTTGGCCACTTCTCCAATACTTTCAAAAGGTTGGTTTCGACACCATCACTTCTTTATTTAGGAACTGCTTTCAAAATAGTGCTTTCGACTTAAATGGTTTTAGTGACCCTTTTGCTCTGTTAATGGTAGAACCCAATGGTTTCGAAGAATATAGTTTTAAATGGTTTCAAAAGGTGTTTACACTTGTTTTAAATTGAACCCAAATGCTTTCGAAAGGTTTTCTTTCTGTAAAGGTTTTGATGCTTTCGAAGGGGTGGTTCCCTAATGGTTTCGAAAGGTTTGATAGGAAAGGTTTTCCAATGGTTCCAAAAGGCAATGTTTAAAGCTTTTAAATAAGGATGTCTATGGTTTTATAGGTTTTATAGCTTTCAAAGGAATGGTTTTCCAATGGTTTCGAAAGGACTATATAAATGGTTTCGAAAGGAATGTTTTGGCTTTTCGGCCTAGGTGAAAGAAAGGGGTTTACTTTGTTTTGAAAGAGGTACTTTCAATCGATTCGAAAGGGGTACTTTCAATGGTTTAAATGTTTTCATTGACAAAGATTTGCGTAAAGTATATATAACATGGAAAGGTGATTTTGAGTAAAACATGGAGTATATTTATTTTCCTTGTTTAAGCTTGGTTTAAAGGTTTTTAATCAATTTGAGGTGAAATGGTTTTCAAGGAAAATTATGGAAAGATTACCCTAAGTAAAATGACTCAGATATTAGAATACCAGATGGGGCTGGTATATGGTCCCGCCCTATACATTAGCTATTAGCCCCAACTAATTTAGTCCAAAATTCTAATGTGTGGGGATTTGTCACACGTAAGACTAAAATAATGATTACACATAGAAGTGAATATATGTTTGTATACATATATGTTATTGGTGAGTTCGCAAAACCATTACGATCAGGTGACATTAGGAGAAGATAAGTTAGGGACAGACCATCCAATAGAGGAGTATCTAACATGTAAGTTAGGAATAGACCGTCTAGAAGAGGAGTGTCTAACAGGTGTTAGATTATTGTTATATATTGTTAGTAGGCCCAAGTCAGCCAAAGGTTAGTAGTTAGCCAAACAAAACTATAGTGTTCGGAAAAATAGTTCATTTATTACCTGATATGTATATTTACACAATAATTCTTTACAGTTTTGACCAGTTTTGGTTGCATGATTATGATTTGCAAAAGATACGTTTTAAAAGGGTATTAGTGCAGGGAAACCCGTTCCGCTAAGCGTCGTGGTTTCACTTAATATCAAATAACCGAGATGTACGTTATTATTCACACCAGGATTTATGTTTGACTCGAAGTTTATGTTTTTCCCTTTAAACTCTCAAGTGCTCAAAATTGATTTGAGTAGGCTGAGGGTTGAACATTTTAGGTTTTAGTAGGTTGGTGAATAAAGCTTTCGAAGACAAGCAGGTGGCTGATGGATAACTACTTAGTTGTTTTTTTATTTATTCCGCTATGTTGTGTTAAGTCAGTTATGACTAGATAGTCCTCTGGTTAACCATAGTGGCATTTTCATATATTGCTCTTGGCGTATTTTATAATAATTATATTTGATCTTTACTTGGGAAACAATTATGGGATTATTTAATAGAATACAAAACATGTTTTGTGAAATGTAATCAGAAAAGTTATTTTTATGAAATCTATGATTTTGTTTCAGATTCACGTGCTTCTGATATTATGGATACCATTAACATTACCATACTTGGTCATCGAAAGTTAATACTGTGGATGGTTGTAGCATTTGTAGTACTTAGCTTCAGGCCTGCAGATAGGGGACGTTACAGTCGTATATGTAGGATTGTTGAAAATCTCTAACACCTTTTGCATCTGTTTACATAATTTACAGTGTCATTATTCATATGAGGTCGATAAAAACCTTGTCCCATTACCTTCTTGGCTAACTTCATGTCATTAGAATGATCCCTGCATAATCCATTATAGGCTTCTTTTAATAATTTTTATCCATTTTATGGACTAACACACCTCAAATAAGGGAGTGAATATCCTCTTTTATAAAGTATTCCATCCAGCATAGTAAAAGTTGGAGTTCATGTAACATCCGCTATTTTGAAGCTCGAAACTAACTTCTATAGATGTTGCAGTCATCTATAGTATTAATTTCTGGTGATAAAATAGAGTAATGTTATCCATAATATTAGAATCATAAGAATATGAAATATTTCAAACAAAATTTCTCATTACATTTCAAATTAGCGTTTCATATTCAATGCATAATCCTATAACGTTGTCTAGGTTCAGATAAATATAATTATTATAAAACACGCCAAGAGCGACACATAAAGATGCCTCCTTGGATGATCAGAGTTGCTAAATAGACAGTTATAATATCTGCCATTACATACAACGTTTAATCACAATGGAACGGATAAATAGATACTCTCATACATAGCTAGATCTGCCACTTGCACGTTTTCGGATGCTTTATTCTCCAAGCCTACTGAACCTGAAAACTTTAACTCTCAGCCTACTCAAATTAAATTTTGAGCATCCAAGAGTTTAAAGAAAAAACATAAACTTCAAGTTAGATATAAAGCCTGGTGTGAATGATAATATGACATCTCGATATTAAGTGAGGTGATGCTACCTGGCGAAAAGTGTTTCCCCTCGCTAATATCCTTTAAAAACATATCTTTTGCAATCAAAATCCAGCAACCAAACTGGTTATAATAAACAATATACAATAACATGTATGCATATAAAATAGGTAATCAAATGTAATGACCCTAAATTTGACTAACTTTATTTAGGACATTTAATTAGACAAATTAAATGAAATAATGTGGTTAAGGGATTGAGATTTGTTAATTAATAAGGAAGTGTGCCTTAATGAATGTGTAAGCAAAAGAAAATAAAAATAAGGAAGCAGGAGGCATATGGTAAGGGCAAGATAGGAATAGTCTTTGTTCTTATACCCTATATCCATCTTAGCTTTATTTCTTATTTATTTTAAAATTCACAAACAAAACCAAAACACTTATAAGCTCGGCTGGCCACCATTAAGAAGAATCAAAAGAAGAAAAGCAAGGAGTCAAGTATAAAGCTTAAAGAAATTAATCAAAGGAAAAACCTCGACCTTCTTAACATCATGCTATGACGAATAATTCGATTTACATCTCACTTTTTTTAATGATTTCAGTTTCAAGGTTAGATCCATATTATTTTGCAAATAAAACGCAACGTTATGTTTTTTTTTAAATGGGTATATATGCTTATAGATGATTTATTTTGTTTCATATAGATTTTATGAAAAGTTTAGATTGTAAAATCTATTTAATGACATCCAAATAACTTGTATTTTTGATATATGATCAAAAACTTTATTTTAGACATGGGTTTCAAGTTTCATAATTTTTTAAATTATTGTAAATTATTTTGAATTTTCTATGAGAGACAATAGTTAATATTGGGATAAATTATTCAATGCAATTATATAACGATTTTGGGTCTGAAATCTAAATATGTTAGAAAATATATTAAAAATGAATTATTGTGATTTTTGGAAAATTTTCCTATGTATTTTAATATGGTTATAAAATTATTTAAGTTAAGCGACTTAAATGTTTTATAAGTTTTAACCAAGGATAATGGCTTATTTGTTAAAATATTTTAATTGATAATTTTGAATTCGGTAGCCTTTTTAGAATTTTTTTTTTTGATAAAGAGCGGACGACCAATCATATTTTGACAAACTGGATAAGTTAAGTAAAAAGGAATTACTTTGAAAGGAAATAAAACAATTTTGTTTCGAATTACAACTTCGCCACTTCCTTGGCTGGCTTTCGTCAACATACCTAGAAGGCCTTTTCGCACCTATTCGAAACCAAAGCACATGATATCAAGAAATTGGTATGGAGTGCATTGGAAAAAGGAAAAAGGAATGATGGCGTCGAAGGCTTTCAAAGGGGTTGTTTTTAACTTGTCTTTTTTTTTAAAGGAAGATTTTGAGCCACTTGCCGCTTGCCTTTGTTTTTAGAAAAGAGCTTTTGAATGAATTGCCGCTTAATTATGTTTTATAAAGAAACTTTCGAAAGTATAGCCACTTTTGACCTATTCAAAACCCATGCTGCCGCATTCGTACTTTTAGAAATAGTTAAGGCCACTTTTCTTTATAGCCTTAGAACAACGTATTTGAAAGGGTGCTTTCACCTTTTTACTTTGAAGCTGTCTTCTCAATGCTTTCGGAAGGGTTGTATAGCCTCTTTCAAAATGGTTCTGGAGGCAATAGTTTCAAAAGGGTAGGCTTTGAAACTGTCCTCTTTCTTTTACCTGGGATTAATGCTTTCAGAAGTTTTACTTTCGCCCCATTTCTTTATGACCCATTAGCTATATTAAAGGTTAAACCTAATGGTTTCGAAAAAATAGGTTTAAATGGTTTTGAAGCAATGTTTCTACAAACCCTTACTTGAACCGAAATGCTTTCGAAAGGTACGCTGTAGGTGTTTCGAAGGGGAGGTCCCTAATGTTTCGAAAGGAATATTTTATGTGTTTGAATGGAAGATTTCCAATTCTTTCAAAAGGCAAGTTTAAATGGTTTCAAAAGGAGATATCTAAGGTTTTAAGTAATGGTTTCGAAAGGACTATATTCAATACATTCGAAAGTTATATTTTGGCCTTTCATCCTAGTATTTCCATGGTTAAAGTAGTTAACTTGTTTTGAAAGGGTTACTTTCAATGAATTCGAAAGGAATTGTTTAAGGTTTTAAACGAAGGTTTTGAATGTATTGTTTTGGCCTTGGAGCCTAAGGCTTTCTAAGTTAAAAAGAGGGTTTAACTTATTATGAAGGGATAGATAATCCTACTGATAATATTTCATCAACATTGTTTTGTATAAAGCATATATCATAACATAAGTGTCTTGAGTAAAGCAAAGTGTATGATTTCCTTGTTTTATAAAGATATGATTTCAGTGGTAAATCATTTGCAAAGGTTTTTTTTACAAGGAAATGAAAATTGAATAGGGTAGTCAACCCTTAGTATATGACAGGAAATGAAAATTGAATAGGGTAGTTAACCCTAAGTTTATGACTCGGATATTAGAAGACCATATGTGACTGGTGTAGGGTCACGCCCAATACTTTAGCTAATAGCCCCTAACTAATATAAGTCCAAAATTCCAATTTGTAGGGCTTTGTCATAGATGGGACTAAAATAATGTTACACACAGAAAGAAATATACAGTATAAAGATAGGTTATTGGTGAGCCCGTAAAACCATTAAGTTCAGCTGACCCTAGAAGAAGAAAGTTCAGGGTAGTCGGCACAGTATTATATCTAATAGAAGTTAGATTATTGATTATGTCCAGTAGGCCCGAGTTAGCCGATGGTTAAAAGTTATCTAAATAAAACTATAGCGTGGACAGATAGTCCATTGATTTCCCTATCATTATGCATATACGTATTTGTTATTATTGTTATAATCAGTTTGATTGCAGGATTTTGATTTGCAAAAGATATGTTTTTAAAAGGATATTAATGAAAGGAAACCTGTTCCGCTAAGAGGCATGGTCTTACTTAATATCAGTAAATCAAGATGTAATAGTATTATTCTCACCAGGCTTTATGTCCGAATCGATGTTTATGTTTCCTCCTTAAACTCTCGGGTGCTCAAAATATGATTTGAGTAGATTGAGAGTTAAGGATTTTCAGGTTCAGTAGGTTAGACGAATAAGCTTCCAAAGACATGCAGGAGGCAAAGCTAGTTATGTAGGAGCTATTTAGTATTATTTACATTGTGATGTATTTACGAATAATATGTCTATTTATTATTCTGATCATCCATGGAGGCATCTTTATATGTCCTTCTTGGCGTAATTCATAATAATTACATTTGATCAAAACCTAGGAATCCTTTTAGGGTTACGTAACGAATATGAAATATTAATTTGAAATGTAATCAGAAAAGTAGTTTTTGAAATCTCTGTTGAATTTATTTCATATTCATGTTCTTCTGATATTATGAATACCATCAACATTTCCGTATTTTGTCACCTGAAGTTTATACTATGGGTGACTACAGTATCTGTAGCACTTAGCTTCGGACCTCAAGATAGGGGATATTAGAACTTGGTATCAAAGCATGGGTTTATGAAAAGTTAAAAGAAAATTTAAACTTAAAATGATTTTGAAAACATAATCCTAAGGAATTAGAGAAAAGATTAGGGTATGGGATAACGCTATAATAACATACTGGTATTTGCTATATATGAGTATACATCTTATCTCTATTCTCCCATCTCTCTTAGATTATTCTTCTGTATCTTAAAAAGACTCGAATGCAGATTTTAAGGAAGTAAGATATGGATGCTATGAGTGGAAGAGTTAACATTGGTGGTGGAAGCACCACAACCAATGGTAATGCCAAACCAAACACCATAAGTAATCCAGGTCAGGCATAGACTGCTAATGTGGGTGCTGAAACGCCGTAAGGTTATATGAGAGCTACGTATCAGTTCTTTGCCAAATATAATGCAAAATGGAGCTACCGCAGGATTAGTTGAAGGAAATCAAGAAGCTATGGTGGTCAATAATTATGTAGTACTAAGCAGAGATTATGCCAGGCTCGGAGTGAAGCCGTTTATTGGGACCGAGGACACAATTGATATGGAGAATTGGTTGCTTCATTGAGAAAGAATTTTTGCTGATTTAGGGCTTAACGATGAGCAGAAGAGGAGGCTTACTTCCAGACAGTTGCAAGGAGCAGCACTGTACTAGTGGAACATTGCTATTGCGGGAGTAACCGAGTGACCATGACGTAGGCAGAATTCAGAAGGAGGTTCGAGGAAAGGTTCATGTTGAAGATTTCTAAGTCAACTCTGCTCAGGAAGTTTATGGACTTGGTGCAGGGAGATATGAGAATGCTTGAGTATGCAACCGGATTTGAGGAGCTGTCAAGATACAAATATGATATGGATGATACGTTTATCAATAGAAATGAGAAGTTCATTCGTAGACTGAAAACCGAGCTTGCTAAAGAACTTTGCCACATATGAGGGATCCGTGTGATGTAGTTGTTGAGATGACTTTGAGGTAGGAGGGGTTGCTTGCTTTTCTTGATGGTAACAACGAAGGGGAAGCTCAAGGTTGTCGAAACCAGAAGAGATAGATTTTCCATAAGAAAGGCACTCAGAAATAAGGAGCAACGAAGAAAAGGAAGGTCGACGTCGTTTGCTATAAGTGCGACAAGAAGAGATACTATGCTCATGAGTGCCAGATAAACAAAGGAAAGAAAGCTGCTATCAACAAAGAAGTAAAATGTTTCAATTGTGATAAGATTTGACATTATAAGAACCAGTGCAGGGAACTAGCCAAGGATGGAAATGGCAAAGTGTTTGCATTGGAACCAGCTACCTCAAGACCAACAGTAGAGAAAAAAGGAAAAGCTATGTTGGGTTGTACGCTTTTGATTCATGTTATGTCGGTTAGAGTTCTTTTTGTTATGGTGCATCGCATTCTTTTATATCTCATTGTTTGGTAGATAAGTTTAACCTAGAACCCTTATACTTATTTACTTTCTTAAGGGTTACGAATCCAATAGAAGGCTATGCGACTCTTGGGATGAGATTAGACCACCTAGAGTTTGAATTGTTAGGTCATGTATTTTTTTGCAGTTTGCATGTATTTGATTTCATAGGGTTTGGAATTATTTTGGGTATGTATTGGTTAAGTATACAAGATGCTAGGATATTTTGCCATGATAGGAAAATATCATTTGAACACATTAGTTGTAGTGATCAGATTATATACTTTGTAGAAAACCCTAGTTTTGGGGTTAATGCTTTGTTGGGTGTTATAGAGGCAGAAGACGAGTTGAATCGAGTTTTCGTGGTTAGAGAATTCACAGATGTCTTTGAGACCGTGATAGGATGATCGTCGGAACGAGCCATTGAGTTTCGGATAGAATTAGTACCAAGAATAGAACCAGTGAGTAGACTGCCAATTAGAATGACACCTACCGAAATGAAGGAGTTAAAGGTGCGGTTGGTGGATTTAGAGGGTAAGAATTTTATCAAACCAAGCAGTTCGTCTTGGGCAGCCGTTGCGGTGTTTTCAAAGAAATTGGACGGATCATTGAGATTGTGTATCGATTATTGTAAGTTAAATGAGATGTCGATAAAGAACCGATATCTATTACCTAGAATTTACGATTTGTTCGATAGTTGAGCGGAGCCAAAATATTTTCCTAGTTGGATTTGGCAACAGGGTTCCATCAGCTTAGAGTAGCAGAGGATAATATTCCTTTTACGGTGTTTAGGACCAGATAAGGATCGTATGAATGGTTAGTGAGGCCATTCAGACTAACTAATGCGCCAGCATTCTTCGTAGACTTGGTAAACAGAATCTTCTAGGAGCATCTAGACAGATTTGTTTTAGTATTCATAGACGACATTTTGATATACTCTAAGGATGAAAAAGAGCATGAAGTTCATCTTGGAGTGGTGCTTGAGACGTTGAGACAACATCAAATGAAAGCGAAATTTTCGAAGTGTCATTTTGGAAGAAGGAAGTAAAGTTTCTTGGTAATGTAGTCTTAGAAGAAGGGTTGTTTATAGATCCAACTAAGATCAAGTAGTGAATAATTGGAAGAGACCCGAGACAGTGACTGAGATAAAGAGTTTTCTTGGATTAGTTGGTTATTATCAGAGATTCATTAATGATTTTTCATGGATAGCATCACCGATGACTAAGCTAACTCAGAAGGATGTGAAGTTTATCTGGACTGATAAGTGTGGCGAGGCATTTCAGAAACTGAAACACTTATTGACTAATGCACATGTGTTGGTTGTTCCAGAAGGGAATCGAGAATTAGTGGTGTACACGAATGCATGTAGAATAGGGTTAGGAGCTATGTTGATGCAAAGAGGTAAAGTGATTGCCTATGCTTCTCGACAGTTTTGACCGCATGAGGTTAGATATCCAACTCATGATTTGGAATTAGCTGTTAGTAATTTTCACATCGATGGTGTCGAGAAATTACCTTTAGGAAAAAGATTTGAGTTATATATGGATCATAAGTTACTGAGATATTTATTCCCTCAAAAGGAGTTGAATATGAGACAGTAGAGGTGGTTAGAGTTTTCAGCCGCTTATGACTTTGATATTGAGGACACAACACGAAAAGGGAATAAGGTTACGGATGCCTCTATTAGAAAATATCAAAATGCAGTATTGGAAATGGTAGCCGAGTGGAAAGATTTAGAAGCATTGACTACATGCAGAGTACAATGGAGATCTAAGAGTAGTTCTAGTCAATAAACTGCTATGTTTTCTTGTTTAGAAGTTCGACCGGTGATGATCAAAATGATTGCTTCTAAGCAAGGAAAGGATCCATTATTAGCTGAACGGATCAGGAAGTTGAGGAATGGAACAGAGATCGATGAATTAAAGGATTACAGCCTTGACCAGAATGGGTGGTTGAGGAACAAAGGACGACTATATGTTCCGAATATGGGAAACATTAGGAAGGAAGTTCTTGGAGAATGCCATCGTTCAAAGTTCACTATTCATCCAGAGGGAACTAAGGTTTATCAGGATCTGAAAAAGAGTTTCTTCTGAGGTATGAAGAGAGATGTAGGCTTATGGGTGAGTCAGTGTTTGAACTGCCAACAGGTGAAAGCTGAATATCAAAAACCAAGTGGGTTACTTCAGCCTTTAGATGTTCCAGTCTGGAAATGAGATTCTATCTCAATGGATTTCATAGATGGGTTGCCAATGTGGAATAGAGGAAATGAGAGTATATGGGTTATAGTGGATAGATTGACTAAGAGTGCACACTTTATACCGTTAAATCAACCAGGACAACACAAGATTTAGCTAAGTTATTCATGAGGAAGATAGTTAGATTGCACAATATTCCTAGTAGTATAATAAGTGTATAGATTCCTTATTCACTAGCGAGTTCTGTAAGAGTCTACAGGAGACTTTAGATACCAAGCTCTAGATGAGTATCGCTTACCATCCGCAGACAGATCAGCAGACAGAGAGAACTAATAAAGTTTTAGAAGATTTGTTAAGAGCTGGTGTGCTAGATTTCGGGGGATCATGGAAAGACCATCTACACTTAGTTAAGTTTTCGTATAACAATAGTTATCAGACTAGTACAATGATGGCTCCAATTGAAGCTTTGTATGGATGGCCATGCAAATCTCCCGTTTGTTGGTTAGAGACCGAGGATAGGTTAGTTCTTGGTCTAAATTTGGTTAGAGAAGCTGCAGAGAAGATTGAGTTAGTTCGAGCTAGGATGAAGGAAGCTCAGTCTAGGCAGAAGAGTTATGCTGATGAAAGACGAAAAGACTTATAGTTCTCAGTTGGAGGTCATGTATTCGTCAAGGTACCACCGATGAAAGATGTAATCAGATTTGGAAAGTCAGGAAAGTTGGCACCAAGATTTATTGGACCATTTTCTATTATAGAAAGGATCGAGAAACTCGCATACAGAGTAGAATTACCGAATAGTTTGGCAAGAGTCCACGATGGTTTTCCTTTTTGTCATCTAAGAAAGTGTATTCAGGATCCAGAGACTACTATTACACTGATTGTGTTAGATGATCTACTAGTGGAACTGGATATGACTGTAGTTAGAACATCAGTTCATATAGTTGCAGGAGATGAGAAGAGACTAAGGAACAAAACGGTCAGATTAGTCAAAGTCCAATGGAGTGATGACAAGAGAGACTATACATGGGAAAGTGAGAGCAGGACTAGAGATACTTATCCTAACTTGTTTCATGGTATGTTTTACCTTTATATTTGATTACTGTGAGTACCTTATTGTAATTTCAAGGATGAATTCTTTAAGGAGGGGAGTTTGTAATGACCTTGATTTTGACTAACATTAATTAGAATATTTGAGTAGATAAATTAAAAGAAATAATGTAGATGATTAAGGGATTGAGATTTGTTAATTAATAAGAGGTCATGCTTTAATGAATGTGTAAGCAAAAGAGAATAAAATAAGTAAGGATAACACATATGGTAAGGGAAAAATAGGAATAGTCTTTGTTCTTATACCCTAAACCCTTCTTACCTTCATTTCTTATTCATTTTAACATTCACAAACAAAACAAAACACTTATAAGCTTGGCCGGCAACTATTAAGAAGAATCAAAAGAAGACAAGCTAGGAATTAAGTAGAAAGCTTAAACAAATTAATCAAAGGGCAAATCTCAACCTTCTTAATATCAAGTTAAGGTGAATAATTTGATTTACGTCTTACTTTTGTTAATGATTTTGGTTCAAGGTTGGATTTAAAAATAATATGTCGTGTTATATTTGTTTAAATGGATATATATATATATATGCTTGTAGATGATTTATTTATTCTCATACAAATTCTATGATAAGTTTAGATTGGAAAACTTATTTAATGACATCCAAATGACTTGCGTTTTTGATATATGATCAAAAAAATTATTTTAGAAGTAGGTTTTAAGTTTCATAATGTTCTAAATTATCGTGGATTTATTATGAATTTTATGTGGGAGAAAGTAGTTAATATCGGGATTTAAATTAATCAAAGCAATTATATAACGATTTTTGGTCTGAAATTCAAATATGTTAGAAAATATATTAAAAATGAATTATTGTGATTTTTGGGAAATTTTCCTATGTATTTTACTATGGTTATAAAATTATTGAAGCTAAGCGATTTAATGTTTTAAAAGTATATGTGTGGGAAACCAATCATATTTTTACAAATTGGACAAGTTAGGTAAAAAAGAATTACTTTGAAAGAAATAAAATAGTTTTGTTTCGAATTACAACAACGCCACTTCCTTTGCTAGCTAGGTAAAAAGGAATTACTTTAGCCAATAGCTCCTTGCTGATATAAGTCCAAAATTCCAGTGTGTAGGGTTTTGTCACAGACGTGACTAAAATAATGTCACACACAGATGAGAATATACAGAGTAAAGATAGTTATTGGTGAGCCTGCAAAACCATTAGGTTTAGTTGACCCTAGGAGAAGAAAGTTGAGGGCAGCCAACCTATTATTGCATCTAACAGAAGTTAGATTATTGATTATGTCTGGTAGGCCCGAGTCAACCGATGGTTAATAGTTAGCCAGACAAAACTATGGCGTGGGCAGATAGTCCATTATTTCCTGATCATTATGCATATGTGTGTTTGTTGTTATTGTTATAATCAGTTTGATTATAGGATTTTGATTTGCAAAAGATATGCTTCTAAAAGAATATTAGTGAGGAGAAACTCGTTTTGCAAAGTGGCGTGGTCTCACTTAATATCAGTAAATTAAGATGTAATAGTATTATTCACATCAGGCTTTATGTCCGACTTGAAGTTTATGTTTTCCCCTTAAACTCTCGGGTGCTCAAAATTTGATTTGAGTAGATTTAGAGTTAAGGATTTTCAGGTTCAGTAGGTTGGACGAATAAGCTTCCGAAGATGTGCAGGAGGCAAACCCGGGTATGTAGGAGCTATTTAGTATTATTTCCGCTGTGATGTATTTATGATTAATACGTCTATTTAGTACTCTGATCATTCTAGGGGGCATCTTCATATGTCGCTCTTTGCGTAATTTGTAATAATTATATCTGATCAAAACTTAGAAATCCTTTTGGGATGATGTAACTGAATATGAAATATTGATCTGAAATGTAATCAGAAATTTTTTTTTGAAATATATGTTGATTTTATTTCATATTCATGTGTTTCTGATATTATGAATACCATTAACGTTTTCGTATTTTGTCATTGGAAGTTAATACTATGGATGACTACAACATCTGTAGCGCTTAACTTCGGGCCTCAAGATAGAGGATGTTAAATCAATGGACTATTTGCCCCAATATCATAATTTTATTAAACTGACTATAAACTTGTGGCTGGCTTTGACCTACTAGACATAATAAATGTTCTAACTTGCTGTTAGAGAAATAGTAGGACGGTCTATCTATTACTACTTCTAGGATCAACTTATACTAATGGTTTTGTAGGCTCATCAATAACCTATCTCTATTTTATGTATTTCTTTCTGTATGTAACCTTCTTTTAGTCTTATCCATAACAAAGCTCTACACATTGGAATTTTGGACTTATATTAGCTAAGGGCTATCAATAACCAGTCTCATCTGGTTTTCTAATCTCCGAGTCATTTTTAGTAAAATTCTAGGTTAACTACCCTATCTATATTTCCTTAAAAGCAAAATCTTTGTGAATGATTTAAAACCTGAAATCATACTTAAAAAAAGAAAAACATTGGTCCTTAATTTTATTCAAAATACTTATGCCATGATATATGTTTATAAAACACTGTTGATGAAACTCGAAATCATTAAGGTCTTCGACCCTCTCAAAACTTAGGCTACAAGGCCAAAACTATGTAAAACCTTTTCAACTATAAAACTCGGCGATGCCATCGCCATTAAAGATCTTTGCCCGTTAAAAAACAGGTCGAAGTGTATTATTTGAAAACTAGACGGGGATAATGTTGAAGTTATTACTTTATAAGTTATATTGTTAAAATTATAAAAATTGAACTTCAGCAACACATAAAACATTTTTCATCAATGCCTCATCGAGGGTATAAATTAAGTAAATTCAATGTCGATATCTAAGACATCGACATGGTTAAAACATTGTTGATTAAGCTCGATGACTATTTAAAAGCGAACTGGCTAGGCTCGACTACAAGTTAAAAATGACAAGGGTTAGAATCAATGATAAGTTAAATGCGGCATTGACAAGGTTTGATAACAATATTAAATAGTGGCATAAAGCAAACTTGACGACTAGTTAAAAGTGGCATATGCTCGATGACAATTTAAAGCTTTAGGCTCGATGACCATTGGGTCGATGAGGCAAAAGGCTCAAAGTAGTGTATGCGGCATGCATGCTTCTTAGAATAAAACACGGCATCATGCATATTGACATGACCCCATCGATGACCACCTCTTCGTCCTTATTACTGTGGCCTCAACGAGGTTCCAACCCAATTCGCTTCATGCCTAACTCATTGACATCATGCATATCCGTTTGTTCCATGTCGATAACGATGAAGTGTGGTGAGATGTGGCTCAACATGATAGAATGGTAATTAACTTGAAAACTGCAATATTACCATAAAAAGTGTTTCCTTTTCACCAAACCTCCATAATTTTTCAAAATCTTATTGGTTTTAGAAATCTTTAAAATTTTCTTTATCAGAAAACCGACGAACCTAAGGATTTGAAGTTCTAAAACATTTCAAATTAACTCCATACCTTAATTTCTCTATAAAACATTTAAGGCCCTCTTGCTCAAATAACTTATTTATCATACTAAAACACTTACGTAATATCCCCAAAAATCAAAATAAATCAAATTAATCATACTCTTCGACATATAAACATTTTAGGGTTAAAAATCTTATTTTATTTTTTTAAATAATTAAACCCGGAATCCACCAATTTCTCCAGTTAGAAAATTCATATAAAATCCATTGTTGCTTGGAAAATTATAAAATTAAAAGCCCACTTCTAAAATGATATTTATAATATCATATCAAAATCTCAAGTCATTTGGGTTTCATACGATTGGTTTTCCAACTCAAAAATATCACTAAATTTCATATTTTAATTTGGGAAAATCACCAACAAGCATGTAATTATTCAAATTACTAAAACATGGCATAATACTTGCAAAAGAAATGGGTTTACACTTAGAACTAAAACAAACCACAAATGTGAGATGTTTATTCATTATTCACCTTGATTTGAATGAGAAAGATGAGATTTGGTGTAGACTTGATTTCTTTTGCTTTGATTCCTTAACCTTTTAATTTCCTTCTTGTTTCTGCTTAGTTATAGCTGGCCTCTCCCTATGTTTAGTTTGTATGTGTGTGAAATAAATGAATGAAATGAAGATAGAAGGGTTTAAGGGGTAGGAATGAAGATTGTTCCCATTTTCCCTTATTATTTTCCTCCTTCTTATCCTAACCTTTTGCTTCTCTAACTGGTATACTAACTAATGCACGACCTACTTAACTAATAAATTCTCATTCTTCTTATCAAATCACATTAGTATTATTCAATTCAACTAACCAAATATCATAATAATGTTTCTATAAATTAGGGGTGTTACAGACTCCTCTCCTTAAAGAATTTCGTCCTTGAAATTACGATAAGGTACACACATCAATCAAGCATAAAGATAAAATATACCATCAAATAAGTCAGGATAAATGTCTCGAATTCTGCTTTCTATTTCCCGTGTACGGTCTCTCTCATCGTCACTCTATTGGACCTTTCAATCTGTCTGTCTTGTTTCTTAGCTTCTTCTCATCCTTAGCCACTATACGAACAGACTATTTAACCGTAGTCATGTCTAGTTCCACTACCAAATCTTCTAATGCTGTCGGGGTAATAGTAGTCTCTAGATCTTGAACACACTTCCTTTGATAATAATATGGAAAACATTGTGGACTCTTGCCAAACTATTTTGTAACTTTATCCTATAAGCGAGTTTCCTAATCCTTTCCATAATAGGAAATCGTCCAACAAACCTTGGTGCTAATTTCCCTGACTTCTTGAACCTTATTACACTCTTCATCGGTGATACCTTGACGAAAACATGATCTCCGATTGAGAACTCTAAGTCTTTTCGTCTCTTATCTGCATAACTTTTCTGCCTAGATTGAGCTTCCTTCATTCTAATTTGAATTAACTCAATCTTTTTTGCGGCTTTTCTTGCTAAATCTGGACCAAGAACTAATATGGCTCCGGTCTCTAACCAAGACACAAGAGATTACGTGGTCTTCCATATAAATCTTCAAATGGTGCAATCCCTATACTAATGTGGTAACTGTTGTTATATGGAAACTCAATTAAGTGCAGATGTTATTTCCATGATCCTCTAAAATCTAGTATAGAAGCTCTTAACAAATCTTATAAGACTTTGTTAACTCTTTCCATTTTCCCACCGGTCTGTGGATGATAAGCGATACTCAACTTGAGCTTGGTAATTAAAACTTTCCATAGACTCTTCCAGAATTCACCAGTGAACAAGGAATCTTTTTCACTTATTATACTACTAGGAATCCCATGTAGTCTAACTACATTCCTCTTAAATAACTTAGCTAAGACTGGTGCCGTTCTGTCTAACTAAACGGGTATAAAGAGTGCCCTCTTAGTAAATCTGCCCACTATAACCTAGATACTTTCGTTTCCTCTAATCAACCTTAGAAACCCGTCTGTGAAATCCATAGATATAAAATCCCACTTCAAATCAGAATATCTAAAGGCTGAAGTAACCCACTCAGTTTCTGATGTTCGGCTTTCACTGGTTGATAGTTCAAACACCGTTTCACCCATAAACCTACATCCTTCTTCATGCCTTCCCAGAAGAAACTTCTTTTCATATCCTGATACATCTTAATTCCTTCCAAATGAATAATGAACTTTGATCAATGACACCCCCTAAGAATTTCCTTCCTTATGTCTCCAACAGTTGGAATACATAACCTTCCTTTCTTTCTCAACCACCCCTTTTGGTCAAGAATGAAATCTTTTAAGTCATCAATCTCGGTTCCACTCTTTAACCTTCTGATCTGTTGAACCAGTAATGGATCATCTTCTTTCTTAGAATCAATCCTTTCGATCATTATTGGTCGAACTTCTAGACATAATAACATAGCAGTTTTTTGACTCGAACTTGCCATAGATCTTAACTGCACACCACATGTAGTCAATGCTTCTAAATCTTTCCACTTAGCTATCATTACTAACACTGCATTCTGATGCCTTCTACCGAGCACATCTTCTCTATTTCATTTCCCTGGTGTGTACTCAATTCCATAATCTTGAGTGCTTAAAAACTCTTGCCATCTCTGCTGTCTCATATTCAACTCCTTCTAAGAGGATAAGTACCTTAATGAATTATGGTCTGTAAACAGCTCGAATCACTCTCCCAAAAGGTAACGCCTCCATACGTTAATGCAAAAATTACCAGCTAACTCTAAGTCATGCATCAGATATCTAACCCATGTGGTTTGAGCTGTCGAGAAGCGTAAGAAATTACTTTACCCATATACACTAATATAACCCCTAATCCAATTCCACACGCATCCCTATACACTACTATATCTTGATTTCCATCTGGAACAACTAACACTAGTGCATTGGTCAATAAATGTTTCAGCTTCTGGAATGACTCCTCATATTAATTGGTCTAAACATACTCTACTTCTTTCCTTGTTAGCTTAGTTATTGGTGGTGCTATACGCTAGAAATCCTTAATAAATCTTTGGTAATAGCCAGCTAGTCCAAGAAAACTCTTTATCTCAGTCACCGTCTCAGGTCTCTTGCAATTATTAACTGCCTCGATCTTAGTTAGATCTACTAACAACCATTTTTTGAGACTATATAACCAAAAAACTTCACCTCCTTCTTCCAAAAATGACATTTTGAAAATTTCGCTTTTAACTGATGTTGTCTTGGTGTTTCAAGCAGTATCCTAAGATGAACTTCATGATCCCTTCCATCCTTCAAATATATCAAAATGCCGTTTATCAACACTATCCAAACGCTCTCGAAAGATCCTATTCATTAAGGCTACGAAGATGGCTGGCGCATTAGTCAATCCAATTGGCATCTCCAACCAATCATACAATCCATACTTGGTTCTAAATGCCTTTAAAGGAATACTATACTATGCCACTCTTAGTTGATAGAACCCTATTGCAAAATACAATTGAGAAAACACTTTGGCTCCACTCAACTGATCAAACAAATCATCAATCCTCAACAATGGATATAGATTCTTTATGGTCTTCTCATTTAACTTATGATAATCGATACACAACCTTAACGATCCATTCAGTTTCTTAATAAACACTGCGGCTACTCTCTAAGGCGAACTGCTTAGTCCAATAAAACTTTTCCCTTCTAAATTCACCAGTTGCACCTTTCACTCCTTCATCTGAGTAGGTGTCATCCTACTTAGCGGTATACTAACAAGTTTAGCTCTTGGTACACGATCCATCCGAAATTCAATAGCTCGTTTCCACTATAGTCCTGTTACCAGTTCAAAAATGTCTACGAATTTTCTCACGACAAAAATCGGTTCAACCCATCTTCCTCCTGTATTACACCCAACAAAGCACAAACATAAAAACTCGGTTTTTCTACCAAGTATATGATTCGGTCACTACTACTAGGGTGTCTTAGTGATAATTTCCTATCATGGCAAAATATCCTAGATCATACTTACTTAACCAGTCCATACCCAAAATTATTCCAAAGCCTACGAAATCAAACACATGCAACCTACAAGAAAATATGTGACCTTATAATTCAAACACTAACCGGTCACATCTTATCCCAAGAGTTGCATACCTTCCTATCGGATTCGTAACCCTTGAGTATGTAACTAGGTACGAGGGTTCTAGGTTAAGCTTATCTACCAAACAATGAGATATGAAAGAATGTGATACGTCAGTATCAAATTAAACTTCAACAGCTATACTACGAATCAAAAGCATACCTCTAATCACAGCCTTTCCTTTCTCCTCAGCTGTTGGCCTTGAGATAGCTGGTTCCAATGCAAACACCTTTCCCTTCTTAGCTTTAGCTAGTTCCTTGCAATAGTTCTTATAATGACTGACCTGATCACAATTGAAGCACTTGATGTTCTTCCTCCCAATCACCTTCTTTCCATTCTGGAATGACATTCATTTTCCAAACGCCCTTTTATCACACTTATAGAATAAAATCTTATATTTTACTTTCTTGGAAGCTTCATTCTTCTAAGATCCCTTCATATGAAAGAAGTTTCTCTTCTGATTCTACCCACCTTAAGCCTCTACTGCTTTGTTATTACCAAAGAAAACAAATATCTCTTCATTCCTTAAAGCCATCCCAACAGCTGCATCACATGGATCTCTGAGATGTGGCAAAGTTCCCTTAGCAAGCTTAGGTCTCAGTCCCCAAATGAGTTTCTCATTCCTCTTGATTACCGTATCCACGTAGCATACCGATACCGAGACAACTCAAACCTCGTAGCATACTCTAACACAGTCATATCCCCCTGTACCAACTTAGAAAACTTTCTCAACATGGTAGACTTAGCAATTTTCGACATAAACCTTTCTTCAAACCTTCTCCTAAATTCTGTCCAAGTCAAGGTTTCCTCCGCTACTCCAACAATAAAAACGTTCCACTAGTACAACGCTACTCCTTGCAGTTGCTTGGATGCTAACCTCCTCTTATGCTCATCATTTAGTCTATGATCAGCGAAATCCTCTCACAATAAAGCAACTACTTCTCTACTTCAATTTCATCATTAGTTCTAACAAATAGACTTCCTTCCAGCCTTGCATAATCCCTACTCAGCACAACATAGTTGTTGACACCCGGAACGTCCTAATCCACTCCTCTAGAATTTCCACCCACTAATCCAGCAGCAACTCCTCCTTGCATCATATTGACAATGAATTGATACATAGCTCCTATACCAGCATACAAAGGTCCGACACCTACATTAGTAGCTTGTGCTCGACCTGGATTCATTCTAGTATTGGGTCTAGCATTTCCTTTTGTTGTAGTGCTTACTCCATGGAGATTCAACCTTCCGTTTCCTACCTCCATAACTTACTTTCCTTTAGTATGCATTATAACTTTGGTAAGACATGGAAGAACGACCTAAGAGAGATGGGAAAATATAGATAAGCGTATACTTATATACAACAACTACAAGTATGTTACTATGGCGTTATCCCATACCCGATATTCTTTAATTCATTAGGATTATGTTTAAAACATCATTTTAAGTTCAAAATTCTTTTAATTTTTACATAGACCTATGCTCTGATACCAAGTTGTAACATTCCCTATTTCGAGGCTTGAAACTAACCACTACAGATGCTCAGTCATCTGTAGTATTAATTTTTGGTGACAAAGTGCGGCAACGTTAATGTTATCCATATACCAGAAGCACAAGAATATGAAATATTCCCAAAACAAAATCAAAACAACTTTTCTCATTACATTTCAAATCAACATTTCATATTTAGTACATATCACATATCGTTGTGTAGATTTAGATAAATATAATTATTACAAAATATGCCAAGAGCAATATATGAAGATGCCTCCTTGGATAATCAGAGTTACCAAATAGAAAGTTATAACATCTGCCATTACATACAACATTCAATCATAACGGGATAGATAAATAGATAATCTCCTACATAACTAGATAATCTCCTACATATAGATTTGTCTCCTCCATGCCTTTGGATGCTTTATTCGCCAAAACCTACTAAACTTGAAAACTTTAACTCTCAAAGTGCTCAAATTAAATTTTGAGAAACCGAGAGTTTAAGGAGAAAAAATAACTTCAAGTTAGACATAAAACCTCGTGTGAAATTTGACATCTCAATTTATTGATATTAAGTGAGACCATGCCGCTTAGTAGAACGGATTTCCCCTCACTAATATCCTTTAAAAGCATATCTTTTGCAACCAAAATCCTACAAGCAAACTGGTTATAATAGACAATATACAATAACATGTATGCATACAAGGTAATCCGTGGACTATCTGTCTTAACATTATAGTTTTATCAGGCTGACTATAAATCTATTGCTGACTCGGGCCTACCAGACATAATAAATGTTCTAACTTGCTTTAAGAGAAAAAAATGGATAGTCTATCCATAACTTACTACTTCTAAGGTCAATTGATCTTAATGGTTTTACAGGCTCGTCAATAACCTATCTCTACCATGTGTATTACTTTTTGTGTGTGACCTTCTCTTAGTCTTACTCATGACAAACCCCTACACAATGGAATTTTGGACTTATATTAGCTATGGACTGCTAAATAAAATATAGAATGCAAATCTACACCAGTCCCATTTGGTTTTCAAATCTTCGAGTTATTCTTTTAGTAAAATTCTGGGTTAACTACCCTAACCATATTTCCTTGAAAACAAAATCTTTGTAAATGATTTAACCTTTGAAATCATACTTAAACAAATAAAACATTGGTCCTTTACTCAAAATACTTATGTCATGATATATGCTTTATAAAACACTATTGATGAAACTCGAAATCATTAGGATCTTCGACCCTTTCAAAACTTAGGCTACAAGGCCAATACTATGTAAAACCTTTACAAATATAAAACTCGATGACACCATTGCCATTAAAGATCTTTTCCCATTCAAAAGCATGCCGAAGTCTTTTATTTAAAAAATACATGGGAAGATGTTGAAGATATTACTTCATAAGTTATAGTGTTAAACCGATAAAAATTGAACTTCGACAACACATAAAACATTTGGCATCAAAGCCTTATCGAGGGTATAAAATTAGTAAATGCGATGTCAATATCTAAGACATTAGCATGGTTAAAACATTATTGATGAAGCTCGATGACCGTTTAAAAAGGGCCTGGCTAGGCTCGACAACAAGTTAAAAGCAGCAAGGGTTAGGCTCGATGACAAGTTAAATGCGGCATTGGCATGGCTCGATAACAATATTAAAAAGCGGCATAGAGCAAACTCGATGACTCGTTAAAAGCGGCATAGGCTCGATGACAATTTAAAGCATTAGGCACGCTGACCATTGGGTCGATGAGGCAAAAGGCTTGAAGTAGTAAATGCGGCATGCATGCTTCTTAGTATAAAATAGGGCATCATGTGCATCGACATGACCCCATCGATGGCCACCTCTTCATCCTTGTTACTATGGCCTCGACGAGGTTCCAACCTAATTCGCTTCATGCCACACTCATTGACATCACGCACTTCAATTTGTTCTACGTCGATGACGATGAAGTGTGGTGAGATGTGGCTTGACATGGCAGAGTGGTAATTAACTTGAAAACCTCAATATTACTATAAAAAGTGTTTTCTTTTCACCAAACCTCTATAATTTGTCAAAATCTTATCGTCCCAACAAATCTTTAAAATTTTCTTTATCAAAAAACTGCCGCCCTTAAGGATTTGAAGTTTTGAAACTTTTTGCAAATCGACCCCCTATATTAATTTCTCAATAAAACAATTAAGCCTTTCTTGTTTAAATAATTTATTTATCATATCAAAACACGTATGAAAAAGCCCCAAAAATAAAAATAAATCAAATTAATCATACTCTTCGACATATAAAAATTTTAAGGCTAAAAACTTTATTTACTTATTTTAAATAATCAAACCCGAAATTCACCAATTTCTCCACTTAGAAAATTCATATAAAATCCACCTTCCTTGGAAAATTATGAAACTAAAAACCAGCTTTTAAAACAATATTTCTAACATCATATCAAAATCTCAAGTCATTTGGGTATCATATGATAGGCTTTCCAATACAAACTTATCACTAAATTTCATATGTAAATTCTAGAAAATCACAAACAAGCATATAATCATTCAAACCACTAAAACATGACACGATACTTGCAAAAGAAACGGGTTTACACTTAAAACCAAAGAAATAAAAAACATGAGATTTACATTCATTATTCACCTTGATTTGAATAAGAAAGATTAAGTTTGGTGTAGACTTGTTTTCTTTTAGCTTTGATTCCTTAACCTTTTAATTTCTTTCTTGTTTCTCCTTAGCTTTAGATGGCCTCTCTTTGTGTTTAGTTTATATGCATGTAAAATGAATGAATGAAATGAAGATACAAGGGTTTAAGGGGTAGGAATGAAGGCTATTCCCATTTTGCCCTTATCATTTTCCTCCTTCTTATCCTAACCTTTTGCTTCTCTAATTGGTTTAGTAACTAAGGCATGGCCTACTTATCTAATAAATTCTCATTCTTCTCATTAAATCACATTATTCTTATTTAGTTTAACTAATTAAATATCATAATAATGTTTCTACAAATTAGGGGTGTTACAGTTCGGTACCTTACCTACTAGCTTCTCCTTTATCTTTTGGTAGTCTCCCTTCCACAAGTATTCAATAATGGACGTCATCAATTGTTTTCATATTGACTATTTATCTCCATATGGATGGTTCTTTGTTGATTTCCACCATTACTACTTCCTGGTTCATTTTCTTTTTCCGCACGTATGAGGGCTTAGGATCTAGTCAACACCATCATTTCATTTTTTGGTTCGAGGGATTTTTTATCAATACCGAGATTTTGTTGGAATCTTACCAGCATAACTCAAGTTTCTAGGGCTCCTCCTGAGCTAGCTAACTTGGCCAAAGAGTCGGCTTGAGAATTCTTCTCTTTGTGTACTTGGTGTAATGAAAAATCTTTAAACTGGGCTAACATTTTCAACATCTTCTTGACATAAAAGATCAATCTTGCATCCTTTGTTTGAAAAGTTTGATTCAGGTGATTAACCATTAATTGGGAATCGCTAAAAATTTCAATCCATAAGAATTTTGCTGAAGAGCTACGGTAAGTCCAACTACCATTGATTTGTATTTAGCCATGTTATTCATTGCATAGTGTAATCGATGTCTAGCAAGAGTAATGATTACATATCCCGCACCAGCCCCTTGCTCGTTTGAGGCTCCATCAATAAAAAATTACCATATAGGCTTCAATTCATTTTCCTTTCCTGATTGTTCTCTAATAAATCCTGTGCATTCATTAACGAAATCAGCTAGAGCTTGCCCTTTGATTGCAACTTGGGGCCGGAATTTAATCTCATACTGACTTAGCTCTATTCTCCATTTCACTAGCCTTCCCGACATTTCGGGTCTACTAAAGATTTTATTAGGTGGAAAATTGGTTAAGACCTTGATTGGGTGAACCTTAACGTAGGCTCTCAGTTTTCAAGCAGTGAGAATTAGGCAGTATACTAACTTTTCTATAACTGGGAATATATTGCCTCGTTAAGCCTTTTACTAGTATAGTACACCGTAAGCTGAGTTTTATTTTCTTCTCTTACTAGTACTGAACTTACTGCGTGTTCGAAGACTGCCATGTAAAGTACAAGTTCTCTCCTTGTATGGGACTACATAAGATTGGATGTTTTCCAAGATGGTTTTTAATTCTTTAAATGCTTTTCGGCAATCTTCTCCCCACTTAAAGTTCTTCTTTTTCCTAGCCATATCAAATAAAGGGACGCACTTATTAGTGGCTTTAGAGATAAATTTGTTTATAGCTATCACCCTTCAATTTAGGCTTATCACATCTTTACTTGTTTTTAGCTGTGCCATATCCTTAATCGCTTTAATTGGGTCAAGGGTGGCCTCAATTTCTCAAGCACTGAATATATATCGTAGAAATTTCCTCTATTGTATTATAAAAGAGTATTTTTGTGGATTCAGTTTCATTTTTTACTTTCTTAGTACTCTAAACATTTCTTCAAGATCTTTCAAGTGGTTAACTTCCTCTAAGGATTTAACTAGCATATCATCCATATACACTTCTACTGTAGTTAGATGCTCGACATCTTGTAGTGGCACGACATTCTTTTTTTGTTACATGCTTGACAACACCCTGTGTTGTAGAGGCTTGAAATCCATTTTTATTTCTTTGAAAATCCTTAATATCTTTAGGCTCAAAAACTTTTGTGTTGCAGTAGCTCAATATCTCTTATTCCTCTATGTTTATAATAACCTGATATCTCCAAACAATTACCGATTCGACATCTCCATCATCTTACAGGCTTGACATGTTCTATTTCTTTTTAGGTGCTCAACATCATCTGCTACTTGTAGATGCTCAACGCTTACTGTTGTAGAGGCTTGCTATCCCTCACAGAATTGGCACCTCTCTCTATTGCTAGACTTACTTTTGTAGTGGCTCGTTACTCCTTTCTGCTTGATAACTTTACTATCATCAATCTGGAAAACTCTCATCATTTCTAAGCTCAACATGTTTTCTTTAGCTGCTTGATATACTTGTTGATAGAGCATCATTAGAGGTTCGATATATCATTGAATTGGAAGCTCAATATACCACCATGACTTTGTTGGCTCATCATTTCACCACGCATTTACAGGCTTGATACCTATCTTTCAATGCTTCCATATCCTCCTATTGACTTAATTGCTTCAATTTCCCCTGATAATTCTTCTAGCATGGTAGTCAGAAAATATGTGGACAACACATTTCATTCATCTTCTTCTTCTTAGTTCTCTTTAGAGAAAAGAAAACTAAGTTTTCAAAACTAAAATCATCCTAACTTCTTCATTTCTTCTCTAGATTTATGAAATAAACATCTAAATTTAACTTGAAAAGAGTCTCTCCAAATCTATCTCTTCAAGTTTACATTTTGGAGCAGTTTGAAAATAAATTTTAGAAATCAAGTGAGAGGTTCAAAGTGGGGTACATTGGAGCTTGGTTTTTTTTATTAATTTGTAATGGAATTTATTTTCCATAATATATGATCATTAAATATGTTATGGATCATGTTAAAGATCCATTGTCGGTTAGGGCTTGGTTGATGAACTCGCATTTAGGTTTTAAAGATGTGAATCTTGTTTTAATGAATGCTTAAAAGAAATAAAGTATAGAATGAATGTGTTAAATAGCTCGAAACAAATATTGAGATGTTTATGCTATATTTTTGAAGTGATGGTTGGTTAGTAGTTGATAGAATGATAAGAATGTGATCCATGAAATTGGTAATTAGCTATGTTGAATGAATGTAAAGTTGGAATAGTGAATCATGAACTCGAATAGTTATGGTAAAGTTGGTAATTTCCCCAACTAGGTTCAGACCTGTGAGAAATAGACTTTGGACATTCGAATAGCCAATTCAAACATTTTAAATTCAAGATTTTATCCCATAGTATTCCCTTATAAATCAGGAAGGTTCAGATGCTTGAAAGTTGGGTATAAATGATTGAACTAAGGTTCAAACGTATGTATACCCTATTCAGATGTCTAAAATGATGGTTGTTAGACAATGGTTTTTGTGTTTTGACATTTGATATTTTGGGAGTTCGGGTTCATTTCGCAGGCCTAATGACTCTCATAAGGTCCGGGGTGACTATAGAGCAATGTGATGAGTTAGGGATGGTAGCCTTGTCCTAAAAAACATAAAGTTGATGTAAGATGAGATAGAGACTACGACATAGTATGTGACGTGGTTCGATGCATATGGTTGTTTTATAGAGTCAATCGATGGTTTTGAAATGTGACAACTATGATATTGTGATATATAATTCCATATGATATTACATGTACGGAGTAAGTATGTATCCCTTAGCTATGACTTTAGGGATTGGTATTTGTAGACCATTTGCAGAGCGATGGATGGTTGTCTCGGTTGTGCATGTTAAGTGAGACCAATTAAGAGGTAGAAGACATTATTTCTTAGTAGTAAAGGCAGTAGACCTCGAGCTACATTGTAGCAAAATATAATTAGCCTAGAGTTACTTATCCTAATTCCACTTTTTAATCAAATGGTAGCGATTATGCATGTGTATATGAATGTACGTTTGGTACAATTGTGGCTGGTGGACAACGCGGTGAAGTGTTATTTTGTTGATTTTACATTAGCGACCATACTTAGCAGAGCTTGACCTTATTGGAAGATCCAAGGCCCAATTGCCTAGAATGTAACGATTTATTTACAATCGGTGCCATGATTAGTATATGAGACTTATCGCGTATTGTGTAGCACCATAGTAGAAATGAGCTAATTTATTGTATGCAAATAAAGATATAGGTAGAGGTATATTTTCATTACCTTGTATATTTCCATTTGGTATTGTAGATGATATGCTAGTGTAGGTAATCATGCAAATTAGTGATATTTCCCTTTCAGCGGACTTTCTATGTGATCGTCTCCTTTTTCTCTCTTTTTTATTTATTATTTAAGTAGTTGACATAGAGGTGGGGATTCTGCTAGTTGAAGACGAGTTGTAGGGACATAGCTATTTACAACTATGTTTATATTTATCCTACATTTGAGATATTGACATATTAGACTATATATTCATTTTTAGATACGTTGTATATGAGATTCGATGTGCCATTCGCACAATGTATTATTGATTGAATCTTATGTCTCGTGATATGAAATGCACTTATTCTTTTAAATATTCATATTGATACTTTATTTTATTCCTTCCACCGTGAGACTTAGTGCATTTGTAGTATTAGCAGATGTTCTCTCTGTTGCTCTATTCTACCCTTAATAGAACGTCATCCATGATACTTATAGAATATAGTTGATTAGCATGAATTACAAGTTTTATGGAGTGCCAATATTGGTGTTAAAGCTTAGGTTACCCGATTACCATAAATTAGGATAAGTTAAAAAAGCATATACGTATTTGATATACTTATGCACATAATAATTAACCACCCATGCTTTTGTTCCTAGCACTCAATACTATTATTTAGGAAAGTTTCTAAAAATTCCTACTTACATATAGCCACCATGATTTGTGCCATTAGAGCAACGATCGCTAGAGACAATATCAATACTCTAGAAATTCAAATTACAACATGGTTCCAAAGATACTATCATGCTTTCGCCGACACGAATGGATTGATTTTTACTCCTCCACCGCGCTCATTGCTAGCACTTGATTTTCCCTGAATCTAAAGAGATTACTATCGTATTGTAGGCAAGCCATATTTAAGGACGAAGTCATTCATTAAGCCTCAAGCATGGCTCTGCACTAGTAAACCGGAACTCTTATGATATGGTGCTTGACAAAGAGATGACATGCTTCTAAACGACTTCAATAGGAATCTTTGTGTTGGTATGATAAGGGCGGAGACGAGCAAGCTATGACACGAGGAGAATTCCAAAGAAGATTTGAGGCTTAATTTATTTATAAGGCCGAAAGAGGTTTACGAGTAGAGAAGTACACGTGCCATCAACAAGATGATAAGACCGTCGAAGAGATTATGAAGGAGTTCACACTTTTGGTTTGTTTCAGGATGGATATAATTAACACTCATCCTAAGAAGGCCAAGAAATTTGCTATGGGACTTAGTGAACCACCTAAGGTCTTGCTCTTAGCCATGTTTCGATGGGTGCTACCATCAAAGGATTTGTCGAAGTGGCTTTACAGAACTATATTTTTAAAATACCCCGAATGAGAATAAAGCTAAAGTCAAAGCCAAGCCTAAGTTCCGAGGCCATATGAAAGGCAAATGAAAGAAGAAAAATCATAGCCAAGATAAGAAGGGAGGGTTGACTTGAAATTGATGGCACTTGAAGGGGCACATTGCTAAAGGTTGTAGAGCCAACCTATAAGAAAAAAATGTTTCAATTGTGATCAATCGGGAGATTTCAAAAAGGAGTGCTTATATCTTTCAAAGAGTGGTAAGTGGTAAAGTATTGGCTTTCCAAGCTACTCCAAATTTGAGCTGTAACAACCCAAAATTTTTAATAAATATTTTAATTCAATTTTAATTGAAACTTTGATGTTTAATTATTTAAAATTTGAAATTTTGGGATTTTCCAATATAATTTTGGATTTTGTTTACAATTTAATTTCCAAATACAATAAAATAAATATTTTTTAAAATTTTGTATTTTTGGTCAGCTGAATGTCAAAGTTTGACCATAGTTGAAAATTTTAAATTTGAATTTTTAAATTCTTATCTTTTTCTTTGAAACTGTATTGTATTTTGATATTAGTCCTGCTTTTCGTTTCATAATATTCTGTTTTATACTTTTTAAATTTGATAACTTTCAGCGTTTTACACGCGATTATTTTCAGTAAATTTTGTCTATTTTATATTTTTATTTTTCAACCTCATTTCTATTTTTATATTTTCTATTTTATTTTTGTTTAGACTTTGATTTTATTTATCAGATTTTACTTATTTATATTTTTATAAATGGCCTAGAAAATCAAAGAGACATAGGTTACATGTTTTAATTTATGCCTTTTCCTTTGCCTAGCCTCTTCATTTCTTTTCCTAGCCATTCATTCTTTCTAGTCGTGCATTCCCAATACCCTAGCCTCCACCTCTATTTCTAAATCACGTACAGAAAAGTTTCTCATATCTCATTTGTTTCCTGAAGAAAAAATACAGTAAGTCATGGCCTCCTCCTCTTCTCTTTTCTCTTTCCTTTTTCCTTTTGTTCTCTAATTATTTACCTCGGCCACACCATGCTATTGCAGACCACCACTCCTCTCCACTACCAACACGACCTACCATCACCTCTACATCATCTCCTCCAATCATGGCCGTGACTCCATGGATCAAATCCCTCACCAAATCAAGTTAGAAACCCTAGCCAAGCCTCTACACCACCAAAACCCTATCCACTTGCCTCGGCCAAACATGAAACACCACCATCTCCTATTGCTTTGCCACTCCATAGCCGTGATTTGACATGCCTTGACCCAAACAAAACATGGCCGTGCCATGTAGCTTAGGGCCGAGCCCAAAACTCCACTTGATCCATGCTTTTCTACCACTTAACCTTTGCCTTGCCATTCCTCCTTCATATACTTGCCTAGCCGTGCCGTATGACCACCATGGCCGAGCATTGATGCCCTTGAATGATCATGGTCGAGCCATGTGATGGTGTGGCTAGCCCATTTACATAGTGGCCGAGCCCACTGGTTGATTTAAACCAATTTTTCTTCGTTTTCATTCATGTTTTATTCATTGTTTTGATTTTTAAAATGATGTTGGTTTATATTCTTATGTATGTTGTATATTTTGGTTGTTACAAGATCTGAACATTGGCACATCATCCATTCTTATCTAGTCGTGCCTTTTCGTGCTTTGCGGAGTTTGGATTTTGTGTTTTGAATTTGATCTCTAGCTTGAGAAGGTGAGTTATTCACTCTAGACAATCGTACTTATATAAATGTGAAACAATGTCACTTGAATTGTAATAGTTGATATGCTATGTTCTGCTTGTTATCTGACATTATATGATGATATTACCTGATTTTATATCTGTTGCATCACCTGACATCATATGACAAATTAGACTATATATTTATTTTTAGATACATTGTATATGAGATTCAATGTGCCATTCGCACAATGTATTATTGACTGAATCTTATGTCTCATGATATGATATGCACTTAGTCTTTTAAATATTCATATTGATACTATATTTTATTCCTTCCACCGTGAGACTTAGTGCATTTGTAGTATTAGTAGATATTCTCTCTGTTGTTCTTTTATATTCTACCCTTAAGAGAACGTCATCCATGATACTTATAGAATATAGTTGCTTAGCATGAATTACATGTTTTATGGAGTGCCAATATTGGTGTTAAAGCTTAGGTTACCCGATTACCATAAATTAGGAAAAGTTAAAAAAGCTTATAAGTATTTGATATACTTACGCACATAATAATTAAGAACCCATGCTTTTGTTCCTAGTACTCAATACTATTATTTAGGAAAGTTTCTAGAAATTCCTACTTACATATAGCCACCATGATTTGTGCCATTAGAGAAACGACCGCTAGAGCCAATATTAATACTCTAGAAATTCAAATTACAACATGGTTCCAAAGATACTATCACGCTTTCGCCGACACGAATGGATTGATTTGTACTCCTCCATCGCGCTCGTCGCTAGCACTTGACTTTCCCTGAATCTACAGAGATTACTATCGTATGGTAGGCAAGCCATATTTAAGGACGAATTCATTCATTAAGCCTCAAGCATGGCTCTGCACTAGTAAACTGGAACTCTTATGATATGGTGCTTGACAAAGAGATGAAATGCTGCTAAACGACTTCAATAGGAATCTTTGTGTTGGTATGATAAGTGCGGAGATGAGCAAGCTATGACATGAGGAGAATTCCAAAGAAGATTTGAGGCTTAGTTTATTTATAAGGCCGAGAGAGGTTTGCGAGTAGAGAAGTGCACGTGCCATCAACAAGATGATAAAACCGTCAAAGAGATTATGAAGGAGTTCACACTTTTGGCTTGTTTCAGGATGGATATAATTAACACTCATCCTAAGAAGGGCAAGAAATTTGCTATGGGACTTAGTCAACCACCTAAGGTCTTGTTCTTAGCCATGTTCCGATGGGTGCTACCTTCAAAGGATTTGTCGAAGTGGCTTTACAGAACTATATTTTTAAAATACCCCGAATGAGAATAAAGCTAAAGTCAAAGTCAAGCCTAATTTCCGAGGCAAGATGAAAGGCAAATGAAAGAAGAAAAATCATGGCCAAGATAAGAAGGGAGGGGCGACTTGAAATTGATGGCACTTGAAGGGGCACATTGCTAAAGGTTGTAGAGCCAACCTATAAGAAAAAAATGTTTCAATTGTGATCAATCGGGAGATTTCAAAAAGGAGTGCTTATATCTTTCAAAGAGTGGTAAGTGGTAGAGTATTGGCTTTCGAAGCTACTTCAAATTTGAGCTGTAACAACCTAAAATTTTTAATAAATATTTTAATTCAATTTTAATTGAAACTTTGATGTTTAATTATTTAAAATTTGAAATTTTGGGATTTTTTAATATAATTTTGGATTTTGTTTACAATTTAATTTCCAAATATAATAAAATAAATATTTTTTAAAATTTTATAGTTTTGGTCAGCTGAATGTAAAAGTTTGACCATAGTTGAAAATTTTAGATTTGAATTTTTAAATTCTTATCTTTTTCTTTGAAACTGTATTTTATTTTAATATTAGTCCTGCTTTTCGTTTCGTAAAATTCTGTTTTATACTTTTTAAATTTGATAAATTTCAGCGTTTTACACGCGATTATTTTCAGTAAATTTTGTCTATTTTATATTTTTATTTTTCAACCTCATTTCTATTTTTATATTTTATATTTTTTTTAGGCTTTGATTTTATTTATCGGATTTTACTTATTTATATTTTTATAAATGGCTTGGAAAATCAAAGAGACATAGGTTACATATTTTAATTTATGCCTTTTCCTTTGCCTAGCCTCTTCATTTCTTTTCCTAGCCATTCATTCTTTCTAGCCGTGCATTCCCAATACCCTAGCCGCCACCTCTATTTCTGAATCACGTACAAAAAAGTTTCTCACATCTCATTTGTTTCCTGAAGAAAAAATATAGTAAGTCATCGCCTCCTCCTCTTCTCTTTTCTCTTTTCTTTTTCCTTTTGTTCTCTAATTAATTAGCTCGGCCATACCATGCTATTGCCGACCACCACTCCTCTCCACCACCAACACGACCGACCATCACCTCTACATCATCTCCTCCAATCATGGCCGTGACTCCATGGATCAAATCCCTCACCAAATCAAGTTAGAAACCCTAGCCAAGCCTCTACATCACCAAAACCCTATCCACTTGCCTTGGCCAAACATGAAACACCACCATCTCCTATTGCTTTGCCACTCCATAGCCGTGATTTGACATGCCTTGACCCAAACAAAACATGGCCGTGCCATGTAGACTTAGGGCCGATCCCAAAACTCCACTTGATCCATGCTTTGCCACCACTTAACCTTTGCCTTGCCATTCCTCCTTCATATCCTTGCCTAGCCATGCCATATGACCACGAGCATAGATGCCCTTAAATGATCATGGCCGAGCCATGTGATGGTGTGGCTAGCCCATTTACATAGTGGCCGAGCCCACTGGTTGATTTAAACCAAAATTTCTTCGCTTTGAATCATGTTATTCATTGTTTTGATTTATAAAATGATGTTGGTTTATATTCTTATGTATGTTGTATATTTTGGTTGTTATAAGATCTGAACATTGGCTTATCATCCACTCTTATCTAGTCGTGCCTTTTCGTGCTTTGCGGAGTTTGGATTTTGTGTTTTGAATTTGATCTCTAGCTTGAGAAGGTGAGTTACTCACTCTAGACAATCGTACTTATATAAATGTGAAACAATGTCACTTGAATTGTAATAGTTGATATGCTATGTTATATGCTCACATATGTTTGTTATCTGACATTATATGATGATATTACCTGATTTTATATCTGTTGCATCACCTGACATCATATGATATGTTTTACTGTTTATTTATTTACAGTTTCCCACACTGCAAGTTCCCTGTAGAATAGAATCACTATGGGTTGAAATGATGCATACCTGAACGGACACTAGTATAAGGAAAAAATGGTTATGAGCTGAAATGATAGGCTCAAGCAATTTTTATTTATTTTGTTTGACTTGGGATTGCGGGTTTGAAATGGTAGAACCCGGATTTTTCTTTTTAAATTACGGATTGAAATGATATATATCTGTATCAGTTGACCTAGGTTAGAAAATCATATACAGACCCGTGGTTAATATTAAATATTTTTTGAATATTTTTAAGTACTTTTGAAATACAAAATATGAAATTTTAACTTAAATTGGATTTAAATGGTTTAATAAATGTTATAGTGATTTCTATAAGTTAAATTGTATAAGCAAATTAATGATTAAATGTCAATTTTGATTTGACTTAATAATTGAAAATTTGGGGTTTAAATGGAATTTTAAGCTTAACTTAGTGATAAGAATATTTATTTATGAAATGGGTATTTTAAATAAAGTACTAATTTATTTGTTGAAATAAAAGTTAAGCAATTTATAAAGTATTTGACTTAACAAATGAATTTTAAATTAATTTGGATATTTATTAGTAAAATGTTATTAATTTAAAATTATAAGTCAAGTAATATCCAAATAAATAATTTTGAAAAGTGAAATAAGCTTGATAAGTTAAAAATGAGGAAGTTGAAGATATATTGTTTTAAAGGATATAGTAAAGCTTATAGCAGAAATTATAGCGTTTCAGAAATGCTGTGATTTAATGAAGTATGTGTTGAATGTACTAAATAAACCTACAGCAGCATTTTTGAAGTGCTGTAGTTTCTGAAATTTGAACTATGTTTTGAAAATACTAAATAAACCTACAATAGCATTTCTGAAGTGCTGCAGTTTTTGAAATTTGAACTATGTGTTGAAAATAGAAAATAAACCTACAATAGCATTTCTGAAGTGCTGTAGTTTCTGAATTTGACCTATGTTTTGAATATAACTAAATACATGCTGTATCACTTTGTTAGTGCTGATGTTTCTGAAATTGAACTATTTTGAAATACTAAATACCAACCGTAGCACTTTATGAGTACTGCTATTTCTGAAAATAACAATGTTTTGAAATATTACTATATCTACCGTAACATTTTATAAGTGCTGTAGCTGAAATTTACAATGTTTTGAAAATTTATAATTGAATGAATGAACTTTGGAAAGCTACAACTTTGAAATGAATATTATTTGATATTGAATTTAAATGGTTTAAATGAATATGTTTAAAGTGAAATATAAACCATTTTGAAATTTATAACCACGGGTTATAATAACATTGGGCTGTTAAAGAGGCCAGGATCAGATATGGACATGTCCTCTGTCGATACCGAAAAACACTCTATCAACCGCATATGCAGTGAAGATTCCAGAATGAAGTAGGATGGTGGTGACGTTCTCTTAAGGTATATATGTGGACTCGACTCCCGTGAGTTGGCATAAGGTGGCTAAAACAGGGGAGGTTGATGGGCTAATGAGGTAGCTCCTCTTATCGGACACACTTCTTCGTATGCCATTCCATTACTTTATGATTGATTAGTGCGCACCTTTGATTTTGGGAGTGTGTCTCGAGGTGCGCTATAGTGGCTGCTACGCGTTAGCACCGGCCCGGAAGCGTAATTGGTATATCTACCCTGGCATTGCCTAGTTGTGCCGTGTCACCTATCCTAGCGTGCCTTGTACGGTTTTGGTTTTGTGTCGTAGCCTGTGGAGTATCCTCTGGTGGCTTCCTGATCAGAAGGGACTATGTACTGGATAGACTACTGGGATTATTTATGTGTTAAGGGAAACATTGGGTCACTCCTTAACGCTATTTTAAAGTAAGTTTATTTTACTTTTAGACATTATTATAATAGCATATATTACTACGTAGGAAATAGTTTAACAGATCCTTAAAGGATGGGCGGTCCTAAGCATCCTTTAAGTTTCTTGTGCACTTATTTACAGTTCACTTGAGTTGATTTACATTGTATAAGTATGTATGTCCTGACTCGAGTGTTTGTGTTTATTTTCTTACGCTTAGGTCACTCTGAGTATTCCAGCTTTGGAATTCACCTTCTGGAGCTAGGTTTTGCTGGAGATCATCATTTATCTAGTTACTATCTTTTTATTTAGTATTTTTATTCAGCTTAAGTACTAGTGGACATTTATGTATTTGGGATTTCTGTTGTATTTACTTTTTCGACTTTGTATTTTGTACTTGTTTTGAGACTGTGTTTGAGACTGTATTGTGGTAGCTTCATGAACTACCACTGTTGTTTTTATTTCCACTGTGAGTTATTCTGATTTATCGTGTCTGTGATTGGTTTTATTTGCTCCAAATTATATTAAATCTACTGTTTTGAATTATTCAAGTCAGGCATGTGTGGATTTATTATCAATTTGAATGTTCCAAAATAGTGGGTCATTACATTTGGTATCAGAGCTTTGGTTTTAGGCAAATCTTAGCCCGCGGAGCAAAAACTCATTAGAGATAGGGTAGAAATACCCTAGAATGAGTGAAATCAATCCTGGAATCCCTTTTTTATGAGAGAACGTATTTTAAAGTATAAAATGATTTTTCAAAGGATTTCAAAGAGTATTTTGATGTAAAAACTTTTCTTGCTTAAATCAAATTTTCTTAACTTCCTTCTTTTCCTTATCCACCTTGTTGGTAATTTCCTTGTTCAGGATATTCAATTACCATTTCATCTTATCTTATCTAATCTTGTCTTTGTTTCTCAATTACCTATGTCCTAAAATTCATTCTTGATTTTTCAGGATGAGTCATAGGAACGATAGAGGTATGGGTCGTGGTATTGCCTCAGCTCCTGAACCTGCTGCACCAGTTAGGTTCACTAAACTCTATAAGGAATACACTGAGCTTGGTGGCACCAAGTTCACTGGATCTGAGAGCATTATTGAGGTCCAATAGTGGTTAGAGTATTTAGAGAGGATTTTCTTCGGTCTTGAGATCACTAATGCCCAACAGCGTCAGCTGGCAGCTTGGCAATTGAAGGGAGCAGCCTTGGATTAGTGGGAGTCCGTCATAGCCCACACTGCTGAGGCTGACATTTCTTGGGAACAGTTTAGGCATCATCTTTTGTTTTTTAAATTTGGCTTAGTTTATCTTTTTGAAATCTGTCTTATGTTCTTTAAAGTGCATTAGGGATGCTTTTCTTGTGAAGTGAATGCCCAAGGCAGGGAAATCTCAGCTGTATCGGGAATTCATGGATGTGAAACAGGGTGATATGTCTTTTGCTGAATATGAGAGGAAGTTCAATGAACTTTCTAAGTTTGGCCTTAATCTGATTAACACTCCTCTTAAGAAAAATGAGAAGTCTATTGCTGGTGCACGTTCGGAGTATTATGATCGTCTCATAGCTCATGTGCATAGTCCTTTCACTACTCTGATGGACATGGCCATTAGATACGAGAATCCTACTTCTAAGGATCCTCCAGCTGCCCTTTCTACTTCAGCTCGGTCTTTTTCTGGTAATCCTAGGAAGAGGAAGCCCAACTTTCGCCATCAGAAGAGGAATCAGAACAAGATTCTAGTGTTGGGATCATCTTCTTCATCTCAGAGGTAGTCTGTAGACCTATCTGCCATCACTTGTTTCAGATGTAATCAGAAGAGACACTATGCTAATAGTTGTCCTACCTTATTTGTTGCTGATATCCCTCCTCTAGCTCAGTTGACCAGGCATGATCTCTGCCACATTTGTCTGCGGCCTGGCCATTTCAAGAAGGATTGCCCTACTCAGCAGAAGAGCAAGTCTTCTGGTATTTTTGCTGTTACTTCTGCATCTTCTCTAGCTCTACCACCTGCACCTATTCCTGCTCCTAGTGACAACAAAGGTACACTTCGGGGCACTTTTTCTCTGTTTTATTTTCGTGTACTGTTTGATACTAGAGCTTTCCATAGCTTTATCTCTGTGGATCTTTGTAATAAATTTGAGCATCTTCTTTCTCTTGAGTTGGCTCATGTGCCTTTGTGTGTTGCAAATCCTATTGGAGAAACTACGAACCTTAGTATGATTTGTAGAAATGTGAAACTCTTCCATTCAGGGTATCGGTTTTCTGGTGATTTCTATGTTCTGGGTTTTGATGCTTTTGATCTATTACTTAGGGGTGATTGGCTGAAGAGGCATGATGCCTTTATCTCTTGTAGTACCCGAACTGTCTCTCTTATTGATGACTTTGGTAATTCTTTGGTAATCCAGTGTAGTTTGCCCTAGGATTTTGCTGGTAGCTTTATTTATTCTCTTGATGCTTCTTCTGGTGATATTCAATCGACTTCTGTAGTCAAACTCTACCCCGACGTATTTGGTGAAGTCACTTCTTTACCTCTTAAGCTGGAAATTGATTTCCATATTGATCTTATTCCTGGAGCTCGACCTGTAGTCCTTCCTTCCAGAAGGATGGCACCCCGTGAGAAGTTGAGTTGAGGAAGAAAATTGAGGACTTGTTCTCCAAGGGTCTGATCAGACCTAGCCATTCAGAATGGGGAGCAGCAGCGGTTTTCGTCACCAAGTCCGATGGTTCTTTGAGGATGTGTGTTGATTATAGGGAGCTGAACAAGCTCACTATGAGGAACATATATCCTATGCCTCGCATCAATGATATGTTTGATCGGCTCCATGGAGCTACTATTTTCTCTCAGCTTGATCTTGCCATAGGTTTTCACCAGCTCAGAGTTGATGAGGAAAGTATTCCCAAGACTGCTTTCCGTATTGAGAATGGTTTCTATGAATGGTTAGTTATGCCTTTTGGTTTGACTAACGCTCCTTCTTTCTTTGTTAATTTGATGAATCGTGTTTTTCGTGATGTTCTTAACAAGTTTGTTCTAGTCTTTGTTGATGATATCCTTGTCTTCTCTAAGTCAAGGGTAGAGCATTATCCATATTTGAAATTTGTTCTGGGGACTCTTAGAAATTATCAGTTGAAGGCTAAGTTCTCGGAATGCCATTTCTGGAGAGATAAAGTCCGATTTCTCAGGCATATTGTTTCTAGTAATGGAGTTTCTGTCGATCCAATCAAGATTGCGGCAATCAATGTAAGTCTTTCCTTTCTTCTCTATCTATAATTTTATCGTTCTATCTTTTCTGTGGTCCTTACTCTCCTTATTCTGTTATAGGGTTAGGAAACTCCTAGGACTCCAACTGATATTCGCAGTTTTTTGGGCCTCGTCGGTTATTATCGGAGGTTCATTGAGAACTTTGCTCGGATTTCTGCACCTCTCACTGCTTTAACTTGAAAGAATTCTAAGTTTATATGGAGTGATAAGTGTGAAGCTGCACTCAATGAGTTAAAGCGTAAGCTTACTTCTGCACCAGTGCTTACCATTCCGAATGGAAATGAGGGATTAACGATATACATTGATGCTTGTCGTGAAGGTTTGGGAGCTGTTCTGATGCAAGATGGGAAGGTGACTACTTATGCTAGTCGCCAGTTGAAGACCCATGAAGCTAATTATGCGGCTCATGATTTGGAATTGCTTGCTATTGTCTTTGCTTTGAAGCTTTAGAGGCATCATCTTTTAGGTGCTAAGTTTGAGCTCTTTACTGATCATCAGTCTTTGAAGTATATCTTCACCCAAAAGGATTTGAATCAGCGACAGGTTCGATGGCTTGAGTTTCTTGCTTCTTATGATCTTGACATTAGCTATACCCCTGGGAAAGCTAATGTTGTGGCTGATGCTTTGAGTCGGAAGAAGGCTATGTTGTGTCAGCTTGTTGTTTCTTCTTCTCCTCTTTTGGATCGTACCATTGCTAAGCATGTAAGGATGAGACGCTTAGGTATATGAAGGAGAGTGTTCGTAGCGGAGCTGGTGGTAGTAGTCCTGATGGAAGTGGAGCTCAGATCGATGATCGAGGTATTTTTAGGATTAATAATTGGATTTGTGTTCCGAATGTTGATGGATTGAGGCAGGAGCTACTTTGGGAACATCATCGATCCAGACTTTCTATTCATCCTGGTGTGAAGAAGATGTAAGAGGACATGAAAAAGCTTTATTGGTGGAGAGGTATGAGGCGAGATATCTCTATCTTTGTTTGTAGGTGCGCGCCTTGTCAACAAGTCAAGACATATCATCAGAAAATCCCTGGTTTATTGCAACCCCTTGAGGTTTCGAGTTGGAAATGGGAACAGGTTTACATGGATTTTATTGATGGGTTACCTAGGACTCGGAGGGGTAATGAAAATATTTGGGTTATTGTGGATAGATTGACCAAATCATCCCATTTCATTCCGGTCAAATCTACCCGTTCTGCTTCCAGTTTGGCTGAGATCTATATGAGGGAGATTGTTCATTTCAATGGTGTTCCTATCAGCATTATGTGTGATCGGGATCCTATCTTCACCAGTTAGTTTTGGAAAGCTTTTCAGAAATCTTTGGGTACTCGTCTAAATCTGAGCACTGCTTACCATCAACAGACCGACGGTCAAACGGAAAGAGTGAATCAGATTCTCGAGGATCTTCTTCATGCTTATGTTCTGGATTATGGAGGATCTTGGAAAGATCATCTCCATCTTGTTGAATTCACCTATAACAACAGTTATCAGGTATATTTTCAATCTTCTATTTTGATCTTATCTTAGTCCTTTGTCTATCTCATTTGGTCTTTGAATTCAGGCTAGAGTTGAAATGTCTCCGTTTGCTGCTCTTTACGGAAGACCTTGTAGATCTCCATCTTGCTGGATTGAATCCGGTAATTATTTGGTTCTTGGTCCTGATATGATTTTGGAGGCTTCTGAGAAGGTTGAGGAGATTAAGAGGAAGATGAGGATTGCTCAAGATAGGAAGAAGAAGTATGTTGATCGTCGTAGGAGGAGTTTGGAGTTTTCTGTTGGTGATTTGGTTTTCCTTAAGGTCTTTCCCTTAAGGAATGTGATTCGGTTTGGTCGTAGAGGGAAGCTTGCTCCTAGGTTTTTTGGTCCTTTTCGTATCTTGGAGAGGATTGGTTCTCTAGCTTATCATCTGGATTTGCCTGAGAAGTTCTCTAGAGTGCACAATATATTCCATGTTTCGCATCTTCGTCGATATCTACATGATCCATCTTTGGTTGCTCAGCCTTCTACTCTCGAGGTTTGGATATTGAGCCTAATCTGACTGTCAAGAGGAAGTCACGCCATATTATAGAAAGAAGTACAAAGCAACTAAGAAGGAAATCTGTCAACCTGGTCAAAGTGCAGTTGAGTACGGATGATCGGGATTGTACCTGGGAAACGGAGGAGAGCATGCATGCTTCAAATCTGAAATTGTTTGGTTCAGGTACTATTTGCTTTTCTATCTTGTCTTTCCTTGTTTCCGTGTCTCGTTCATTTTCGAGTATGAAAAATTTTGAGTGGGGGAGAGTATAACAATCCAAAATTTTTAATAAATGTTTTTATTCAATTTTAGTTGAAACTTTGTTGTTTGATTATTTAAAATTTGAAATTTTGGAATTTTCCAATATAATTTTAGATTTGTTTACAACTTAACTTCCAAATACAATAAAATAAATATTTTCTGAAATTTTATATTTTTGGTCAACTGAAAGTCAAAGTTTAACCACAATTGAAAATTTTAATTTTGAATTTTTAAATTCTAATCTTTTTCTTTGAAACTATATTTTATTTTAATATTAGTCCTGCTTTTCGTTTCGTAAAATTCCATTTAATACTTTTTAAATTTGATAACTTCAGCGTTTTACACGCGCTTATTTTCAGTAAATTTTGTCTATTTTATATTTTTATTTTTCAACCTCATTTTTATTTTTATATTTTATATTTTATTTTTGTTTAGACTTTGATTTTATTTTTTGGATTTTACTTGTTTATATTTTTATAAATGGCTTGGAAAATCAAATAGACATAGGTTACATGTTTTGATTTATGCCTTTTCCTTTGCCTAGCCTCTTCATTTATTTTCCTAGCCGTTCATTCTTTCTAGCCATGCATTCCCAATACCCGAGCCACCACCTATATTTCAAAATCACGTACAGAAAAGTTTCTCACATCTCATTTGTTTCCTGAAGAAAAAATACAGTAAGTCATGGCCTCCTCCTTCTCTTCTCTTTTCTCTTTTCTTTTTCCTTTTGTTCTCTAATTATTTAGCTCGGCCACACCATGCTATTGCTGACCACCACTCCTCTCCACCACCAACATGATTGACCATCACCTCTACATCATCTCCTCCGATCATGGCCGTGACTCCATGGATCAAATCCCTCACCAAATCAAGTTAAAACCCTAGCCAAGCCTCTACATCACCAAAACCCTATCCACTTGCCTCAGCCACAACATGAAACACCACCATCTCCTATTGCTTTGTGACTCCATAGCCGTGATTTGAGATGCCTTGACCCAAACAAAACATGGCCGAGCCATGCAGACTTAGGGCCATGCCCAAAACTCCACTTGATCCATGCTTTTGCCTCCACTTGACCTTTGCCTTGCCATTCCTCCTTCATATCCTTGCCTAGACGTGCCATAAGAGCACCATGGCCGAGCATAGATGCCCTTGAATGATCATGGCCGAGCCATGTGATGGTGTGGCTAGCCCATTTACATAGTGGCCGAGCCCACTGGTTGATTTAAACCAATTTTTCTTCGCTTTGATTAATGTTTTATTCATTGTTTTGATTTATAAAATGATGTTGGTTTATATTCTTATGTATGTTGTATATTTTGGTTGTTACAAGATCTGAACATTGGCTCATCATCCACTCTTATCAAGTCATGCCTTTTCGTGCTTTGCGGAGTTTGGATTTTGTGTTTTGAATTTGATCTCTAGCTTGAGAAGGTGAGTTATTCACTCTACACAATCGTACTTATATAAATGTGAAACAATGTCACTGGAATTGTAATAGTTGATATGCTATGTTATATGCTCACATCTGCTTGTTATCTGACATTATATGATGATATTAGTTGATTTATATCTGTTGCATCACCTGACATCATATGATATGTTTTACTGTTTATTTATTTACAGTTGCCCACACTGCAAGTTCCCTGTAGAATAGAATCACTATGGGTTGAAATGATACATACCTGAACGGACATTAGAATAAGAAAAAATCATTATGAGCTGAAATGATAGGCTCATGTGATTTTTATTTAATTTGTTTGACTTGGGATTGCGAATTTGAAATGATAGAACCCGGATTTTTTTTTAAAATTACGGATTGAAATGATATATATCCATATCACTTGACCTTGGTTAGAATATTATATACAGACCCGTGGTTAATGTTAAATATTTTTTGAATATATTTAAGTATTTTTGAAATATAAAATATGAAATTTTAACTTAAATTGGATTTAAATGGTTTAGTAAATGTTATATTGATTTCTATAAGTTAAAATGTATAAGAAAATTAATGATTAAACGTAAATTTTGATTTGACTTAATAATTGAAAATTTAGGGTTTAAATGGAATTCTAAGCTTAACTTAGTGAGAAGAATATTTATTTATGAAATGGGTATTTTAAATAAAGTATTAATTTATTTGTTGAAACAAAAGTTAAGTAATTTATAAAGTATTTGACTTAACAAATGAATTTTAATTTAATTTGGTTATTTATTAATAAAATGTTATTTATTTAAAATTATAAGTCAAGTAATATCCAAATAAATAACTTTAAAAAGCGAAATAAGTTTGATAAGTTAAAAATGAGGAAGTTTAAGATATATTGTTTTAAAGGGTATAGTAAAGCTTATAACAGAAATTATAGCGTTAAATGCTATGTTTTAATGAAGTATGTGTTGAATATACTAAATAAACCTATAACAGCATTTCTGAAGTGCTGTAGTTTCTGAAATTTGTACTATGTGTTGAAAATACTAAATAAACCTACAATAGCATTTCTGAAGTGCCGCGGTTTTTGAAATTTGAACTATGTGTTGATAGTACTAAATAAACCTACAATAGCATTTCTGAAGTGCTGCAGTTTCTAAGTTTGAACTATGTTTGAATATAACTAAATACCTACTGTAGCACTTTGTAAATGTTGCTGTTTCTGAAACTGAACTCTTTGAGAATAGTAAATTCCTACCGTAGCACTTTATAAGTGATTTTTGAAAATAACAATGTTTTGAAATATTGCTATATCTACCGCAACATTTTATAAGTGTTGTAGTAGCTAAAATTTACAATGTTTTGAAAAAAAATTAATTGAATGAATGAACACTGGAAAGCTACAACTTTGAAATGAATATTATTTGATATTGAATTTAAATGGTTCTAATGAATATATTCAAAGTGAAATATAAACCATTTTGAAATTTATAACCATGGGTTATAGTAATGTTGGGTTGTTAAAGAGACCGTGATCAGATATGGGCATACTCTCTGTCGATACCGAAAACCACTTTAACAACCATGTACGCGGTGGAGATTCCAGAATGAAGTAGGATGGTGGTGACATTCTGTTAAGGTACATACATGGGCCCGACTCCTGTGAGTTGGCATATGGTGGCTAAAACAGGAGCGATTGACGGGCTAATGAGGTAGCTCCTCTTATCGGACACACTTCTTCGTATGCCATTCTATTACTTTGTGATTGATTGGTGCGCACCTTTGATTTTGGGAATGTGGCTCGAGATGGGCGGTAATGGCTGCAACGAGTTACCACCGGCCTAGAAGCGTAATTGTTATACCCTGGCATTGCCTAGTTGTGCCGTGTCACCTACCCTAGCGTGCCTTGTACAATTTTGGTTTTGTGCCGTAGCCTGTGGAGTATCCTTTAGTGGCTTCCCGATAAGGAGGGACTATGATACTGGATAGACTACTGGGTGTATTTATGTCTTAAGGGGAATATTGGGTCACTCCTTGATGCTATTTTAAAGTAAGTTTATTTTACTTTTAGACATTATTATAATAGCGTATATTACTACGTAGTAAATAGTTTAACGGATCCTTAAAGGATGGGTGGTCCCAAGCATCCTTTAAGTTTCTTGTACACTTATTTACAGTTCACTTGAGTTGATTTACATTATATAAGTATGTATGTCCCGACTCAAGTGTTTGTGTTTATTTTCTTATGCTCGGGTCAGCTTGAGTATTTCAGCTTTGGAATTCACCTTCTGGGGCTAGGATTTGCTGGAGATCATCATTTATCTTGTTGCTATCTTCTTATTCAGTATTTCTATTCAGCTTAAGTACTAGTGGACATTTATGTATCTGGGATTTCTATTGTATTTACTTTTCAGACTTTGTATTTTTTACTTGTTTTGAGACTGTGTTTGAGACTATGTTGTGGTAGCTTCATGAACTACTACTGTTGTTTTTATTTCCGTTGTGAGTTATTCTGATTTATCTGTGTCTGTGATTGGTTTTATTTGCTCCAAATTATATTACAATCTACTGTTTTGAATTATTCAAGTCAGGCATGTGTGGATTTATTGTCGATTTGAATGGTCCAAAATAGTGGGTCGTTACATGACCGCTCTTCCAAAGCTCGATAAGAGGAAGAACACCTTCGTGGAAGGTGTCCTTTCTTTTTATGACTTGTACGGGGCTCATGTTCTTTTATTTCTAGTCATCTTGTTGATAGTTTGTGCATAGTGCCCCGTGTATTAATCATGGGGCAGGTCCGACATTCTTGTGATGTTTTTGTACTCGGTTTTTCAGGTTAAGGAATTTTTCTGGGGATGGATTGAATGATGAAGCACTAGATTATTATTGATTGTGATGGCCACATAGTTCGCTTGAAGGATAGTGGTGGTAAGGGGCTTAATATTTATTGTGAGCCTAAAAGCTCCACGATGTTAAGCTATTTATACTTCTTGGATCTCTCGTATACTGAAATTGTGCAAGTTCCTGTTGGGTGGAATTTTACGGACATATTTAAGGAGGTTTCAGGCTTACCTCCTTATTAGAAAATTAAATTCAGTATTGATTATGTGAGGGTGTGACATCCCCTATTTTAAGATTCAAAAATGAATACTAATGATGCTGCAGTCATCATTGGAATTATTTTCAAATGACAAAATGAAATCAAATTTTTTCCTACAACTTCAAGTAAATAGAGAGGCTAAAAAAATTCATTATGTCCAATTGTTTTACATAAGTCATTATATAATAATTAACCCATCTCGTTCACACATAGATGTAAATATAGTAAAATACAAATATAGCGTCATGCCCAACATATGAAGATGCCAAAATTAATACCTAACAAGTTACAAACTCCAATTTTACATAACGAAAATTGTAAAATAATTTTATTAGGAAAACAAGCCTCATGCTTCGTCTATGGGGTCTTTATTTGTCTTGTCCAAAAGCTACTCATCTATACCATAAACTAGACCTACTCGAATGAGTACCGATGAGTTTATGGGAAATGATTAGAACATAGATCAGACATAAAGCTTGGTATAGGTAATACTTTACACTGCTAGCTAAAGAAGGGATCGTGTTTTCCCCTCGCTATTCCAATTAACATCAATTACATCATACTTTGTAGTGATGCCAAATATTGGCCCAACACAAATCATCTTTAACATAAGCGTGAGATTTTCCTTCACAACATATTTCTACTAGTTTCTATAGTTAGTTCATTTTAAATTGCCACCTAAGACTTATTCTTAGTTTCTCATTTTTATCATGAATAGATAATTAGTTTGCCATGAAGGCCATATATTTTCATTCTCATATATTGTTGTGAATGGACATATGGATACGACGAAAAACTTATACACGCGTCCTTGTATATTGCTGTCAATAGACATATGGTCCCCACTAAAGCCTTCCAACAACATTACTACATCTAATGTTGTATTTATACATATGGTAGCCACTAAGGTCTTTCATCAACGTTACTAAATCTAATGTTGTGTTTAGAAATATTATAGCCACTAAGGCCTTCCATCAACGTTACGACATTTTATATCGTGTTTAGACATATGATAGTCACTAAGGTCTTACGCCTTTATTTATTTCTTAAATGATACTACTTTTCACCTCATACCTTTCTTAGCATAGTCTCGATTTTCTACTTTTAAATACGTTATTTCATTTTAATTTTTTAACCTCTATGCCCATTTTATCTTTACGAAATTCACAACCATTAGCGCTTGGAAGTGGCTTTCAAAATGCCCCCAAAATTTCATTTATTTACTTAGAAATTTTTGCATCACTAACTATTGCATATTAACATTACATAGCTATTGCATGTCAAGGTCCATTGCTATCGAAGGTTGAACATGGCATGTCAAAGTTGCAAATTTATCGAGTGCCTAAAGCTATCATACCAAGCTATTTCATGCCTAAATTTATCACATGCCACAAGCTATCTGGTGTCAAGGAGCTATCAGATGCTAAAATCTATCTCATCCCAAAAGCCATTGAGTGTCAAAGAGCCATTGCATGCCGAAACTTACCACATGCCAAAATCTATCCAGTGTTAACATTTGAAAGCTATCACATGTTGACAATTTAATGTTATCATATGTCTATATGTTTGAAACTACCGAGTTCATAACTTATTAAGCTATCACATGTTTGATTTTAGGCTATCGAGTGTTAAAGATCATGAAGCTGTCAAATGTTAAGGCCTACATAAGCTATCACATACTTATATGTCAATTTTTCAATTAAATTAAATACATTTTTATTGCTATAAATAATTACTTTACTCCAAATCATGTTATATGTCGAATTATCAATAGTCAACCAAACCATTTGTCGTTTTCTTTTTTGAAATTAATAATTATTTTACCAACTTATTAAAATATCCATTAGTAGTTAACTCTTCTCCTTACTAAATAATTCATATTTATTTGGAAATGGATGAGAAAAATCCTAAAATTCACAAAAATATCCTATTAATCATATTTACTTTTTATAAAAATTTTGGCCCAAAATAATTATTTTTCGTATTTCAAATAATTGAATCTTGAAATTAAGCATTTTCTCACTTGAAAAATTCCTATAAATTCCAAATGATTTCATAAAATTACAAAATTAAAACTCGATCTTCATATTATTATATCATATAAAAATTTCAAGTGATTTTATTCTTCTTCCTCTTAAAAATATGGCCGGCTGCCTTGGTTTATCTTTCTTTTCGTTTATTTCTTGAGTGAAGGAGAGAATAGATGAAAGGTTGGAAGTGTTAGGCGTTAGTAATTTTGGCTTAGGCTAAAATCCCATTCATGTTTATTCTTACCAATTCCCCTAACCCTTCATCTTAAATTCACTCCTTATTCTTATCTATGTAGTTGTTTTACATAGTTATTATCGCATAATTTATTACAATTAATTAATTATTTAATTAATTCTCCATATTATGACACTTTGAAATATAGTGTGTTACAATCTCTCCTCCTTATATGAATACTGTCCATGAAACTAAGAAAAGACAAGATAATGACCACTGTTATTCATTCAACGTACATAGTACAACAATTACGTTAATTCTCTATGAATGTAAATCATCAATCAATAATCATATTGTACTAGTGCCATCACTAACACATAAGATTTCATATCATAAAGTCATACTAGTGTCATTACAAGTTTATACAACAAACATACATGTCTAATCATACGTGCACAAACAAATCGGGATATGTATCCTCAATCTTGTTCTTTAACTCCTATGTACAAATATCGGTATCGTCACTGAAACACCCCATACCCCTTAGTATACTCAAAAAGGGCACACTAAAAGATGTGGTGTGTTATAAGTATAACTAAAGCATCACAGAGACAAAGATTCACAAGACAAATAAATAAAAATAGCAGAAACATTTAAATAATACCTTGACATTCAAAATTAAACTTCATTTCAGATAAGTCATAAAAGCAGAATATGTCTTAAAAACCAAATACACATGTCTCGTGAAAAATACAACCTCAGTCACTTCATCAGAGTACATAAACAGTACAAATCATCCCTCTCATAAAGCACCAGTACATCCAAGGTAAAATGAAAAGAAAAATTAAAAGAAGAAGAATACATAAACTCTAAGAATATATCACCAAGCGGTCTGAATCTACCGTCCTCGATTCTGTTGGCCTGTGGGGGGGGGGGGAAGGAGGAAATAGAGGAGTGGGTCAGACTATAAGTCTGTTGAGTGAAAGTAACTACTAATATTTTTAAGCAAGATAAATATAATAGACTTAACAATAGTTCTAATATGAAAGGAAAATATAAAAAAGGTAAAACTGGGATAAAATACTATTTGACAGTATGCTTTGACTGTTTCGATTGTTTGCACTTGCCGTAGATTGTTATGATTAGGCTGAAATCCTAATCCTATTTTAATCAGGCTGAAACCCTTATTATTCCCGTTGATCGGCCTTCTATCTCTGTTGTGCCACTATGAACCAATCCTATTGGTCACAGTAAAAGACACCTGTTTAGCACTTGGAATGCACTAGTGAATTATTTACCCTAATCGACGCCGCATGCTCGGTCATCACGGTACACATAAACTGTCCGCCCCTATTTTGACCTCTTATTTACCCTAATCAGCATAAGCGTGCCAAACCTCACCCAACTGTTTTGAGATCATCAGTCCTAGTCCTGAAATAGAATGCTTCCCAGCCTCACCAATGTGGTGTGAGACCATCAGTCCTAGACTTGAAAGGGAATGTTGCTGTTTCTGGTCCTAACAAACAAATTCGAGTTTGTGCCCCTTGCCCAAATCCCAGATTGGAGCCTCTATCTATTGGCCACTTATTTACCCCAATTAGCATAGGCGTGTCCAAGCTTCACTTAACTATTGTGAGACCATTAGTTCCTGACTAAAAGAGAATGATGTTGGTACGGGCCCTACTTCTTATGTTTGCTTATTAACTTAGTGCACGTTTTTGAAATAAGCCTCTTCTGTTATCTCTAATTATAACGTATGTTATAATTGTTACTCTTACATATTCTCTTTTTAGTTATAACCACTTATTATAATCATACTTGCAAATGTCTCAAATTTGCCTATTTCAGTCTATCTCTATTTTATTACAGTTCTTCTTATCTTACATCTAATTTCTGTAAATTTAGATTTTTTCTATTTTAATCGATATTAGCGAATTCTTCTCTTTTTAATATTCTATTCGCGTAAAAAGGAATAAAAAGAAACTAACATTTACACACTAAATTTCAACTTAAAACAGATGATAATAAATGTAAATAACTATAAATAACTATAAATAACTAAATAAAATAGCTGAATAAAAATAGCTGAAAAAAATAAACTGAAAAGAACTTCTGAAATTTACTTAAAAACTAACTGTAAATAACTTATATAGAAACTATCTCAAAATTGCAGAAAAACAACAACTATTGAGAACCATCTATTTTAAACTACTTAAAAATCTAAAATAATTACAAAACACTCACTTGTGGTCCTTAGCTCTAGTCCTTGGCATTCCCAGATTCACTTTTAAGGTGTAGAATATTTTTATTAAAAAGATCTCCTTGCAAGAAACTTTTTCATTTTAGGGTCCAGCCTTAGGCAATGAACCCAATTGGGAAAAAAATCTGAATGAGGATCTCAGGCCGTTGGATTTGAAGATTAAATCTGGTGCAACCACATCATAGGCTCACTAGAAACCATCGGATGGAAGCACGAATGCATAGGATTTGAGAAAAATCAAGATATGACGTGTTCGAACTAACCTGGACGAAATAACTTCCAAGAATTGAGTAGGTCGACCTTTATACTATGAGGGTCGACCGACAGGTCGATCTTGCATCTTTGGGGGTCGACCAGACCTGGGCTTAGGTCGACTTATCCCCATGTATTATGTTTTCTCATTTTGTTTTCGATTTCTTATTTCTCTCGTATCTTCTCCGTACCGACTTGAATTTTGACAAGTTATATATGGAAATTGATTAGGAAATCGCCACGGACACAATGGTGTAACTCCCATAGCTCGATTATAACAATTTCACAAACTTATTTTATTATTTAGTTAATTCGTTAATTAATTATCATAGCTTAAATTTTGGGTTGTTACATTCTCCTCTCCTTATAAATTTTCGTCCCCAAAATCTCTAAGGACAGAAGAATGAAATAAATATTTTCATCCAAATTCTACAACCACATATTTAACCATCATCCATTACATCCATTGTCCTTTATTTTTCTAATACAATTTATGATATATGCAATAGTGTAGCATAAATGTCCATAACTAATGCAAAAGATTAGGCGGTCTACTGATCCAGTCGACCTCCTTTTTATGCAATCATGCCCGTACCATGTATCCAAATGAATGCAAATCATCGAATGACAAACTGGTAGTTCTATATGCGTGCTACAATCATCATCTAAATGCAATAATCATATGATAATCATCCATTTATAATAATCATGAAATAAAAATAATAATGCAAATGCACGCACATTCATATGCATATGTTTTATGACCTAATTAGGTCGATCCCTAAGAGATAATAGTGCCTAGTGTATATATATGCGTCCATTAGCATCCCCTAGCAAACACTTGCAACCACTAGCGTACATTATACATAACTTGTTCTAGTAACATGTTTGCACTCAGTCCTACCATTCATAAGTTAAACCTTAAGATATACCCTTTTAAAGGACACTAAAGGGAAGAACCTATTCAAAACTAAAGATGGAAACAGAAAATCAAAACGTACCATCGAAGAGATATAGATAAGAGATACGTATTTTCTCCTCAGCCTCCCACGTAGCGTCTTCTATGCCATCTCCCTACTGCACCTTAACCAAAGGGACTTCCTTATTCCTAAGCTTCTTGATATCGTGTCCAACGATCTTGTTAGGAATGCGACGAACCGATGCTTCTCTCTCCACTTCAACTTCCTTAAGTTGGCTAGGTTCCACTATTTCTGCCGAATCATGTAAGCACTTTCTCAAGTGAGAAAGATGAAAAACATCGTGAACTCCCATGAGCCTCTCCGGTAGCTTTATCCGATATGCCATCTTCCCTATCCTTTTCACAATAGGGAATGGTCCTACGAATTTGGGAGCAAGTTTTCCACTTGATCCAAACCTCACTACCTTTCTTAGCGAAGACGCCTTAATGAAAACCAAATCTCCTATCTCGAACTAATATCCCTTCTCCGCTTATCTGCATAGGATTTCTGTCTATCTTGGGCCGTCTTCATTCTCCTTCTAATCAAATTGATCCTTTTCGAAGTCTCTCTAACTATGTTGGAACCAATTAGAAATCCCTCTATAGACTCCAACCAACATGAAGGCGACTTGCAAGGTCTTCCATAAAGAGCTTAGAAAGGTGCCATCCCAATGCAAGCCTAAAAACTATTATTATATGCTAACTCCACTAACGAAAGATGCTCCTCCCAAGTTCCTCCAAAATCAAGAATGCACATCTTCAACAAATCCTCAAAAACTCGATTAACTCTCTCTGTTTGGCCGTCTATTTAAGGGTGATAGGCTGTACTCAATCTAAGATGTGTCCCTAAAGCCTCTTGCAAGCTCCTCCAAAACTTGCTAGTAAAGATAGGGTCTCTACCACTTACTATACTAGAGGGAACACCATAAAGTCGAACTATCTCATGAATAGATAAGGATGCCAAATAAGATGCCATCCTCTTACTCTTGACAGGAATGAAGTGGGTGCTCTTAGTCAAACTATCTAAAATCTCCCAAACACTGGTATTCCTCTTTCTAGATCGGGGTAAACCATATATGAAGTCCATCGAAACACTATCCCACTTCCATTCGGGTACATCCAATGGTTGAAGTAATCCGCCGGGCTTTTGCTGCTCCGCCTCAAATCTTTAGCACACAAGACACTTAACTATAGATTCTGCTACATCCTTTTTCATGCCGCTCCAATAAAATACTCTCTTCATGTCCATATACATCTTATTACCACCTGGATGAATAGTCATTCGATAATGGTATGCTTCTTCTTGAAGTGCTCTTATCAAATCACTAGTGACGGGGACACAAAGTCTTCCATCTCTCCTTAGCCACCCTTTACTATCAATGGAATAGCATTAGCGATGTCTAGAGACCTCTCCTCTGCTAATCCTCTCTAAAATATCAATAAGCCCCGAATCCTCTCTCCGCCTCAAGCAAATCTGTTCTATGAGGGTAGGCTTAACCTCAAGTGCTACCATTAATCCAGGTGTAATGTCCGTAGATGGCTTAAAATCAAAGGTAGAAATAAACTCTAGGCTTTTCCACTCCACGAACAATGGGCTAAGGTTGCTCTCTTTCTACTTAACGTATCCGCAACCACGTTCCCTATGCCCGGGGTGTAAGCTATCTCAAAGTCATATGACGCTAGAAACTCCATCCAACGCTGCTGCCTGAAGTTTAAATCCTTTTGTAAGATTATGTACTTCAATGATTTACGGTCAGTTAAAAGCTCGAACCTCTCTCCTAGCAAGTAATGTCTCCATGACTTGAGCGCGAAAACAATATCAGCTAACTCCAAATCATGGGTGGAGTAGTTCTTCACATGCGTTCTTAACTATCTCTTCCATAATATACTACCCTCCCTTCCTACATCAATACTGCGCCAAGACCCATCCCATATGCATTAGTGTATACTGTAAAAGACTTAGCTCCATCGGGTAAAACTAACACTGGTGCACTAGTAAGGGCGCTCTTTAGCATCATGAAGGATCACAATCTACGTCCCGCACGAATTCCGCATTCTTCTTAGTGTGGCGAGTAAGTGGCGCTGAAATCTTAGCGAAATCTCTGATAAACTTTCTATAATAGCCAAACAAACCTAGGAAGCTTCTAACTTCGATAGCGTTCTTGAGGGCCTTCCAATCTTGTACTACTACTGCTTTAGCAGGATCAACAGCTAAACCCTCTCTTGAGACTACATGCCCCATAAAACGCACCTTCTTACGTCAAAAGTGACACTTTGAGAATTTTTCCTTCAACTGATGAACACGAAGTGTACAATGAACCTCCTCAAGATAAATATCATGCTCCCCCATACTCTTGGAAAACACCAAAATGCCATCAACGAATGCTACAACAGACTTATTTTGGACATCTTAAAAAACACGGCTTATCAAATCTATGAAATAAGCTGGGGCATTGGTCAGCCCAAACGGCATAACCAACCACTCGAAGAATCCATCGAGTGTCCTAAATGTGGTCTTGTTGATGCTATCGTCAGCGTCCCTAAGCCGATGAAATCCAGTGGCTAAATCAAGCTAAGAAAATACTGAAGAGCCAACCAACTAATCAAAAAGATCGTCTATTTCTAGGAAGTGGGTAAAGGTTCTTCTTTGTAAGCTAATTCAACTCTCTATAGTCTACGCAAAGTCGAAGGGAACCATCCGCCTTTGTAGCGAAGACGATTGGCGCACCCAACTCAGGTATGCTCCGTCTGATGAAGCCTTTCTCCAATAGCTTACCTATCTTCTTACTTAACTCCTTCCTCTCCCTAGGAGCCATATGTCTCACGGGTAATGCCACTGGCTTAGCACTGTCATTCATGTAGATCCTAAAGTCGATCTCTCTCTTAAGGGGTAGTCCCATAACCACTTCAAAAATATCTAGGAAATCTCTTACGACTAGAACGGAATTCAACTCTCCTAGTGATGAATCAAGGGAATAAAGGAAGCTCAACATGACTAACCCTTGTGGGTCGCAACAAACCTCGAGAGTCCTTCCGCTACATGTCTCTAGTTTGATGACTCTCCTCGCGCAGTCCAATATCGCTCCATAAGCGGATAACCAATCCATCCCCAAAATCATCCCATATCCCGAAAATCCCAGTACATAGGCGTCACAATCAAACTCTACACCTAGTATAAAAATTTTCAAACCCCTACAAATCATGGATAAATATGCTGATCCTCCTTTAGGGCTTGAAACAACTATAGGGTCTACTACTAGAGAAATATCTAAGTGAAAACAATCAACCAAGGAACTAGAAACGAAAGAATGCGATGCTCCGGAGTCAAAAAGTGTTCAAATAGGAAAATCCGAAATAGAGATCAAACCTTCTATAGAGACTTTTCTACCTCGATCTGATCCACTACTAGAAGGTGCTGCATCCAAAGATTGTACTTGCACCGTAGATGCGCCTACTCACTGCCCCATCTTTTGAGGACAAGCTCGACTAAGGTGACTAGGTAGCCCATAGTTGTAACACCTCCCCTTCATCCTTTCCTTCCTACAGTCCTTTGTGAAATGTCTAAGCAATCCACAACTATGGCACTTCTCGCCCTTTTTGATTTGTCCCTTCTGAGGTCCTCCTCCTTTCTTCTTGTCCTTTTCCTTCTTATTCTTCCACCACTACTTCTTAGAGTTTTCTGATTTAGGAACCTCGTTAAGCTCTCCTTCCTTATTAGCATCCGACATGAGAGCCATCCCCACAAGTGACTCACACGTCGCTCCCATATGTACATGTGTCAATAATAACTCTTGGAGGGGCTGGTTCAAACCCTTAGCAAACTTGATGGCCTTCTTATGCGGTGTATTAACAAGCTCCATCTCGAATTGCGATAACCTATTAAATTGATTTATATACTCCTTCACCGAAAGACTCCCTTGCTTCAGATTAATGAACTTTTCCAACTGCATATTTTCCTAAGCTTGCGACAAGAACTTCCTCTCAAACCTTTCTCGAAATTCAAACTAACCAATGTCTCTATCTTTAATATCTATGATCTCCCACCAGTAAGAAGCTTCTCCCTTCAACTGCCAAGATGCAAGCTGAACTCTCTGTCAGTCTACCAATCCTAACTACCCAAATATTTGCTCCGTATTCCTCAACCAAGCTCATGTGTGACACCCACCCAAGACCTACATTAACTAAGAGTATTATTGCGTTATACCTTGTGCTAATGCGGAGAATAAGGCTGGTTAGGAGCGATCATCAATAGCTTTGTCTTAAACATCTATTAAACACATCGATTAATGCTCTAATTTTTTTTTCAATCTTAATGGGATCAACATATTTAATAAATTCTTAAGACAAAACTACAGATAGCTAAAGAATCTATCAGAATAAAATACAACAACTAAATGGACATCATAGAACAACAAATAAAAATATATAAACATATACACTGATACATCTCCAGTACGATACAAAATGATACATCATAAGTGGTAGGAAGACCACACTATACACAACAAGCCAAAACAATATACATATCAGAGTCAAACAAAAGGCTACATTAGAACTACAAAATAGAAAAGCTGATATCCGAGCGAAAGCATCTAAGCGAAATCTAAAAGCAAATATCTAACCTGAAACAACTCGGTCTGACCCGAGTATAAAATACTCGGGTCAATCTAGCTAAAAAATCAGTTTAGTACGATAAGTGATAATATGAAGAATAAGGTAAAGGGTGGTAGTTCTTCTCGAATAAGAAGAAATAATAGCATAAATGAGTTCAAGTCATTATTTCAAGAGAAGTAGTATCACTTAACATCTATATAGCCTTGAAAGAGATAAACTCAAATACAAAAGCAACTAAGCATAAGTACGCTTCATATCAATGACATAAACTCAAAATAAAAAATTACGATTTCGATGAACCATACTCCCAAATAGGAGAAACCTAAAACTCAAACTCGCTATAGATGACAATCTCAAATTTATTCTCATAATAAAGAAATCCTAAAGCTTGAAAATACACCACAATGGCAATCACATATATCTCCTTAAAGGAGAGTGTAAATCTCAAATAAGCGCCATAGAATCGCAAATCTCAAATCTCAAAATAAACACCAAGTGTTGGCAAACTCAAATCCCAAATATAGAACTCGATAATGAGTTCAAGTTTCCAAAGATGTAATCACCATATATAATGTCTCGAATGGCTCAAATGACCAAATACGTAAAAAGGCGATACACTTGGAAAAACACAAAGAAATCAATGAAATCATCTCAAAGATATACCACTTGATCACAAGTGGCCAAAGCCTGCTAAGTACCATTTTTTCAAAATAAGCCGCTACGTCTCTTAGCAAAACATCCCAAAGGAAAACCTCCCGAAGGACAAACATGCCTCTTAGACAAACATCTAGAAAGACAAATACGTCTCTTAGACAAACATCCCGAAGGATAAATGACCTGAAGGTCCAGTACTGACAAATCCGTCCCTTAGACAAATGAATTACAAACTCTCAGAATAGAACCCGAAAAGTGTTAACACGTGTCCCATACCACGCGTTCTCACTAATCAGTTTACTAACCGCTAGCAAATGCCACACTAGAAATCAATAAAAATATTTGCCTCATCTCATCTGCAAATACGATCAGAAGGTCAAAACGATCAAACAGACAAGTCAGGAATTAACCGAAAAGATAAACGCATGTGTCCCATATTACGTGTTTTACCCAATCGTTTAATTATCCTTCTCATACGCTTGAATAGTGTAAAAACGTGTATTTTATAAAGAAAATAATTTGTTTGAGAAAGCAAGCTTTTAAAACAATTTTCGAAATTGTTTTTGGAAAATAATCTTTAAAATTCCCTTATTATAGAGAATATATAGTTTTAATAGCTTAAAAATAATTTACAAATATTATATAACAATTATTTCAAAAGCCAATTTATTTTAAAAATCATTTCAAAATTATTGAGAAAAACCTATGCTAGATTTCAAAAAAAAATCATCAAAAAACACCAAAACCGACATTCGAAAACATCTCAAAAATCGATTCATTTTGAATCACAAATTCACCAAAATTCTAGCTCGCCTATTGATAGGCTTCATGACCTTCAAAACAGTTCATAAATATCACAAAAAAAGATCTAGAAGTCGAAAAACGGATTAGAAAACAAAGTAGAACACAAAAATGCACAGGCCAAAAGCAACAAAGGTCTGAAATCTTCTTTGGGCTCAAATTTCAGACATAATTCAAATGCCTTAATTACCTCGGAATGGTCTGAAATTTGATAAACACAAAGTACAACAATTTATCCATGAACTGGAAAAGATTTACTGAATACCCGATATGAAATGGTAAAGATATGAAATTTCGAACATGGACTCTGGCCATGTTGAATTCTTCCCAGGTTTGAAAACCCTCTCGGGTTCAACGTAGAGGCATGAAACATGTGACCAAACAGCCTCAAATTTAACCGAAAATTGATATGCGCATAGTAAAAAACTTTATCTTTCAAATAAAAAAAAAATCGCGAATTCTAACATGAAATGAAAAGGATATGCTGTCTCAAACATGGACTCAGGCCATGTTTGCACCAGCTCAGAAAATGGAAATGTACAGACCTAAAAACCATCTCGAGTTCGAGTTTCAAGCATAAAATAGGGGGCCAAACGAACTCAGATTGAACCGAAAATTAGTATGCACATAGTAGAACTTCAACTTTCATATAAAAAAGAATCAATGCATTCCGACAGGTAACAAAAAGGATACGCTATCGAAAACATGGACTCAGGCCATGTTTGTAGGAGCTCAGAAAACGAAAATATGTACAGGCCTGAAAACCATCTCAGTTCAACTTTCAGGCATGAAACACAGGACCAAACGACCTCAAATTGAACTAAAAATTTGTATGCATATAATATAAAGCTTCAACTTTCAAATAAAAAATAATCAGCGAATTTCGACATAAGAATAAGAAGATATGGTCATGCAAAGTGCACCCAAACACAGATTATCACAGAAAAGAAACAACTACAGAAAATGATAAACAGAAGCTAAATTTGCATAGATTTTTGGCATTTGAAGCTTTGCTTCAGCTAGAATTTGTGAGTTATTAACTCACCTTGCAATTGAAGAGCAAAACTTGGATTTGCAGCTAAAAGATGGAAGCTTGGTGATAGATTTTGCTTCAAAAACCTGTTAACTCTCAAAGCAGGGAATGCAAGAAGAAAATACCAGTTAACAGGCATACCCATTTCTGAAAACTAGATTTTGATGAAAGGCTTTAGTTTTGGAATAGATTAGCTATAGAAATATCTTAAATTTGGTATAAACAACAAATTTTATTTGAACAAATTGAAGATTGGCCTTAGATTTGAAAAATGGAGAAAGCTTCTTTCTTTCTTCAATTTTGGTTTACTGTAAATGATTAATAAGAATACATATTTGAGAAGAGAAGCTTTTTCTCTATTCTAGTTTAAGTTTTGTTAAGTGGGCTTGAACCCTAAGCCCATTTTTAGCCTAAGTAAATTTGTTATAAAAATATTTTTATTATTAAAAAACCCTTATTTTTAATGAAATAACCAAATTAACACAAAAATTTACATATAACACTATTTTTAACTCCAAAAATTACACAAAATAATTTCCTTGTACAATAAAATATAACAAACCATTTTCCATCAATTTTATAACCAAACTTATTTTTAAACCAAATTTATTATTTTTATGTATAATAAACACATATAAAATCAAATACTTCTTTTAAAAATCAATAAAAGAAACATTTGGCAATAATTACAAGAATTATTGCATTTACTCAAATAAAAACCATATTCCACTCATATTTCTCACAAGCACCCAAGATAAAGTTTTAAAACTTTATTTTGTCATTTTATTTCTAAAATCCATTATTTATTCGAAATAAACAATTAAAATCTCCAATTTATTTTTAATTCACAATATTAAATTATAACCACAGTTATAATTTAATATTTAAAGATAATCACCAAAACCAAGGTTGTTGCAGACTTCCCCCTTATAAAAAATTGCATCCTCACAATTTCTAGAGAAGAGCTGTATTCAACATAATTTATTTCATCAAGCAAAAGAAAGTAGATAAGCTTAACTTCTTCAAAAACACTAAACTGATTTCTTCTTTCAACAACACTAACATAGCTCTGATTCCTAAGGACAAAAACCCTCACAAAGCGTCTTCTTGTAGGCCTATCTCTTGCTATAACACGATTTACAAATGCATCTCCAAAATTATTGCATCCAGGATGAAACATGTCATGCCAAATATAATCTCTTCTAACCAGGCTGCATTTTTACCGGGAAGAAACGTTTTAGACAATGTATTACTGGCTCATGAATTATTAAATGGTTACAAAAGTAAAAATTCTTCTCCTAGAGCTATGCTGAAATTTGACATCATGAAAGCTTTCGACATGCTCCATTGGAAAACTATTGAAAAGGTTATGCAGTTCATGAACTTTCAAGTTCCCTTCATTGCCTGGATTGTCGAATGTATCTCCACGGCTCATTTCTCTATCAATGTTAATGGCTCCAGTGTGGGATTCTTCGGAAGTAAGCAAGGCATTCGCCAAGGGGACCCAATATCGCCGTATATTTTCGTTCTCGTCATGGAACTTCTAACGTAGCTCCTTATAAAAAAATCTGCTTCCAGGTTAATCAAGCATCATCCGAAGTGTTCAAACCCTGACGTAATATCTTTGATGTTCGTTGATGACCTGGTAATATTCTACTTACCGGACATTAGCTCGATCAAGCTGTGATGGATACTCTTCACGAATTTCATGCGATAACTGGTTTGTCTGTCAATCTTGACAAATCGGAAATGATAACTTCTGGCCTTAGTACACCGCAAAACGATGAAATACAGGTTGTCACTGGCTTAACCGTCAGCAATAACATTATCACATATCTTGGTCTTCCTCTCACCTTCTCCAGAGTTACTGTTAACCAACGTTTACCATTGTACAAAAAGATCATTTCTAGACTTGACTGTTGGGCGAGCAAAATGTCGAATCAAGCAGGAAGAATCACATTAACCAAAGCCGTTATCTTCTCTATGCAAGTCTATTGGGCTAGAACTCTCATATTACCTCAGAAGCTCATCAACATGACTGGTACTGCCTTCATGAGATTCATATGGACAGGAAAAACAGTAGGTCATTATTTTTCCCCTGTTAGTTTCAGGAAATTAGAAAAGCCTATTGCTAATGGTAGGCTCGGAATCATCAACATGTACCACTGGAACCGGTAGGCTATGGCTAGCCTAGTCTTCGATTGCATTGATGCCAAGGACAGCCTGTGGGTTAGATGGTCCACCATACACGTGCTACATGGTTGCAACTTTTGGAAAATGATAACTCCGAATAAGGTTAGCCGGACGTGGAGGGCTCTCTTTAAGCTTAAGGAAGTGGTTTTGCCCCTCGTTCTTTACCCCGTTGACCATGACAATGAGGTTAGCTTTTGGGATGACTCATGGATTAATTGCGGCGTGATCTTAAGGCATGTTCTATCTCATGCTGAGTTAGTGCAGTCGGGGGTGAGCCAGGTTGCTAAGGTTCAGAGCTACATTCATGGTACTAACTTAAGACTGCCACGTACTTCCAACACTTGAATCCAGCAATGGTGGAACCTTGCAGCTGAATGCGAAATTCGAACTGATGGTCAGAGCTATGTTCAGTGGGGTAGTAAAGCTGACGGTTTCAATATAAAAGATACCTATACTTTCCTGCAGGTGATGTTGGAGAGAAATGTAAGTAGAGGAGTAGAATATGGTGCAAAGATAATAATTAGAAGAATAATTTATTTCTTTGGAAAGTGATCAACGGGGCTTTGAATACTAAAATGAAGCTGATAACTTGGGGTTTTCTCGTACAGGTTAATTGTGTTTTCTGTAATCAACTACCTGAGATGGTGGAGAATTTGTTCTTTGAATGTAATTATTTGAATGCTCTATGGAAGACTTGGATTAGGAAAATTGGTAGGAGATGGAAAGGAATTAACAATAGTGTGCAGTGGAAGTACATATATGACAGTACTGGAGGAAAATCTTGCGCGAATAGGCTATTCAAATTCATTATCAAGAGATTCACGATCATGGTCTAGAATGAAAGGAATCGTCGTATCTTTCAACCAGATAAACGAATGACTGCTGAACAGTTGAGAAGCATATGAAGCAGGAAATAAGGTGTGATTTATGTCTTGCTAACTTTTCTTTTGACCCTAGCATCCTTAGTAAGTTTGATCCTATATTTTCTTTCTTTGGTCTAGTGTTGTGTTTTTTCTTCATTTTCCCTGTGATTGTTGCACTTTGTTTTCCTTGTACTTCTTGCAAGCCTGTTGGCTTGTTCTCTTTTTCCATCTTTGGTGCATCAATAAATGGTAGAGGTCCATTTAACCCCGTCGGCTTTGCCAAAAAAAAGAATTTCTCACTCTTAACACAGATGATAGAAAACCAAGATAAGATTGCTCGATAAATTCTATGATTCCCTGAGTGTGATTATTGGGATTAGCTGTAACGACCCGCCCCTCTGACCGCCCCTAGTCGGTAATTAAACCAACTTGAAACGTTCAAAATGACGGATTGTTATTTAGTTTATAGAGTTTAAACAGAATCAGTCACAGAAACACAGAATAATTATATTTCACATAAATGGATTTTTTTGTACATATATCAGAGTTTATACAATGCATTAAATTCATACAGCGGAATATTTCTCTAAGTACAAAAATCCCCAAAAAAAACCAAAGTAAGCGTTTTCCCCCCCTCTCTAACTTCGCTACCCGAAAATTTCAAGCTGCAAAATACTCGGTCTGACCCGACTATTACATTCAAAAGAAATAATGCACGGGTCAGTCTAATTCAAACTCAGTTATTAGTGCATAGAGGCAATAATAATCAAATAACAATTAGACGACAGTCACAATAATTCTTGTCTATCCGACCCTTTTAACAAAGAAATCAGATAACGGAAATTATAACACTTAACGGTGTTAAACAATAAATCAGTAGATTCAAATTATCAACGAAGATAGATGAATGGTTTATTAATGAAGATAATTTAGAAAAACATCAGAATTGCCTAAACGGCAATTGACAACAAAATCATCAAATTAAACCAAATCAAATTGCGATTCAAAATGTATTGAATTGGCAACATAAAACAAATCCAGCAATTGAAATATCACTTTAAACTCAAATTCAGGTAGGGCTGCAGTACACGCATGCGTGTACTGCCTCGCCACTACGGCATGTGAAACATGCAAAAGATCAGGAAATGCACAATGAAAGTTCTCACCCGACCACAAGGTCAAACTCGAGTCTAAAACTGGATTCAACACAGGTGCAGTAAAAGTGTACAAGCTCAATGCTCAAGCTACTGCACAATGCAAATGAAGACCAACACGCAAGTAAACACAATCAATATGTATTATCAAGTGACTACACAGTGTGAAGTGCACACAGCCTTAATTTGCAACTCAAAATTCAACCCAGGCCCAGTGAAGGGCATGTAAACAAGTGATTAGTGGACAATGCATGAAGGCTTTAACAAGACTCGAGCAGTGCATTAAAAAGTGCACAGACAATATAATGAAGGCAAGGCATTGGTTAATGGGACAGAAGGTACAAATCAATAATATATGCATACACAATGTACACAATGAACTAATGCAAAGTGCAGACTTGAATGGACAGATCAAGTGAACTACACAAATATATCAAGTACATCAGATACAAATATATCAAGTACATCAGACCCCAAGTGCATCAAGACTCATGCAAGACTGTGATAAATGAAAAACCAAACTGAAACAATGGTAGAATCACAAATGAATTAAGTCCAGATACAACAAAACTAAAGAAGCATGTGCAGTTCAAAATCAGAGAGTATATGCAGAAGGCAACAAGCATACAAGTTAATCAAGTTTCAAGTCAGGAGAATCAAAGGTACACATCAGGCATACACATATGTGCAGCAGTTATGATCAAGTCAAATTTTAGTCAAGCCAAGAACCATGAAACAGCGTGACAAACAGTCACATATATACATACATAAATGCATATATATTTATATATGAGCAATACCACAGAGAGGATGGAACTGCAGTGGGCCGAGCATTGAAAAATGTTTCAAAGATAAAGCCAAAACGAAATACGCAGTTCAAAATCAAAGTCAGATATAAATGCCTGAGCAGAGGAACAAAAATTCAAAACTAAGTCAGATAAATCTCAAGCATCGCCAGCAAAAGGATACAACTATATGAACACAGCAGTATGAAGGTGAGGGCACCATAGATATGGCACCACAACACACAACAATTAAAGGCCAATGTCGATGCCAACATAAAATGCAAATTAAATCAAACTGTCTCTAAAACTGAAATAGGCATGTGTACCCAAACTAAGGCAAATCAGTTACAAGTAAAAGTACAATGCCTAGGAGCAATTATCAGTTTTGAACCAAGATAATTTCAGTTCAAATTAAGATATGCCGAAGTCACCAGTAACAATTACATGAGATTGGACAATGCAACCTAAGTAGAAAATGTATGCGAACGTGAACCAGTAACAAATGTACTGGTAACACAATCAAGAACAAGGCGTAGTGCCAACAATGAAGTAATCCAACTAGCCAGTCCAAGTGGAAACAATCAGAAAAATATCAAAATGCACAAGCAAGGCTACATGAACCACAAATTTCACAGAGAAATGTAAAGCACTCTGAATCACATGCCAGTAGATAAACAAAGCACGTAAAGGCGTTAGGGAGTATGCAACCTGATCAACTAGGTGCAGACAAGATGAAGTCGAGACCAACAGTAATGGCAACAACTCTGTCAAGTCATGATTTAAACCCAAAATGCAAAACAGTGACGAAAATATCACAATATAATTCATAGCTGAGAGACCAAAAGCATAACCAAGTGGAATCGAACAAGGTCGAACAGTGGGCAGTAAGGCCGAATCCACAGAGTACAACTCGATATCAAAGCAATGGTGATGGCCAAAGTCATGAAACCCCATACTAAAAAACAAGACCGAAGTCACAGTTCAAAAACCAACGAACTCAAAAATCAAAACCAAGGGTATCAATCATTCAAACAACGAAAATCACAGTTTTGAACAAGCTAAAAATCTAGTAACAAAAATTTTACTGATTTGAATTAGATGCGAGTGATAGAATCACTCACCTTTGCCTGACGCGGTCACGAGCGAGGCGAAGAAGGTGTCGATCGATCGAACTATTTGAAGCCGGCGCTTTTGATTCGATCAAGCCCTAATTTTGGAACGGAGAGGAACGGTGAACGAAAGAAGATTTTTTTTTAGGCCGCCATTTTTTTTATTTAGTCATTTGATTTTGAAGTGATGGAGGAAGGAGAACGAGATACTTAATAATTTGTCTTCGGCTATACCTGCACGATTGATCTCGTGATTTTAGGCGTGATAATTGGGATGCTGGTGAAAAGATATCATATTATTTTATTATATTTTTTTATTTATTTCAAATTTGTTTTTTTTTCAACATCAATTTTTTTCTTTTATAAATTTTCTTTGACACGTTTATATGTCGTATGTTCACAAAACAACTCCGATAAATAAGAAATTTGAAATCCGTTAATAATTCAACATTACGGACCCAATGAAACTAGTTTCATCAAATTCCGAGACTGTGCCTCGGAAGGCTATTTTTAAATTCAATTTAAATGATAAAATTTCAAAACTGAAAAAATTATTTTCAAAGTCAATTCTGAAGCTTCTATTATCTTCAGTATTGTCAATTTGAATTTTCTAAGCTTTTAAAATATTTTTAATCAGCTTAAAATTGAAGATTCAATTTTTTATTCAACTTTCAATAGATTAAATTCTAAAATTTAGTCGCCAAATTCATTGTTATATTGGGAATTCAATCTAAACCATCATTCAAATATTTAAAAGTTATTAAATATTTTCAATTTAAATTGTTCAAAATTCAGGGTTGTTAGAATCTTTCCCCCTTAAAAGAATTTCGTCCCCAAATTATATGTTAGGAAAAACGATTGTTAAAATCTCACCAATATTTATACCCTACACAATTTTACCAAGTTCGAAACTTATTAAAAATAAATATAGGATTCATTCCATTTGTTTTATCTCACTAGCTTTGTTCATTATCTTCTTTGTTCATTGTTTTCTATAATCAAGACGCAAAAGTCTTTTACCTAAATTTTTGACTTAAAAACTCAGATTTAAACTTGAAATTCTTCATGCTAGAGATTTGCATATCATATTTTTTTTCAAAGCTGTGGACTTTCAAGATATTTTAAAGATCTTCTTCCTTAATTCAATTAGGTTGGAATTATGTAATTCTAATTTCAGACTATTGATTTGCTATCTAAAGTTTTGAAAATACTTGCTAACTCGAAGTTTAACAAGTCTATCGTCGTTCTCACAGACATTAGGCATATGCTGGCCAGGCGCAGGACTAAAAATCTCCAAGTACTAAATATACTTGCTTCAACTCCCAGTGAAAATACTTAAAAATCTTTTTTTTAAAAATGGATATGGAAAGCACGTTCCCCCATGGATCACAGTTTTACCTGGCGGTTACGCTACTATCCCAGTAGAATCGCTAATCCCAGTAGAATCGCTTGTAATCTGTAGATTTCGCATCTCTTGAATTTCGCCATGGTTGTTGCCATAGATCGCGGTTCACACGGCGGTTACGCTATTATCCCAATAGAATCGCTTGTGACCGTAGGCATCTCGCCCCTCAAATTACGCTTTGGCCTCTAGATCGCAGTTTACACGGCGGTTGCGCCACTATCCCAGTGGAATCGCTTGTAACTGTAAGCATCACGCCCCACGAATTACGCTAGCATACATCATTATCAATTCACATGATCCCATCACGAGGGATTCTAATCCAAATGGACACTCCAACTTATGGAAATTCTATGTAGCTACGAATTTCAAATGGACACTCACATCGAGTTCCAACACCTTCACAAATTTTAAATGGAAGGTACTTGTCCATATCCTCAGTTTAGGAAACATAATGTCATATACATATAGTACACCATTTCACATTTAGTACATATCATACCTATGTAAACTTACATAGGATTTTCATAATAATGACTTTCCAAACTGAAGGTTTTTGAATTATTACATTCACATATATAAGTTTCGAAAACCACAATATCCCATACCCATAATAAATAGAGGATTTCTAAATTTTCCATCTCATTACCGATTTAAAATTTTCCTCTAAATCGATTTGAAAATTTAAGGTTATCTCAAACCCAATTCACATTCATAATCCAATTCATTATCGACTTCACATTCGATTTGGATTTCATGTTACATCGTCAATTCTCAACACATAATTGATGTCTACCGATATAACCTCTAAGCTCGTACGTCTAAGAGAAGGGTGTATATAGCTAAGAGAATAAATTCTCCTCCACCACAGATATATATTTAATAGAGATCAATTGCTATGTCATCAATTCACCATGTTAGACATACAATCCCAATCGACCTATCCGAAATTCAAAGCTCAACTTATATTGTTTTTGGTGTCGAAGTTAAACTCAATTTAACTCAAGATTTAATCTTTTTGAAAAAATTCAAGTTGAACTAATTGTTCAAATTTCCCATAAATATCTTTACAAGATATATATAATTTTCCACACTTAAACATTTGAAACAAATTTCAAATATTCACTTTTCAATTTATCTTTAAAAGATAGAATTTCAAACCTTCCATTTCATATTGGAAAACATTTCCATACTTATTTAATAATAAGTAATTCACAAATCCATTTATTTTCAACACTTGAAAAATATTCAATATATTTAAATCATAATCAAGTATATATTCCATTCTTTAAGGAAAGCGTTCTTTTAAACACATTTCTTTGAGTCAAAACGAATGTTGCGTAAAACATCGTTACAACAACTCAAAATCACTAGTATAGAGATTCGAATTTAAGATAGATATATAAATCCCAATACTATATAAAACATTTCCTTTCGGAAACCATTTACTATAACAACAGTGTTATAGTCCACCATTTCCTTATTTCTCGAAAACGTCTATTTCGACAATGAATTTTGAAATCTATGTATTCAATCCTTAACACATTTTAAAACAACTTCAAATCGATTAGCTTCATTTTATAATATTACTTCCCTAAAACATATCCGTTTTATTTAAAAATATATTCACTGTCCAAAATTGTGAATATACTTATTTATTCAATTCAATGTTTCTTCACATTTATTTAAAAGACCCGCCCTTCTGACCGCCCCTAGTCGGTAATTAAACCAACTTGAAACGTTCAGAATGACGGATTGTTATTCAGTTTATAAGGTTTAAACAGAATCAGCCACAAAAACACAGAATAATTATATTTCACATAAATGGATTTTTTTGTACATATATCAGAGTTTATACAATGCATTAAATTCATACAGCGGAATATTTCTCTAAGTACAAAAATACCCAAAAAAAACTAAAGTAAGCGCTTCCCCCCCCTCTCTCTAACTTCGCTGCCCGAAAATCTTCAAGCTGAAAAATACTCGGTCTAACCCGAGTATTACATTCAAAAGAAAATAATACATGGGGCAGTCTAATTCAAACTCAGTTATTAGTGCATCGAGGCAATAATAATCAAATAACAATTAGACGGCAGTCACAATAATTCTCGTCCATCCGACCCTTTTAAGAAAGAAATCGGATAACAGAAATTATAACACTTAACAGTGTTAAACAATAAATCAGTAGATTCAAATTATCAACGAAGATAGATGAAGGGATTATTAACGAAGATAATTTAGAAAAACATCAGAATTGCCTAAACGGCAATTGACAACAAAATCATCAAATTAAACCAAATCAAATTGCGATTCAAAATGTATTGAATTGGCAACATAAAACAAATCTAGCAATTGAAATATCACTTTAAACTCCAATTCGGGTAGGGCTGCAGTACACGCACGCGTGCACTGCCTCGCCACTACGGCATGTGAAACATGCAAAAGATCAGGAAATGCACAATGAAAGTTCTCACCCGAGCACAAGGTCAAACCCGAGTCTAAAACTGGATTCAACACAGGTGCAGTAAAAGTGTACAAGCTCAATGCTCAAGCTACTGCACAATGCAAATGACGACCAACACGCAAGTAAACACAATCAATATGTATTATCAAGTGACTACACAGTGTGAAGTGCACACAGCCTCAATTTGCAACTCAAAATTCAACCCAGGCCCAGTGAAGGGCATGTAAACAAGTGATTAGTAGACAATGCATGAAGGCTTTAACAAGACTCGAGCGTTGCATTAAAAAGTGCACAGACAATATAATGAAGGCAAGGCATTGGTTAATGGAACAACAGGTACAAATCAATAATATATGCATACACAATGTACACAATGAACTAATGCAAAGTGCAGACTTGAATGGACAGATCAAGTGAAGCTATACAAATATATCAAGTACATCAGACCCCAAGTGCATCAAGACTCATGCAAGACTGTGATAAATGAAAAACCAAACTGAAACAATGGTAGAATCACAAATGAATTAAGTCCAGATACAACAAAACTAAAGAAGCATGTGCAGTTCAAAATCAGAGAGTATATGCAGAAGGCAACAAGCATACAAGTTAATCAAGTTTCAAGTCAGGAGAATCAAAGGTACACATCAAGCATACACATATGTGCAGCAGTTATGATCAAGTCAAATTTTAGTCAAGCCAAGAACCATGAAACAGCGTGACAAACAGTCACATATATACATACATAAATGCATATATATTTATATATGAGCAATACCACAGAGAGGATGGAACTGCAGTGGGCCGAGCATTGAAAAATGTTTCAAAGATAAAGCCAAAACGAAATACGCAGTTCAAAATCAAAGTCAGATATAAATGCCTGAGCAGAGGAACAAAAATTCAAAACTAAGTCAGATAAATCTCAAGCATCGCCAGCAAAAGGATACAACTATATGAACACAGCAGTATGAAGGTGAGGGCACCATAGATATGGCACCACAGCACACAACAATTAAAGGTCAATGCCGATGCCAACATAAAATGAAAATTAAATAAAACTGTCTCTAAAAGTGAAATAGGCATGTGTACCCAAACTAAGGCAACTCAGTTACAAGTAAAAATACAATGCCCAGGAGAAATTATCAGTTTTGAACCAAGATAATTGCAGTTCAAATTAAGGTATGCCGAAGTCACCAGTAACAATTACATGAGACTGGACAATGCAACCTAAGTAGAAAATGTATGCGAACGTGAACCAGTAACAAATGTACTGGTAACACAATCAAGAACAAGGCGTAGTGCCAACAATGAAGTACTCCAACTAGCCAGTCCAAGTGGAAACAATCACAACAATATCAAAATGTACAAGCAAGGCTACATGAACCACAAATTTCACAGAGAAATGTAAAGCACTCTGAATCACATGCCAGCAGATAAACAAAGCACGTAAAGGCATCAGGGAGTATGCAACCTGATCAACTAGGTGCAGACAAGATGAAGTTGAGACCAACAATAATGGCAACAACTCCATCAAGTCATGATTTAAACCCAAAATGCAAAACAGTGACGACAATATCACAATATAATTCATAGCTGAGAGACCAAAAGCATAACCAAGTGGAATCGAACAAGGTCGAACAGTGGGCAGTAAGGCCAAATCCACAGAGTACAACTCGATATCAAAGCAATGGTGATGGCCAAAGTCATGAAACCCCATACTCAAAAACAAGACCGAAGTCACAGTTCAAAAACCAACAAACTCAGAAATCAAAACCAAGGGTATCAATCATTCAAACAACGGAAATCACAGTTTTGAACAAGCTAAAAATCCAGTAACAAAAATTTTACTTATTTGAATTAGATGCGAGTGATAGAATCACTCACCTTTGCCTGACGCGGTCGCGAGCGAGGTGAAGAAGGTGTCGATCGATTGAACTATTTGAAGCTGGCGCCTTTGATTCGATCAAGCCCTAATTTTGGAACGGAGAGGAACGTCGAACGAAAGAAGATTTTTTTTTTAGGCCGCCATTTTTTTTATTTACTCGTTTGATTTTGAAGTGATGGAGGAAGGGGAACGAGATACTTAATAATTTATCTTCGGCCATACCTGCACGATTGATCTCGTGATTTTAGGCGTGATAATTGGGATGCTTGTGAAAAGATATCATATTATTTTATTATATTTTTTTTATTTATTTCAAATTTTTTTTTCAACATCAAATTTTTTTCTTTTATAAATTTTCTTTGACAGTTTATATGTCGTATGTTCACAAAACAACTCCGATAAATACGAAATTTGAAATCCGGTAATAATTCAACATTGCGGACCCAATGGAACTGGTTTCGTCAAATTCCGAGACTGTGCCTCGGAAGGCTATTTTTAAATTCAATTTAAACGATAATATTTCAAAACTGGACAAATCATTTTCAAATTCAATTCTGAAGCTTCTATTATCTTCAGTATTATCAATGTGAATTTTCTAAGCTTTTAAAATATTTTTAATCAGCTTAAAATTGAAGATCCAAATTTTTGTTCAACTTTCAATAGATTAAATTCTAAAATTTAATCGCCAAATTCATTGTTACATTGGGAATTCAATCTAAACCATCATTCAAATATTTAAAATTTATTAAATATTTTCAATTTAAATTGTTTAAAATTCAGGGTTGTTACATTAGCAGACCATTGAATATCTTCAAGCAAAACATCATGATTTCGAGGGCGTCTCACCTTTGAAACAAGGACATAGATAGGAGGCTAAACAAAAGATCAATCGAGTGAGACTGATTTCTTAGAAGCTTCTTAAATTGAGTCGGGATTTAGCACAACTTTATCCCAGACTCCACTCAAGAAGATAATTATCAACATGACCTTCCGTATGACATTACGAAAGGAACCATACCAATATTAGATTGACAATAGTAAAGATAAGAAAATTCGACGAGAGGTGGTTTTTCCAAAGACCACCAAACTCAAACGATCGCATAAAAGCACATCGTAAGATAATTCCACTAGGCATGAAAAACTCAAGGAAATTACTAAAAAAGCATTTTTTTTAAGGTTTCAAAAACCCAATTTCTATATACTCAAATTCCCAAATTTCAATATTTTGAAAATTTTCAAAACTTCTTACTAAAATCCAATTTAATCCCAAAACTATTAATTCAACGTTAATAAAAAAATGTTTCACTCTTAAATTCTACCATAATTTATTTCAGTTTGAAACATATTCTTTCATACTAAACATCAACTCAATTATATTCACAAAATATGTAGAATGCACTTGACTATTAAGAAAATGAGTTATTTCAATTTCAAACCTGCTGTAATATTCTTAAATTTTTACCTAGCAAAACACAAAATATGAAAATATTTATAAAGTAAAAGTTATTCTGTTAAGTCTAAGCTTTTCAGTGATATAAAGATCATAAAAATCGGATTCTCGGTTTGAAAGTTATGCTAAATTTACTTTTAGCTTAAATCTTAGAAAATCTCTTATAGGACAGAAATGAGCATCTATTTTCAAACCCATTTTAGACTATGAAAAATGCAATACTTTCTAAAGTAGTAAAAGAAAATTTATAGCTTTATAAAGGCTCTTACATTTGCAAAAAGTGTAACATTCCAATTTTTACCAATTTAGAATAGTAACTAGAGGGAATTAATTTAAAGGACAAAGATTTGTATATTTTTTGCCTCAAGGATACGACCTCAATATTTTTACCACAAGGACAAACATTTTCTAAAAATTATTCATAAGGACAAACATTTTCCAAAAATTATTCATAAGGACAACAAAACTGCTACCGAGCTAAAACTGATACCTAAAAACTGCTACCGATAACTACAAACTGATACCTAAAAACTGCTATCAATAACTAAAAACTGATACCTACAGAAAGTTGTCCTTCAGGATAAAATGTTGAAGGTCTGTCCTTGAGACTAAAAAGCTGTGAAATTTTGTCCTTGTCAATAATTTCCTAATTAGTGACTAATATAAGTTTTGTAATTAATTTTGGGATTAAGTTGAAATTAATTTGAAAATTTTCAAATCAAATTTGATAAGTATTGATTTGTATATATATGAATAAGATTGTAATTTACATTTGAATTTAAAAATTCAAAATAATAAATATTTTAAAATTATTGGAATTTAAAAATATGTATATATCTAGATAGATTTGAATTTGAATTTGGATTTGAATTTAAAATTTAAATAAATGTCTTAGTGAAATAATTTAAATTTAAAAATAATATATATGTAATTTATTTTATGTGTAATTAGTTTTAAAACATTTTCTTTTAAATAATATATAATAATATAAAGTAAATGCCTTTATAAAAATAAGGAAATGTAATATAAAAATTTATTTAAAACCTTTAATTCATGCAAAATACAAGTGTTAAATTTTTAACACATAATATTAACAAGTATAATTCATGAAACAAGTAGTTTAACAAGTGTAATGATCTTATAATTAAAATGAACAAGTGTCATTTTGATTTTGAGAAAAATTGATAAAAATAGAAAATGAGTTATATAAACTTTCTTCTCTCCTTCTTCTCATTCTTTTTATCCTCATTTCCAAAGCCTGTACAAATTCTAAAACCAGAAAACAAAATATTCAAAAACAAATCTGAGAAAAAAAATAAAAAACTTTAAAACTAGAAAATCATCAAAGCAAAAACCTGGAAGTTTAACACCTTTTACAACTCAAAGTCTTAAGCCTAGAAATCATCTCAAGCCTGTAAAACAAATTTCAACTCGGCAAGCTATTTATTCAACAATTCCAGTTTCAGGATCAACATCAAGCTTTCAAATTCAAGATCAACAACTCAGCAATTGAAATATTTTCCAGATTTCAACTTTAAAAACAACTTCCAGGATTTTTAAAAGCTCTCTGTTCAGTTTACCCAGGTGAGTAAACTCTGTTGAAATCTGGATTTGAACTAGTTGTTGTTATCATATTTTAAGTTAAGTTGTGGAAATTGGTTATATATATAAATATAAATACATGTGCTTGTGCATGTCTAGATACATGGATATAAGTCATGTTTCTGGTTTACAGGTTCTAAAACCTGTTTCAAAAATCAAAAACTTTTCGTCAAATCATTTTTAGGCTTTGAGATCTAAATGATACCTATGTATAAAGTCAAGATTTAAGTTTTAAACATATTTATAGGTTAAATCAGAAGACGTTTTTGAATGGGAAAGAAAAATATAGTGGAATTCCAAAATATGTCGAAATTCAAATGTTGCAATTGTTTGATTTACCTATACCCTTCACCTCTCTTCCAAAATCATGATTTTTGAAAGTAAAATTAGAATTTTTAGTAACTTATTGATTGAGAAATTCAAAGTTAAACGAATTTGGGTCTTTTGGCCATTGCTAGTCAAGGCGTGATGAGAGTGGTCGGGATCGTGGCTGTGGGTATTCGGGGGATGGACGAGCTTGGGAAAAATGATCAGGAAATTTCCTGATCATCGTGGTGTCCGAACGTCGAAAATCTAGGGTTCAAGCTCATGTTTTTGTAATGGTCGAAAATTGATAAACGCAGCGTCGACAAGGCATCGGAGGTGGCTGGGCGTGGGGGGATCGAAGCGTTAGGCATCAGTGAAGCTTCAGATATGGTCACGTGACCTCTGATGGTCAGAGGTGGAAGAACGAGGTGATTGTTTGTGGCTCGGTTTTGTTCCAGTTTTGGGTCAGATAGCTCCATTACAAATTCGATGTCACTGAAGGCGTCTGGGAGGTCGTAGGCCTATGGGAAGTTGTCATCGACTTATCGACGATTGTAGCATCGATCGATGGTGGCTGGAATCACTATGCATGTGCACAATGTATCTAGGTTGTATCAGGGATTTGGTTTGAGGAAGAAAGGGATGACCCGAAGTGTTCTTCGGGGGGGGGGGGGGGGGGGCTGGGTGCAGGCTCGAGTATTTGTTCGAGTATTTTTGTATTTTATCGTGTATTAGAAACTTAACTAAAAATCTAAGTATTAAAATGAAATTTTGGGGAACACTCGGGTATGTCTCGAAGTAAACAGGCATTTGTCTCGGGGAACACTCGGGGTTGACTCGGGTTTTATAATTTCCAGTTTTAAAACTTTAACAATTTAAGTCAATTTAATTTCTGAATTTATTCTTTTTAAAATGACGATTGTTTGTTAAGTTGAAATGTGTAGTTAAAGGTTTTGAAATAAAAGATATTTTTTATTAATTAAGTTTATGAATGTTATAAACTTATATTTAAAAAAAAGTTAATTTTAAATTAAAACTTAACAAAGTAATTAAGGGGATAATCAAATGTTTTTAGATCATTAGCTTAAAGGTTAAGTTAATTTATATTGTTAATGATAATTAAAAAATTAATGATTTATAATTACATAATAATTAAAGAGTAATTAATAATTAAAGGTTAATTAATTATAAGCAAAAGGTTAATTAATATGTAATTAAGAATTAATTAATTAATATAATTAATTAAAGAATAATTAATTAATGAAAGTAATTAAGATTAATAATTAATAATTAAGCATTAATTAAGAATAATTAATTAATTTATTAATTAATAATTAAAGGTTAATTAAATGATAATCAAGGTTAATTAATTATTAATTAATTAAGGACTAATTAATTTATAATTAAGAATATTTAATCATTAATTAAGGATAATTAATAAAAATATTTATGTGATTAATTAATTATAATCACACGATTAATTCATCTTAATTGCAGATGATTGATTATTTTTGAATGCTTTGCATTGATTGATATCTCTGATATGTGATTGTGATCTATGTGATATAAATTGCTTTGTGCTGAGCTATGACATCTATGAATATATTACTGTGTGAATGTGAAAACCCGTTTGGCCCGTAAAACGACATTTGAATTTCAATGCGACAGAGAGTCGGATTTTAGTTGGTTATCCGAAACCCACATCTAACCTTAATGGCGAATCTTTGTGATTGATATATCCACGTGTTTTTAAATTAAGCGCTCATTTTTAATTTAGCCGGGAGAGTACTTTGTGTCATATAACCCATTTCGAATAGTGATACGATGAAATGGATTGCATTTGAAGACGGTGGTGAAGACCGGGTGTCTTCGAGAACGATAGGATAACCTATCGAATGACTCTGCACTGAGTTGCTCCGGTATAGAGATCTCCATATGTGATGGGGAGTCCGATCGGAATTGTGGATGCCCGGATTGCAATGGCTTCTTTGGAAGTGCCTTGGGTTCCGTTCGAACCCGTAACGGACTTATATGGTTGTATGTCTGCATTACACTTTGAGATATAAAGCTGATCTTTATCAAATACATTTCTGTTGGTGGCGGAGAATTTATTCTCTTAGCTTAACACCCTTCTTTGAGACGTACGATCTCAGAGGTTATGTAGTTGATGGTTCTTAGTGATATACTCCCAATTTTTAGTGTGGCATGCTGAGTGCTGCTGATCATTAGTTGATCGAAGCATGGCTTTTATGAAAAGCATAGCTTTGTAGGCGAGACTTCGTCGGAGCTCACAACCCGGAAATGGTCGAAACAGGAAGGATGCGGCAAGGTTATTGGGGGTATCTCCCCTTAGGGTATGTGCATTTCCTTTTGGATAAAAGGTGGTATCAAGGTATGGAGCCCAGATATTTAACCTATGTGGTTGTTGGAATTTGTTGGTGTCGAGGCCTCGGATAATGGTCGGTGATGACCGGGGGATGGCATACTCGTGTAGTAGTTACCTAGTTACAGAGGTAACCCGACCTTGTGTTGGCAGAGATCCAGTTAGGTTCTCGGGGCATCCCTCTAGAGGCGTACCCATTCGGTGTAGGAAGTTCCTTAGCCTGACCATTTGTTGGAAATCCAAAGAAACAATACGAGCCCTGTACGGTTTTAGTTGTATTACCTACCATGCAGCGTGGCGGTAACTTGCCATAAAACATGGCAGCTATAGTAGGTATACCATAATGATGATATGCTGGCTAAGATTAATATTATACTTTCAAAATATTTTTCTGCACTATGCACTAATAATAATATCAAAAGAGTTTTTTCGTATCAAGCATGTTTGACTATCATAAGAAGAAATCTCCTCCAATTGTGCGATTGCATTGTGTGTATGGCAGGAGGTCTTATGGTAGTTTCATTTTACAAAAGCATATATGATATCTTTATAAATTGTTTTTGTACAAACAACTTTTTTTTATTCATACCAGTCCCACGCTGACCCGGAGTTTATTATTCCCTTCCTAAACTCTGGGTGCCCATAATTTCCACACGGGCAGCCTAGAAGCAGGTTATCCATGTTTTGGAGCTAGCTTGGATTCAGAAGTCTTTTGGGTACCTATCGGATTTTGGAAGCTTTTAAAGGGTTTGAAGTCTTTTGGATCTAAAAGTATTTGGAGTCTTGGTGGACTTTATCGAAGTCAAAGTATGTTAGAAAACTTTTTGAAGACCTGTTGTTATTGTTCCGCTGTGATGTTATCATTCTGTTGTTGTATTATGTATACAACACTCTGATGTAGGTGATCAATGTTGTAATGAATATTTTATCAGTGTTGTACCTGTGTTGTGATCAATGTAATTCATTTTGTTTCCGTTGTTTATATACATCTAATGTTGTTATAGGCTCCATCCGAACTGGAGTTCAAAGTTTGAATCTCCGACAGTCGAATACAAGTGAGGTATTTGATATCGATTTTTGAACGCTGGACTTTGGGTCATGAAAAGTGGTATCAGAGCTAAAGTTGAGTAAGAATTTTAGCTACGGAGTACAATACATTAGGTGGCTCATTAGAGATAATGTGACGACCCGGAATTTTCGAGCATTTAAAATCGAAACATTTAATTGATTTTAAGTATTTAAAAGTTTAATTTTTAACTTTAATTCAAATATCACTATTTATTTGATAATTAGATTTATTGAATTCAACAATTTGAAGTTGAGTAAAATGCTGAATTTGGACTTTTAAGCCTGTTAAAATATAATTTGAAGGCTTATAAAATTTATATTGATAATACTGAAGAGAATGCAAGTGATGAAATCAAATTTAAAAATGGTTAGTTAAGTTTTGAAATTTATATCGTTTAAATTGAATTGAAAAATAGCCTTCCGAGGCACGGTCTCGGAATTCGACGAAAACAGTTTCATTGGGTCCGTAATATTGAATTATTATCGGATTTAAAATTTCGTATTGATCGGAGCTAGTGTGTGAGTGTAAGATATATAAACGCGCTGAAAATTTAATTGATAATAATCTAATGAAATTTAATTTAATTGGTCAAGCTTCTTGTATGCGCCATCTTATATTCGTTTTAACACGCTACTCTTATCTTCCATCGCACACTTCTCGTTTCTTCTAAAATTTGCTAATTCCTTCCTTGTTTATTCAATTCAATTCCAGTCATTATCAAACGAGAGAAAAAACTATTAATGGTCGATGCTTCGAATCGTTCGAGTATGGCCGAAACCCTTTTCTTCTTTTCTAAACCCCAAATAAGAAACCACTTCATGAAAAAAAAATATCTATATACAGAATGAGATCGAAATCTCATACATAGAGCGGAAGTCGCGACCCCCTCTTTTGGTTTTCAAACACGGTGAATTGGATGCTCGAACTCGAAGGTTGAATCGCGATCGCGAATGGAAGCAGTTAGGGTTTCGCTCGTGATTAGGGCTTAGGGGGTTGCGACCGTTTCGAGAACATGGTGAGAGCACGAGATTGCGGCTTCGTGGAGGCTAGGGCATTGGAAGGGGAGTGCGTCGATTCACAGTGGCTAAAGCGCCGCACGCGCGTACCGCAGCTAAGGGAAGTGGGTCGGCCGTGGTCATCGATGGTGGGCTTGGGGAGCACAGCGGGGTTCTCGCTGGGAGGAAGACTCGAGTTTGAATTCATTTAGGGTTTCAGGGGATGGCAGCGTCGACCAGTAGCAGTAAGGTATTGTAGTTCTCGTTTTTTTAGTTTAAATAAATGTATGTATATATATATAAAAAAATTTACAGTAAAGAAAATATATATCACAGTAGAGTGTAAACATGTCTGGTTTAAATTAAAATGTATATGACGTTTTAAGGAAATTTTAAGAATGTTATAACGTTTAAAGTTTATGTAAAATTAGAATTTTTTTTTTAAAATATATATAAAGGGTTGGATAAAGGAATTTTAAATGTTGTAGGGTTTATAATAAATTTAGAATTTAAAATATATATATATATATATACATATATAATTTATTTTTATGCGTCAATTCACAAATATATATACAAATACCATTTATAAACCTGCTAGGTATTTTTAAAATGATGTATTATGCAAATTCATTTGTTTAATTCTCTTATATAATTATTTAGCTACTAAAGGATTTTTTTTAAATAGTTTAAATCAAATTATTAGTTAAAAATCAATAAACAAATGGTGATTAATGGTTTGATTTATTCAAATAGGAAATTAGGTTAGTCTAATTATCATTTAGAACTTTTAAATTAAATTAATAAATGGTAATATATATATATATATATTCCGATTAGTTCAACTATTAATAAATTGTATAATGTTTGTACAAGGTCAAAAATAATGAAGAACAAGCTGGATTGGAATGGATGCTAATAAAATAAAATGTGAGTTAATCTCACTCAGCTGGATTTAAATTTAAATTTAAATGATTAAATTTAAATAATTGTTTGAATGGTTGAATTGATTGATGTGCTATAGTATTGCATATTTTGGAATTGGCATATTATGTTACGCTAACATCTGTGGATGCAGGGAAAACAGGTTGGAGGGATCCAACAGGATCCCTCATCATTTATTTAAATTATTTAATATCCTCTGTTGTGATTATTTGATATTCTATGATGAATTATATTGGAATATTGAATGTTATGGTTAGATTGGATATAATTGGATATAATGAATTATCAAAAATATGTAAATTGGATTTTGGAAAGAAAATAAAATAAGTGAATTTGTAAGTAAAATAATTATAGGAAATTTGAATAAATTGAAGAATGAGTTGGAAAAGAAATAAAGTGACTTTAAGTTCTAACAAATAAATCTCGAGTATGGAAAGGGAATTTTGAATAAACAGAAAGTTAATGAATTTTAAACTTCAGTATTATTATTTTAAAAGAACAAACATTTATTTAAAATTTAAGATTTAAATCATTAAAGAGAATAAAGAAGAAATTGGGAAAATATGAAATTTGTATATTTCAGTTAAAAGATTTAAAATCAAACGTAAAATAATAATAATAAAATGAAGTCCATAATTAATAAATTTTGAAATGAATTGAGTAAGTAAAGAAATTTATCTCAAATGGAATAAAATGGAAATCAATTTGGAAAATTGATTTAAGTGATTGAGATTGGAAATTCTCCCTGGATAACCAAGTACGTTTTTAAAGTAAATTTTTAAATATAAGTTAATAGTTTTAAAGTTGTTTTAGAAAGCGAGTTTTAGTAAATTTATTATTTATAATATTTAAATTCTAAAGTAAGTATTTTCTTTAATCTATTATAGCAGTAATTATTTAAAAGTGACTTAGTACTTTGTTTAAAAAGATGGAAACCTAGTTTTATATTTTATAAAGTAACTTTATTTTCATATTTTCATATAGGATGTATTTTTAATAAATTATTGAAGTAGTTTTTAAAATAAATGTTTTAAAGTATATTTCAAAGTAAAGTGTTTTAAATTATTTTAAAAATCTAGTTTTGTGCTTGGTGATTTCAGTGGAGATAGAAAATATTTGGGAAAGTTTATTCTGAAAGGAAAGATGATTTGAAACTGTTTTCAAGGGTTGAAAGTAGAAATATATCTTGTAAAGATATTTCTGAGGTTAATAAATAATTTGGGAAATTATTTATTGTGTGATGGATGTTGTGAATATTAATTGATAGTTAAATCACCGACTATCAATATTGGACAAATACGTTGATCGTTTCGAAGAGACCGAGATTGAGATTTATTTCTCGAAAACCACTTCGATCCGGTTTGTACATTAGAACGAGTTTGGATTCGAAGATAGAGCAGTGAAGTGCAAGGGCTAGTCGCTATTAATCCTAAGGATATTTTCAAAATGGATGTAGTAGGAATAGTGCCTTCGGTTCCGTTCGAACCCGGGACGGACTTGTATGGATGAATGCTTTCGGAACATCGTCAGGTGGACGATGGGCATTCTAAGGGATATGTTCTAAAAAGGTAACGCTTAGCCTTAAGCCTCATCAAATGGGAATGATTGAAAATAAGGGGTTATGCAGCAAGGCTAGGTGGGTAGCACCCAAGTAGGGTGAGGTCATCTCTGCTAGATGTCCCTTTTTACTTTGGCTTAGTGGGCGGTTGTTGATCGCAACTGCAGGGTGATCTCACTCGGGATTATCCAGTAAGGGTAGTCCCGGTCTTGTGATTGCAAGGGAGTAGGCATACTCCTCGGTACTGTGATCTAGGCCACGTACTGTGACAGGTGGTACCCCAGTGCCTGGTCATTAGTTGGAAACCCATTCTTCCTACGAGCCTTGTACAAGTTTTGTTTGTATTACCCACTCCGTGGCTAGTAGATAGAATTTAATCATGTAACAATTTCGGCTATTTTATAAGTATTTGTATATAGACCCTATTATAATATCAGAGGATTTCTATAGAAATTGTTTTAGCTATCGTAAGGTAAAAACCCGACATGTTTATTTGTGGCGTGGTCTTACGAGATGCTTTGTTTTTCAACAGATTTTTGAAACTTTAATAATCAATTGAGTGTGATTTTCTTACGCTGGTATGCCAGACTGACTCGGGTGTTATTTAACTGTAATGCTCGGGTCAGACCGAGTATTATAGGATACAGGACATGATGATGTGGAGCTCAGGAGACGAGCTGGACGATGATATGTACTTCCGTACTTGTTTATATATATTCCCCTGTGTTGAGTTGCTGTGTATCCATTTGTATGTTGTTGTTGTTGAATTGTGATTGATGTACTCTGATGATGTAATATATAAACAGAGATATTTGATTTTGAGTAAAGATCATTTATTATCTATTATATTTTATTCCGCTGCGATTGTTAGATTATGTTGTTGTTTTCTATTTTCTTCTTCTATCTCATCTTCTTTAACCCAAATGGTTCATATTTCTATACAACTTGAGTTGATTTATGGTAGAATAATGTTGACTCAAGAGGTACGGATTTGCGGGTCGTTACAGATAGGGTGAAGAATACCCTGGAATGAGTATAAACCGAGAGACCAAAACCCTAAAATTTCTTGGTCTATTTCTTTAAACTGTTGATATTCCCTAAGATATCTCGTCCATATACCTAAATCAAGTTTTCTTACTATTTACAGATAGTGAGAATGAGTGGGAGAAGAGGACGAGCTAGGGGATGGGGAAATACCACCACAGCTGGTCAAGTCCCAGGAGCAAAGGAAGCAGGTATTCCCACTCAACCTCAGCCGAATCTGGCAGATCTATATAGAAGTTTTTCCAGACTTGGTGGAAAGCCATTTATAAGCAAGGAGTCCATTATCGAATCACAAGCCTGGATTCGATCGTGCGAAAGGGTTTTCAAAGGACTAAAGTTGGAAGATGATCAAATGCGATTAATAGCTTCTTGGCAACTCCAAGAGGAAGCTTTAGCCTGGTGGAAGACAGTTACAGTGGATGAGCCGGAAGATGAGTTTACTTGGAGTCGGTTCAAAGAAGTGTTTGAGTAGCGATACATGCCATCTGCTGGTATCTCCAGAATGTACCAGGAGTTCACTGACTTGAGGTAGGGAAGCTTATCATTTGAGCAATATTTGAAAAAATTCAATGAATTATCTCGATTTGGTCCGGAGCTGGTAAACATCCCTTGAAGAAAAATGAAAGGTTCATTCGGGGAATGAATAAGAAGTACCATGAGAGGATGACTACCCATGTGAAGGAATCTTTCTATGAATTGATCAGCAGGAAGTTCCGGAGGAGAAAGAAAATGCAAGCAATCCAAATTGGAAGAAAAGGAAGTTCACAGGGAAGAAACCATATCAAGGTAATGAGAAGAAGAGTAATCAAGAAAACCCGGCAAGGAATATTACTTGTTACAATTGTCAGGGGAAGGGCCATTATTCAAACAGCTGCAAGAATCCAAAGAAACAAGTAAAGAAAGAACAACCTGTGAAGACGAGTCACGGAGCCAGAGAATGCTATTATTGTCACAAGCCTGGACACGTAGTAAAAATTGCCCAGCAATGAAGCAAGCTCAGGTGGTGAAGGTGTACACGATGAAAGATGACCCCTCAACTTCAAAGGAGGATAAAGGAAAATGAGTTTTAAAAGGTAACCTTATTATTTATGATAGAGTTGTTAGAGTTTTGTTTGACACAGGAACTACACATAGCTTTATCTCCTAATAAACCGTACATGAATTAAAACTTGAACCTAAATTTGTCGACGAGCCCATTTGCATGAAGAATCCAGTTGGTGGCCCTACGAACCATTATCTACGATGTAGAGACGTGCCTATCTCGTATTCTTGTCATCAATTTCCTATCATTCTCTTTGTTCTCGACTTTAATGAATCTGAAATCTTACTCGGAATGGATTGGCTAACGGAATACGAAGCCAAATTAGATTGTAATAATCGAATGATTTCGATCAGAACCAAATTTGGGAATTTCATTGTAATCTCTTGTGAGGATCCGAGTCCTAAGAGAGATAAGCTGATGTATACTTTGGGATATCCCGAACCTAGTCTGGAATCTATACCTATTGTCCGGGAATTTCTAGATGTATTCGAAGAGGTCAGATCTTTACCCCCGCACAGAGAAATTGAATTCAGAATCGACTTAGTTCCCAACGCTCATCCTGTTGTTCATGCAAGCCGCAGGATGGCACCAAGGGATAGAATATAACTAGCCAATCAAACCCGAGATTTGCTAGAAAAATGATTAATACGTCCTAGTGTTTCCGATTGGGGTTCAGCTGTGGTGTTCGTAGCCAAGTCTAACAGATCCTTGAGATTGTGCGTGGACTACCGCAATCTCAATAAATTTACTCTCAAAAACAAATTTCCTGTACCAAGAATCGATGATCTATTCGATCAACTATATGGCGCTCGGTTCTTTTCAAAGATGGATCTAGCTCAAGGATTCCATCAGCTACGAATTGCCGAAGACGGTATTCACTTAACTGCTTTCAGGGGTCCAGACATGTTCTACGAATGGTTAGTCATGCCTTATGGACTAACCAATGCTCCCACATACTTCGTAGACTTAATGACCCATGTATTTCGGGAAGTGTTGAAAAATTCATTCTTGTGTTTATTAATGATATTTTGATCTACTCCAAAACAGAAGAGGAGCATGCTGAGCACTTGAGAATTGTGTTGGAAATATTGAGGAAGAACATTCTATTCGCGAATTTTCTAAGTGTCATTTTTGGGTCAAGGAAGTTAGATTTCTCGGGCACATTGTTAATGAAGAGGGAATTTCTGTAGATCCTAGCAAGGTTTCCGCTATTTTAGACTGGAAACAACCCACTACTCCGAAAGAAGTCAGAAGTTTTCTGGGTCTAGCAGGATAGTACAGAAAAATTTTCCAAGATTTTTCCAAGTTGGCCAGTCTATCGACTAAGCTAATGATGAAGAATGCTAAGTTCGATTGGACTCCAAAATGTGATGTAGCATTCCAGGAGTTGAAGAGGAGATTGACTACCGCTCATGTTCTCGCTATTATTAATGGGAATCAAGGCTTATCTATTTATACAGATGCTTGTGGTGATGATGTGGTTGCTGACTAATGCAAAATGGTAGAGTAATTGCCTACGCGAGTAGACAATTACGTCCACATGACAAAAACTACCCAACCCATGATCTCGAACTTCTGGCAGTTATTTTCGCCTTAAAAATTAGGCGTCACTATCTTCAGGGTAAAAATCTCTTTCAGCTTTCTTGAAAAAAGTTTAACTTAACTTAATTTATACTTAATAAATCCTTCTGTTTTAGGTGAAAAATTCGAATTATTCGCCGACCATAAATCTCTAAAATATCTCTTTACCAAAAAAGATTTAAATCTAAGGAAACAACTTTAGTTGGAATTTCTAGCGTCTTATGACGTGGATATTTTGTATACGCCTGGAAAAGCCAACGTGGTAGCCGATGCCTTGAGTAGAAGACATGCTGTTCTCGCATATCTTATTGTCACTCCTACTCTTCCCAAGAAGATTGCAAGAAAACAGAAAGAAGACGAGTTTCTTCGAGAAATGTATGAAAGAATATGCCAAGGTGAAGATACCAGCTTTGAAGTCGATAATAGAGAAATTATAAGAATGAAAGGCAGAATCTGAGTCCCGACATCCCAGATCTAAAACGTGAAGTTTTGGACGAGTGTCACAAGTCCAAACTTAGTATCCATCCAGGAGTTAATTAGATGTATCAAGATATCAAAAGGACTTTCTGGTGGAAAACAATGAAAAGGGACATATCTATCTATGTTTGTCGCTGTGCAACTTGTCAGCAAATTAAAAGTGATCAAATGAAAATGGCAGGCTTGCTCCAAGCATTGGAGTTGCCTAAGTGGAACGGGATCAAGTATCTATGGATTTCATTGACGGGTTGCTACGCACTCGAAAGGGGAATGAAGCAATTTGGGTTATTGTGGACCATTTGACCAAGACTGCCCACTTTATCTCAGTAAAATCTGCCCGGACAATAGCAAGTTTGGCTGAATTGTATGTGAAAGAAATCGTTCGTCTCTATGGTATACCCAGTAGTGTAGTGAGTGATCGTGACCTGATCTTCACAAGTATATTTTAGAAAGCATTTCAAGCCGCACTTGGAATAGAACTGAACTTTAGTACTACTTACCACCCGCAGTCTGATGGGCAGACTGAAAGGATAAATCAAATCTTAGAAGACCTTTTGCATGCTTGTATACTTGACTTTGGTGGTTTATGGGAGGACCATTTGCATCTGGTTGAGTTCTCATATAATAGTAGCTATCAAGCCAGTATCAAAATGGCTCCTTTCAAAGCTTTATATGGTCGTCCGTGTCGATCACCTGCATCTTAGATTGAGTTCGGTGATAGACTCGTTCTTGGACCAGATATGATGAAGGAAGCCAGTGAAAAGGTTGATTTTATTTGAGAGAAAAATTGAAAATGGCTCAAAATCATCAGAAAAGTTATTACGACTGTAGGAGAAGATCTCTAGAGTTTCAAGTTGGAGATTCTGTCTTCCTAAAAGTTTCTCCAATGCGTGGTGTGTTGAGGTTTGGAAAGATTGGTAAGCTGGCACCACAATACATTGGTCCTTTTCCTATACTGGAAAGGATCGGTCCTCTGGCATATCGAGTGCAGCTACCCAGCTAGTTATCAGGCGTACATGATGTGTTTCACGTTTCACATCTTTAAAAATATGTGCATGATCCAGATTGTATTATTGAAGAAGCCGCTCAGAAGGATTTGGAAATCACACCAAATCTGGTAGCTAAAAGAGAGCCATTGAAAATAATTGATCGTAATGAAAAGCAGCTGAGGAATAAAATTTTGAAATTGGTTAAAGTGCAATGGAGTGGTGATCCAAATAACTGTACTTGGGAAACAGAGGATAGCATGCAGAAGTCCTATCCTAATTGCAGAGTGGATATTCCAGCTTAATATGGTAAGCCATTTCTCTATGTTTTTGTATGTATTCATGTATTCTTTGTTTGTCTCTCTCTCTTTTAAATTTCGAGGACGAAATTTTCTTTAGGTAGGAATCTGTAACATTCCAATTTTGATCAATTTAAAATTAGTAATTAATATAAGTTTTTGGAATTAATTTTGGGATTAAATTGAAATTGATTTGAAAATTTTCGAATCAAATTTGATAAGTATTGATTTGTGTGTGTGTGTGTGTGTATATATATATATATATATGAATAAGATTGTAATTTACATTTGAGTTTAAAAATTCAAAATAATAATTATTTCAAAATTATTGGAATTTTAAAATATGTATATATATGGATAGATTTGAATTTGGATTTGAATTTAAAATTTAAATACATGACTTAGTGAAATAATTTGGATTTAAAATAATATATATGTAATTTATTTAATGTGAAATTTGTTTTAAAACATTTTCTTTTAAATAGTATATAATAATATAAAGTAAATGCCTTTACAAACATAAGGAAATGTAGTATAAAAATTTATTTAAAACCTTTAATTCATACAAAATACAAGTGTTAAATATTTAACACATAATATTAACAAGTGTAATTAATGAAACAAGTAGTTTAACAAGTGTAATGATCAATTAAAATGAACAAGTGTCATTTTGTTTTTGAGAAAAATTGACAAAAATAGAAAATGAGTTATATAAACTTTCTACTCTCCTTCTGCTCATTCTTTTTATCTTCATTTCCAAAGCCTGTACAAATTCTAAAACCAGAAAACAAAATTTTCAAAAACAAATTTGAGAAGAGAAATCAAAACTTTAAACTCAAAAAATCATCAAAGCAAAAGTTTGGAAGTTTAACACCTTTTAGAACTCAAAGTCTTAAGCCTGGAAATCATCTCAAGCCTGTAAAACAAATTTCACCTCGGCAAGCTATCAATTCAACAATTCCAGTTTCAGGATCAACATCAAGTTTTCAAATTCATGATCAAAAACTCAACAATCAAAATATTTCCGAGATTTCAACTTTAAAAACAATTTCTAAGATTTTTAAAAGCTATCTATTCATTTTACTGAGGTGAGTAAACTCTATTGAAATCTGGATTTGAACTAGTTGTTGTGATCATGTTTTAAGTTAAGTTATGAAAATTGGTTATATATATAAATATGAATATACGTGCTTGTGCATGTCTGGATACATGATAGGAGTCCTGTTTCTGGTTTACAGGTTCTAAAACCTGCTTTAAAAAATCAAAAACTTTTCCTCAAATTATTTTTAGGCTTCAAGATCTAAATGAAAACTGTGTACAAAGTCAAGATTTAAGTTTTAAACATATTTATAGGTTAAATCAGAATATGATTTTGAATGGGAAAGAAAAATGCAGTGGAATTCTAAAATATGTCGAAGTTCAAATGTTGCAATTGTTTGATTTACCTATACCATTCACCTCGTCTTCCAAAATCATGATTTTTGAAAGTAAAATCAGAATTTTTAGTGACTTATTGATTGAGAAATTCAAAGTTGAACGAATTTGGGTCTTTTAGCCATTGCTGGTCATCGGCATTATGAGAGTGGTCAGGATCATGGCTATGGGTAGTTGGGGGATGGACGAGCTTAGGAAAGAAGATCAGGAAATTTCCTGATCATCGTGGTGGCCGACCGTCGATAATCTAGGGTTTAAGCTCATGTTTCTATAATGGTCGGAAATCGATAAACTATAGCGTCGGCAGGGAATTGGAGGCGGCTGGACGTGAGGGGATCGAAGCATTAGGCATATGCGAAGCTTTGGATACGATCACGTGACCTCTGATGGTCAGAGGTGGAAGAATGAGGCGATTGTTGGTGGCTCGGTTTTGTTCCAGTTGGGTCAGATAGATCGATTACGAATTCGATGTCATTGAAGGGGCCTGGGAAGTCGGATGTAACAACCCGCATATTTATCGATTGTATATTTAAATATTTCATCGTTCGTCGGATTTTAGTCCGAAAACCTACTTTTAGGAAACAGTCGAATTGGGACTCGAGACCCCTTCCATTGAGTTCAAAATGTCGTTTGCAACCTTTTTGAGTATTAATATTGATATGTTTGGAGCTAGCTAAAAATTTGACCTTTTTCACTTTGGGTTTGGGTTCAGCCCACTAGCCAACTTAATACCCCAAACTGAACCACTTCTCTTCATTCATTCCCTCTTCCTTATCTTTTCAGTTCTAAAGAGAATAATGGGGGAAAAGAAAAAATTAAAATCCTAAGCCCTAGTTTCCATTTGTAAATCAAGTTCTAGCTCCAAATTCAAAAAGAAGCATTGGTAAGTATCATCTCCTTCTTCTCCAACTCATTCTCTCTTTGATTTCAGAAAATTCGTAAACCTAATTTGGGAAATGTTTCTCTTTTAAGCTTAGATTCAAGCTTCTTGTGTTGAGATTGAAGTGTGATTGATCTTCCCTTGTCTTCAAGCTTCTCATTCATTGTTTTTGGGTTCAAAGGTGAGATTTTTATCTCACATCTATGACTATAATTATCTTTGGTTGTTGGGTATGAATTCCTAATACTTATTCATGTGCATTTGCTTTTAGTTGGGTTGAATTGGTGAATATTCCAATTTTTAGAGTTTTGGGTTCAAATCTTTAAAATCCTAACTTTGATGTTTTGATCATGTTTTGGTGATGCATCGAGGAGCATATAGGGCCGGGTTGCCTATTGGCATAAACCCTTAGAGCCAATGTTCGTCCGGTTGCATTTTGGAAGAGTTTGCTCTTCATTTGGATAGGCTGAAAAAGTGCCCAGGCATGGTTTAGTCGACTGAATTCTCTGTTTAGTCGACTGAACCTGGAAACAGAATGTTTCCAGGCATGATTCAGTCGACTGAATTCTCTGTTTAGTCGACTGAACTGGAAATAGAAAGTTTCCAGGCAGAATTCAGTCAACTGAAAATCTCTGTTTAGTCAACTGAATTTGCCGTTTAGTCAACTGAAAATCTCTGTTTAGTCAACTGAAATTGCTGTTTCAGCCCACTTTGCCTTTTGGGATTGAATTTCCAATTTGAATCGATTCGTGATGATCCTAGTTGTTGTTATCATTTATTACGACTTTGATGACTCCTTTTTTTGGGATTTTTGAATATCCATTCCGATGGATTCTTTATCGGTTTCTTTGGATTTGATTCACGTCTTCGAATGTAGATTTTAATGATTGATTGTTTCTACAATCATTTTTATGGTTTGTCACTTTAAAATACAAAGGTTTCTATACTAGTAGTAAATATTCAAACTCTTTATCGAAGATTATTTAAACTCTATTTTCAATATCAAACTCGTTTATAAAACTGTTTTCCAACCTATTAGGTTATGCAAGCCTTTACCTCACTCGTATGAGAAATCTAATTAAACGACGTAGTAATACATATGGTATGAAACGCTTTCGTTTACTTCATCGGTTAATTCTTGGACTTGTTCGAATGAATCTCTTGTGACAATTTTCTAGTGGAGATCTACAATTTGTTCGCAAATATTTAAGTTTAACTAGTGGTTATGGGACATGATGCTAAAATCATATATCTACTAGCTTATTGTAATTGACACTTCTTGATGATCAAAGATGATCATTTTATGGTTTAGACTAGCAATGCGCGAGGTCTCTTTGATTCGGTTCATCAGACGTTACGTTGTACGACGTCGTTGTTCCGTTTTATTATGTTTTGGTTCATCGGACGTTACGCTGTACGACGTCGTTGTTCCTTTTTATTATGCTTTGGTTCATCGGACGTTACGCTGTACGACGTCGTTGTTCCTTTTTATTTTATTTTGGTTCATCGGACGTTGCGCTGTACGACGTCGTTGTTCCTTTTATTATGCTTTGGTTCATCGGACGTTACGGTGTACGATGTCGTTGTTCCGTTTTATTGTGTTTTGGTTCATCGAACGTTACGCCGTACGACGTCATTGTTCCTTTTTATTATGCTTTGGTTCATCGGACGTTACGCTATACGACTTCGTTGTTCCTTTTTATTATGCTTTGGTTCATCGGACGTTACGCTGTACGACGTCGTTGTTCCTTTTCATTGTGCTTTGTTTCATCGGACGTTACGCTGTACGACATCGTTATTCCTTTTTATTATACTTTGGTTCATCGGACGTTACGCTGTACGACGTCGTTGTTCCTTTTCATTGTGCTTTGTTTCATCGGAAGTTACGCTATACGACGTCGTTGTTCCGTTTTATTGTGCTTTGGTTCATCGGACGTTACGCTGTACGACGTCGTTGTTCCTGTTTATTGTGTTTCTAAATCATCGGACGTTGCGCTGTACGACGTCGTTGCCCCAAATTATTTGACCTCTGGATTTCTAATGGTTGATTTCTGGAATTTATGTTTTCACCAACTTTTACAAATTGGCATTGATATGTTTGTCGTTATTCGTGGCTTGGTGATTTAAATTAAGAATATGGCATTCTTTTTAACCTTTGTGAAGATTCTTGTGATATTGATTGATCTCTGGATTGATTTTCAATTACATACTTATCACAGTATGGCTTTATGATTATCATACGTTTTGTCATATCTCATATTCTATATCATTTTATCTAATAATTATAGCTAGACTGATCCGTTTATTATTTTCTTCTTAAATTATACTCGGGTCAGACTGAGATTTTACAGGTGCTTCTGCTTGACTCCTTATCGGACCATCATCTGATCTTTTGGCTAACTACTATAGTTTAGTAGTTTTTGTTGTAGACAATTGAGATATAGACTCCTTGATGTATACATATTTTTGTCTAGCACTTGTATCTATTCCTTTGTGATGTTGTGGATCTTATTTGACCACTACCCTGATATACACTTTTATGTGTAATATTCATATCTATCTCCGCCTTTGCGATATGAATTGTCCGTGACTGATTTGTGTTATATTTAGTTCTATATTTGTTTCCGAAGATATTTATAGCCACTGTATAGTAGCTTTGAGTTTGTATCGGTATGACAGATTTCCTCTTGAAATGAAATGCATGTTATACTATCTTACATATCGGTGCTCGCACAAAGCAATTATACGGATGGTCGCTCCTCAACATCCTTATTCTCCGTGCTAGTTGACGGCATTACACCGTAGTGTTCTTGACTAGAGTGGGTATAGAGGTAAGGCGTCACAGCTTGGTATCAAAGCTAAACTTTGGAACAATATAGAATAATCTAGCAAGGATCATGTCCTAAGTCTTTCTTAGGAGTCGTGCTTTAGGGTTTTATTCGAGTCTTCGTACCGATTCATCCTATTTTTCTTTATGATTCCTTGTTTTATCTAACAAGAATGCTTGATATTTATTTTGAGAATAACTTTTCTCCTTCTTTCTTTCTTAAAGAAGAGAAATGGTTAGATCAAACCATCCCAGTGCCGGACAATCTAGTGCTACTCCCCAGGGTGGAGTATTTATGTCTGCCCAGCTGCTTCTTGATCTAGTAAAGAACGCTCAAGCCGTCGGACCCATTCCAGAGCCTACTCATCCTAGATCTGGTTTTGCACGCTTGTGCAGAGACTATACCGATTTGGGTGGAAAGCCATTCAAGGGATCCGAGAGTGTTATAGAAATTCAAGCTTGGCTCAAAACATGCGATCGAATCTTTTCTCGCATGAACCTTATTGATCTTCACCGAGTTCATATGGCCTCTAGTATGCTCCAAGAAAGAGCATTAGATTGGTATGAGCTTTTGATTTCTGAAATAAATGAAGCTGATCTTACTTGAGAGAAATTCCAGGAACGATTTGAATTAAAGTTTGTGCCAGAGGCTGAAAAAGTAACTTTAGCATGGCGTTTTATTGACCTTGTTCAAGGTGAATCTTCTGTGACAGACTACGTCGCATCTTTCAAATCTCTCTCTAAGTATGGGGTCGAGTACGTTAATACCCCATTGAAGAAACATCAGTGATTTGTCTATGGCTTGAATAAGAACCTCAAGAAGCCATTACTTCTGAAACTAGAAGTTTCATTTGATCAGCTTATTGATATCGCTCTTCGTCTTGAAGAGGCCGATAGAGAAAGCGATATTGAAGTTGTGCGTGCCAAACAGAACTTCAACAACTACATGAAGAGGCCTATTAAATTCAAAGGCCCCAATCCCATCAAGAAAGGAAAGCAACAAACTCCGGTAGCAAAGACTCCTACCTCTAGTCGTGGACGACGCTACAATTGTGGTTCCATGGACCATTATGCGAGGGAGTGCCCAAAACCTCTCTTTTGCCGTTATTGCAAAAATTTGGGTCATCTTATATCTACATGTCCCATTCTTCAAAGTAGTAGAGATGGAGAGCTGAATATTGTGCAAACTCCTAGTGACACTTCTCTTGGTCAAGGTATTTTTCATTCAATTCTCGATGGCATTGTTTTATTTTGTGATCTTCCTATTTGAGTTTTTTTTTTATACGGGATCATCTCATCATTTTATATCAACAGAACTTGTTGAATTCTTTTTCTTTAAAACAATTTGGGTTTGATGTCTTCTTTGAGAATTGCGAATCCGGATGGTGGATCCACAACACTCAACTTGTTTCTTTTTATTGATGTCGAAATTATTTTATGTGATTTTTCTTTTCGAGCCGATTTTTTTAACTTAGGCTTTGGAATTGATTTTTGTAAGGATTGGCTTAATCGTTGTGAAGCCCATATCCTATTTTCCATGTGGACTATTCATCATCGACATTTTTAATTTGTTAAGCAGATTTCTATTTTTCTTTGTGATTTTGATTCCAATTTGATGGCATCATTTTATTCTTTAAGCCCTCACGATGAGGAAAGCGTTATTTCTCTTATATAAATAGTTTGTGAAACTTTCCGGTATTTTTGAGTTTGTCTTAGGATTATCACCTAAGCAATCTTTTGTGTGGCGTTAAGGTCTTTTTAGCTCGACCTTGCTACCGACTTTTATTTGGCTACGTGTTGCGGAAGTTAGCATTCCACTTACCGCATTCCGCACTCGTTATGATTCTTATGAATGACTTATTATGTCATTCGATTCATTTAGCTTATTTCACCCATTTTATTAATCGAGTATTCTATGAATATTTCGGTGAAACCATTCTTGCATTTATTGATTTTGGATGAAAATAGAAATTTAAAATTTTGCAAATCTTTTTCATAAGATTTATTCATAAGTACAATTGGATTTTGATCTTAAACGAGCAAAGAATATTCTTAAAACTTTTAAGAGATATTTTCATCATATAGAAGATGATTTTGTGATTGTATTGCCCATTGAGTGCTTTAAGAATTCTGGTCGATGCGCTTGATCAACGTTATCGATAGGAATTTCCTAAACGCTTTGATGGGACAATCAGACACGATATATTGACTTGTAAAATGTAAATTTTTTTAGAAAGATTTTTTACATTAAGATAATTGTAATTTTGAAAGTTTTAGATTTTCGGGAAAGAAGATTATTTAAAAGAACTCTTTTTCGATACTCTTATTCTTGTTATTCCCGAGGGGAACCAAAACTTTATCTTTTGTACCGATGCTTATCGTATTGGTTTGAATGTCGTTCTCTTGCAAAAAAAAACGTGCTATCATTTATGTTTCTAAATCATTAAAGTCTATCGAGACTAGATATGCCATTCACGATCTTGTTCTCGCGGCTATTGATTTCACTTTTAGAATCTGGCATCATCATTTTTGGATGAGAAATTTGTTCTCTACCCCGATCATAAATCTTTATAATATTTATTTTCTCATAAGGAACTTAATGTTGGCTAGAGTTCCTTGCATCTTATGATCTTAATATTCTTTGTATACTCCCGGAAGCGAAATCATGTTGCCAATGCCCTTAGTCGTAAGCAACAAGTGGTTGTCTTTTTGGTGATGTCCGAATGGAATGATCTTTTACCAAGTTCATCGGACGTTTTGATGTATCTTGTTTTATTGAACTTCGTCTCATTTCTTTTATGGGCTTGCGTCTGATGTTCTTTTATGGTGTTCGGTTCATTGGACATACCGTTTTTGTACTGCATCGGTGTTCCGAATTATTTGAGCTTTGGTTCATCTGGCGTACCGTCATTGTACTACGCCATTGTTCCAAATTATTCGAGTTTCTAGTTTCTCGGGTGTACTGTTATTATCCTACATCGTTGCACCGGCTCAATTTTCTGTTATTCATGACGTTTTCTCACGTCTTTCTACAACGGAAATGCCTTAGGGATTCCGATTTTTATTCTTGAGCCCGGTGTTATTGAGGAAATTAAAGTTTCACCAGATTTGACTTATGAGCAACATTCCATTCGCATCATTGCTTCAGAGGTTGAGCGCCTTCGGGAAAAAGATGTTCCTCTTGTGAAAGTTCAGTGGTTCTCAGATCATAAGGATTGCTCTTGGGAATCCTGGGAATTCATCGAGCGATCCCGTTCAGGCTTACTCTTTCATGCTCTTTATGGTGAACTTCCTATTTCAAATTTCTTTTGTGTTGATATGCTTTTATGGTTGTTACTCTTTATTTTCTTCTTAAGTATTGCGAGGACGCAATTTCATTGAGGAGGGGAGTCTGTAACAACCCGCATATTTATCGATTGTATATTTAAATATTTTATTTAAATATTTCATCGTTCGTCGTATTTTAGTCCGAAAACCTACTTTTAGAAAACAGTTGAATTGGGACTCGAGACCCCTTCCGTTGAGTTCAAAATGCCGTTTGCAACCTTTTTGAGTATAAATATTGATATCTTTGGAGCTAGCTAAAAATTTGACCTTTTTCACTTTGGGTTTGGGTTCAGCCCACTAGCCAACTTAATACCCCAAACTGAACCACTTCTCTTCATTCATTCCCTCTTCCTTATCTTTTCAGTTCTAAAGAGAATAATGGGGGAAAAGAAAAAGAATTAAAATCCTAAGCCCTAGTTTCCATTTGCAAATCAAGTTTTAGCTCCAAATTCAAAGAGAAGCATTAGTAAGTATCATCTCCTTCTTCTCCAACTCATTCTTTCTTTGATTTCAGAAAATTCCTAAACCTAATTTGGGAAATGTTTCTCATTTAAGCTTAGATTCAAGCTTCTTGTGTTGAGATTGAAGTGTGGTTGATCTTCCCTTGTCTTCAAGCTTCTCATTCATTGTTTTTGGGTTCAAAGGTGAGATTTTATCTCACATCTATGACTATAATTATCTTTGGTTGTTGGGTATGAATTCCTAACACTTATTCATGTGCATTTGCTTTTGGTTTGGGTTGAATTGGTGAATATTCCAATTTTTAGTGTTTTGGGTTCAAATCTTTAAAATCCTAACTTTGATGTTTTGATCATGTTTTGGTGAAGAGCATATAGGGTCGGGTTGCCTATTGGCATAAACTATTAGAGCCAATGTTCATCCGGTTGCATTTTGGAAGAGTTTGCTCTTCATTTGGATAGGTTGAAAAACAGCCCAGGCATGGTTTAGTCGACTGAATTCTCTGTTTAGTTGACCGAACCTGGAGACAGAATTTTCCAGGCATGATTCAGTCGACTGAATTATCTGTTTAGTCGACTGAACTGGAAACAGAAAGTTTCCAGGCAGAATTCAGTCAATTGAAATTCTCTGTTTAGTCAACTGAATTTGCTGTTTAGTCAACTGAAAATCTCTGTTTAGTCAACTGAATTTGCTGTTTCAGCCCACTTTGCCTTTTGGGATTGAATTTCCAATTTGAATCGATTCGTGATGATCCTAGTTGTCGTTATCATTTATTACGACTTTGATGACTCCTTTTTTTTGGATTTTTGAATTTCCATTTCGATGGATTCTTTATTGGTTTCTTTGGATTTGATTCACACCTTCGTATGTTGATTTTAATGATTGATTGTTTCTACAATCATTTTTATGGTTTGTCACTTTAAAATACAAAGGTTTCTATACTAGTGGTAAATATTCAAACTCTTTATCAAAGATTATTTAAACTCTATTTTCAATATCAAACTCGTTTATAAAATCATTTTCCAACCCATTAGTATATACAAGCCTTTACCTCACTCGTATGAGAAATCTAATTAAACGACGTAGTAAAACATGTGGTATGAAACACTTTCGTTTATTTTGTCGTTTATTTCTTGGACTTGTTCGATTGAATCTCTTGTGACAATTTTCTAGTGGAGATCTACAATTTGTTTGCAAATATTTAACTTAAGCTAGTGGTTATGGGACGTGATGCTAAACTCATATATTTACTAGCTTATTGTAATTGACACTTCTTGATGATCGAAGATGATCATTTTATGGTTTAGACTAGCAATGCGCGAGATCTCTTTGATTCGGTTCATTGGACGTTACGTTGTGCGACATCGTTGTTCCGTTTTATTGTGTTTTGGTTCATCGGACGTTACGCTGTACGACGTCGTTGTTCCTTTTTATTATGCTTTGGTTCATCGGACGTTACGCTGTACGACGGCGTTGTTCCTTTTTATTATATTTTGGTTCATCGGACATTACGCTGTAGGACGTCGTTGTTCCTTTTTATTATGCTTTGGTTCATCGGACGTTATGCTGTATGGCGTCCTTGTTCCGTTTTGTTGTGTTTTGGTTCATCGGACGTTACGCTGTACGACATCGTTGTTCCTTTTTATTATGCTTTGGTTCATCGAACGTTACGCTGTACGACGTCGTTGTTCCTTTTTATTATGCTTTGGTTCATCGGACGTTACGCTGTACGACGTCGTTGTTCCTTTTCATTGTGCTTTGTTTCATTGGACGTTACGCTGTACGACGTCGTTGTTCCGTTTTATTGTGCTTTGGTTCACCGGACGTTACGCTGTACGACGCCGTTGTTCCTGTTTATTGTGTTTCTAAATCATCGGATGTTACGCTGTACGACGTTGTTGATCCGAATTATTTGATCTCTGGATTTCTAATGGTTGATTTCTGGAATTTATGTTTTCACCAACTTTTACATATTGGCATTGATATGTTTGTCGTTATTCGTGGCTTGGTGATTTAAATTAAGAATATGACATTCTTTTTAATCTTTGTGAAGATTCTTGTGATATTGATTGATCTCTGGATTGATTTTCAATTACATACTTATCACAGTATGGCTTTATGGTTATCATACGTTTCGTCATATCTCATATTCTATATCATTTTATCTGATAATTATAGCTAGACTGATCCGTTTATTATTTTCTTCTTAAATAATACTCGGGTCAGACTGAGATTTTACAGGTGCTTCTGCTTGACTCCTTATCGAACCATCATCTGATCTTTTGGCTAGCTACTATAGTTTAGTAGTTTTTGTTGTATACAATTGAGATATAGACTTCTTGGTGTATACATATTTTTGTCTAGCACTTGTATCTATTCCTTTGTGATGTTGTGGATCTTATTTGACCACTACCCTGATATACACTTTTATGTGTAATATTCATATCTATTTCCGCCTTTGCGATATGAATTGTCCGTGACTGATTTGTGTTATATTTATTTCTATATTTGTTTCCGAAGATATTTATAGCCACTGTATAGTAGCTTTGAGTTTGTATCGGTATGTCAGATTTCCTCTTGAAATGAAATGCATGTTATACTATCTGACATATCGGTGATCGCACAAAGCAATTATACGGATGGTCGCTCCTCAACAGCCTTATTCTCTGTGCTAGTTGACGGCATTACACCGTAGTGTTCTTGGCTAGCGTGAGTATAGAGGTGGGGCGTCACATCGGAATCCTATGAGAAGTTGTCGTCGGCTTATCGACGATCGTAGCGTCGATCGATGGTGGCTGGAATCACTGTGCATGTGCACAATGTATCTAGGTTGTATCAGGGATTTGGTTTGATGAAGAAAGGGATGACCCGAAGTATTCTTGGGGAAGACTAGGTGCAGGCTCGAGTATTTGTTCGAGTATTTTTGTATTTTATCGGGTATTAGAAACTTAACTAAAAATCTAAGTATTAAAATGAAAATTTGGGGAACACTCGGGTACGACTCGAAGTAAATAGGCATTTGTCTTGGGGGACACTCGGGGTTGACTTGGGTTTTATAATTTACATTTTTAAAACTTTAACAATTTAAGTCAATTTAATTTCTAAATTTATTCTTTTTAAAATGATGATTGTTCGTTAAGTTGGAATGTGTAGTTAAAGGTTTTGAAATAAAAAATATTTTTTATTAATTAAGTTTATGAATGTTTTAATAATTAATTAGTAATTAAGCATTAAATAAGAATAATTAATTAATATTAATTAAAGGTTAATTAAATGATATCTAAGGTCGACTAATCATTAATTAAGATTAATTAATAATTAAGGAATAATTAATTTATAATTAAGAACATTTAATCATTAATTAAGGATAATTAATAAAAATAATTATGTAATTAACTAATTATAATCACATGATTAATTCATCTTAATTGTATATGATTGATTATAGTTGAATGATTTGCATTGATTGATATCTCTGATATGTGATTGTGATCTATGTGATATAAATTGCTTTGTGCTGAGCTGTGACATCTGTGAATATATTATTGTATGAATGTGAAAACCTCTTTGGCCCATAAAACGGCATTTGAATTTCGATAGGCAGGGAGTCGGATTCCAGTTGGTTATCCTAAACCCACATCAAACCTTAATAGTGAATCTTTGTGATTGATATATCCATGTGTTTTTAAATTAAGCGCTCACTATTTGGCTTAGCCGGAAGAGGACTTTGTGTCATATAACCCATTCCAAATAGTGATACGACGAAATGGATAGCATAGGAAGATGGTGGTGAAGACCCGGTGTCTTCGAGAACGATAGGATAACCTATCGAATGACTCTGCACTGAGTTGCTCCGGTATAGAGATCTCCATATGTAATGGGGAGTCCTATCGAGATTGTGGATGCCCAGCTTGCAAGGGCTTCTTTGGAAGTGTGTTCGGTTCCGTTTGAACCTAGAACAGACTTGTATGGTTGTATGTCTGACATTACACTTTGAGATATAAACCTGATCTCTATCAAATACATTTCTATTGGTGGCAGAGAATTTATTCTCTTAGCTTAACACCCTTCTTTGAGACGTACGAGCTCAGAGGTTATGCAGTTGATCGTTATTAGTGATATACTCCCAATTTGGTAGTGTGGCATGCTGAATGTTGTTGATCCTTTGTTGATCGAAGCATGGCTTTTGTGAAAAGCGTAGCTTTGTGGATGAGGCTTCGTCGGACCTCACAACCCAAAAATGGTCGAAACAGGAAGGATGCGGTAAGGTTATAGGGGGTAGCTCCCCTTAGGGTATGTGAATTTTCTTCTGGATAAAAGGTGGTATCATGGTATGGAGCCTAGATATTTAATCTATGTGGTAGTTGGAATTTTTTGGTGTCGAGGCCTCAGATAAAGGTCGGTGACGACCGGGGGATGGCATGCTCGTGTAGTAGTTACCTAGTTACAGAGGTAACCCGGCCTTGTGTTGGCAGAGATCAAGTTAGGTTTTCGGGATGTCCCTCCAATTGTGCGATCAAAAGAGTTTTCTCGTATCAAGCATGTTTGACTATCATAAGAAGAAATCTCCTCTAATTATGCGATTGCATTGTGTGTGTGTGGCGGGAGGTCTTATGGTAGTTTCATTTTCCAAAAGCATATCGAATTTCTTTTATAAATTGTTTTTGTATAAATAACTGTTTTTGTTTACTCATACCAGTCTCATGACTGGCCCAGATTTTATTGTTCTTTCCTAAACTCTGGGTGCCCATAATTTCCACACGGGTAGCCTAGAAGCAGGTTATCCATGTTTTGGAGCTAGCTTGGATTCAAAAATCTTTTGGGTAGCTGTCGGATTTTGGAAGCTTTTAAAGGGTTTGAATTCTTTTGGATCTAAAAGTATTTGGAGTCTTGGAGGACGTTATCAAAGTCAAAGTATGTTAGAAAACTTTTTGAAGACCTGTTTTTATTGTTCCGCTGTGATGTAATCATTCTGTTGTTGTATTATGTACATAGCACTGATGTTGGCGATCAATGTTATAATGAATATTGTATCAGTGTTGTGCCTGTGTTGTGATCAATGTAATTCATTTTGTTTCGGCTGTTTATATTCATCTAATGTTGTTGTAAGCTCCATCCGAACTGGAGTTCAACGTTTGAATCTCCTGCGGTCGAATACAAGTGAGGGATTTGATGTCGATTTTTGAACGCTAGATTTCGGGTCGTGACAAAAAGTATGAACTCATTTGGAGCTATAAATCTCAGGTTATTGTTTTTTTTAGCACAACACTTTTTCAAACCAAATTTCATCTTTCAAATCAATTTAAATTTGGAAATTTTTTCCAAACCAATTTTAATTTCAAATCACATTTCCAACCAGCTTGTTACTTTATTAAATAATCTTCTTTTTTCTCGGAAAGATAAGACATAAAAATTACGATCAACTCTATGTAATCATCATAAAAAGAAACAATACATTGGTTGGAATTATTTTCATTTTTTCTCTCTCCAAAAATCTAATTTTTAAGGCAATTAACTAAGAAAACCCATTTTGAAAGAGATTGCTAATCTCTTCCAATATCAAGAAATGATTATTGATTATCCATCAAAATAAATTATGGGGATATATATATATATATATAAAGTTTAACTATTCTCATAATTTAAAATGATTATACTTCATGAATTATTCATATATCAAAACAATTTAACTTCACATTTCCACTTTGTCGCAAAATTAAGTTTCTATTTAATATAAACATAGAACCAAGTAAAATTAGTTCAAATTTGTTTCCAAAGGAATTTCTCTAATTGACATTAACGAAATTTTAACATAACCAAAATTTGAAACCAAAATTTGCCCACAATCCCATGGTTAAAGTTTAAATCGAGCATATTCAATTTCAAAATTTTTTCAAATAATGCAATGGTATTGCCTCTCCATTGTTTTTTAGCTTTTGTACCCATCGATTGGTTGCAGAGTTGACCTAGTGATCAAAACTGCCTCGCGACTCATTTGACACTCATTGAGGTAAAATGGTTGCTTTTAACATTCAAAATAAAATTTAGTGGAAATTAGAGAGGCATCCCTATCAAACTTTCATATTGTAAAGCGGATCCCTGTCAAAGTTTCAGTGTAAATCGGGTCCCTGTTTTCTGAAAACAAAGAAAATTATTGCTGAAATGTCAGCAACTTTCCCTGTCAAAGTTTCATTGTAAATCGAGTCCCTGTTTTCTGGAAACGAAGAAAATTATTGCTGAAATGTCAGCAACTTTTATAAATAAGTGCTGATATTTCAACAACTTTCATAAACCGTGTTCACAGTGTACATAAATGTTGCTAAAATGTCAGTAACTTTTATAAATAAGTGCTAATATTTCAGCAACTTTCATACACTATGTTCACACTGTACAGAAAAGTTGTGGAAATTTCAGCAACTTTTATGAAAAGTTGCATCATACTCTGCAATAACCGTGAATAAAAAAACAGGGACCTAATTTACACTGAAATTTAGTGAATGGCATTTCGTGAATTTTGAAACTTAATAAGGACCTGTGCCAAAAGTAAACCATACTAATTTATTCCAAACTTTACATATAAAAACTCAATTTATTGTGTCTGACTGTCTTAACACAGCATTTAAGAAATTCCTATCGATAACGTTGATTAGGGTATCGACCAGAATTCTTAAAGCACTCGACGGACAACCCAACACAAAAAATCATTTTTATAAAAATAAATGCCTCATAAAAAATTCACAAAACATTCTTTGTTTATCTCAATAAAAAGAATCCAACTATTTTTAAAAACATATCTTCTATTTGATAGATTTTCAATTTCAAATTGTTGCTTATACTCAAAATCAAAGAACATAAAGAGATCTCATCGAGATATTCCTAGAATACACGATTTATAGGATTGGCAGAATAAAGTGGAGTGTTCATCAATTCGAATGATATAATGAGCCACTCACAAGAATCATACGAGTGTGGAACGCAATAAGAGGAACGCTATCCTCTCCAACTCGTAGTTGGTAAAAATTGGTGTAAGGTCAAGCTGAGGAAAGACGCTAGCACCACTCAAAATATTGAATAATAGATCCAAAAAATATAAGGGTAAGAATATGGTATCTTCTCGAATGAGAAGAAGTAACACTAACAACATAGCATTAATTCGAGTGAAGTAATATCACAAAGCATATCAACTACGGAGTATCCAATGAGGATATCTCGATAGAGACAAGAACAACAATATCAATTAAATTCAATTAACCGCCTCATTTTCTTAGTGGAAATTCTTATGGAAGGATAACCTAAAGGCTAAAAAATAGGAACGAGGTCAATATAATATTCGATTGTCCGATTGGTTGACAAACCCGAAAGGACTTACATAAATCAAAAAAGCGTCAACAATGGGAATTTGGGATGCATCATCTTGAAACTCATAAGCAAATAAAGATACTTTGGAATCATCATGAACATTCCAAAGAACAAAAGGCAACAATTGGCTGAATTAGGATGCCTAAAATATAGGATCTTTTTAGAACATTACCCAAGGTGATGGCTAATGTGCAGATTTGCACAGAAAGAAAAATTACAAAGAACAGCCTAAATATTGTCACACAACATGCCAATTATTAGGGATCCTCTCAACCGGATTCGCAATCCTCAAAGAAGCAACAAGATAAGAAACATCCAATAGTATAAATAAGATCCTTCGATACGAGCGTATCGAAGAGGACTAGAATAAAACGATTACAATAAGAATTAATCACAGTATAAGATATCATTAATTCAATTATGGGATACTACGGAATAAAATATATTCCTAGACATATTCCAAACTTAACGGTCAAGGACCCGATGATTAGGGAATTTGTAACACTTGTATTATACTTTGATGTATCGTAATATTTGTTTCTGTTCTGTGTTTATCATATTTTGTTCTGAATTCAACTCTGATACCAAGCTGTGACGCCCGACCCCGAAACCCACGTTAACAAAGAGTATTACTGGGCAATACCGTCTACTGATGGGGAGAATATGGCTGGTTAGGAGCGACCATCTATAGCTTTGTCTTAAACATCTATTAGATACATCGATTAGTGCTCTAAATTTTTTCCTTTCTTAATGGGATAGACGTATTCAATAAATGATTAATACAAAACTACAGGTAGCTGACGGATCTATTAGAACAAAATACAACAACTAAATGGATATCGCATCACAGAACAGCAGATAAACATATATAAACATATACACTGATACATCTCTAGTACGATACAAAATGATACATCATAAGTGGTAAGAAGACCAATGATATACAACGAATCGCAACAATATACATATCAGAGTCAAACAAAAGGGTATATCAAAACTACAAAAAGAGATCAGCTGATATCCAAGTGGAAGCATCAAAGCGAAATCCAAGAGTAAGTATCTAACCTGAAACAACTCGTCTAACCCGTGTATAAGATACACAGGCCAGTCTAGCTAAAACAATTAGTTTAGTAAGATAAGTGATAATATGAAGCATAAGGTAAAGGGTGGTAGTTCTTCTTGAATGAGAAGAAATAATAGCATAAATAAGCTCAAGTCATTACTTCAAGAGAAGTAGTATCACTAAACATCTATATAGCCTTGAAAGAGATAAACTCAGATACAAAAGAAACTAAGCATAAGCATGCTTTATATCATCGGCATAAACCCAAAATAACAAATAATGGTTTCGATGAACCATACTCCCAAATAGGAGAAATTTCTAAACTTAAACTCGCCATAAATGGCAATCTCAAATTTATTTTCAAAATAGAGAAACCCCAAAACTCGAAAATACACCATAATGGCAATCACATATATCTCCTTAAAGGAGAGTGTAAATCTCAAATAAGCACCATAGAATGGAAAATCTCAAATCTCAAATCTCAAAATAAATGCCAAGTTTTGGCAAACTCAAATATCAAATATAGAACTCGATAGGAGTTTAAGTAAAAATATTTGCCTCATCTTATCGCCAAATACGACCCGAAGGTCAAAACGATCAAACAGACAAGTCGGGAATTACTTGAAAAGATAAACGAACGTGTCCCATACCACATGTTTTGCTCAATCGTTTAATTCTCCTTCTCATATGCTCGAATAGTGAAAAATATGTATTTTATATAGAAAATAATTTGTTTGAGAAAACAAGCTTTTAAAATAATTTTTCGAAATCATTTTTGGAAAACAATCTTTGAAGTTCCCTTATTATAAAGAATATATAATTTTAATAGCATAAGTATAATTTGGAAATATTATATAATAATTATTTCAACGCCAATTTATTTAAAAATCATTTCAAAAATATTTAACAGCTCGAAATCAAAGAAAAATCATCAAAAAACATAAAAACCGACATTCGAAAGCATCTCAAAAATCGATTCATTTTGAATCGAAAATCCACAAAAATTCTGGCTCACCTATTGATAGGCTTCACGGCCTTCAAAACAATTCAGAAATATCACAAAAACGAGATCCAGAAGTAGGACAATGGACTAGAAAACAAGGCAGAACACAAAAATGCACAGGCCAAAAACAATGCCCAGTTTTTAAATTTTCTCCAGGTTCAATTTTCAAACATGATTCGAATGGCTTAGTTACCTCAAAATGGTCCGAAATTTGATAAACACAAAGTAGAACAATTTATCTATGAACTGGAAAAAGATTCACTGAATTCTGACATGAAATGGTAAAGATATGAAATTTCAAACATGGACTCAGGCCATGTTGAATTCTACCCAGGTTTGAAACCCCTCTTGGGTTCAACTTACAACATGAAACAGGTGACCAAACGGCCTCGGATTTAACTGAAATTGCACATAGTATAAAAATTTAACTTTTAAACAAAAAATTGATGAATTCCGACAGGAACGGAAAAAGATATGCTGTCTCAAACATGGACTCTGGCCATGTTTACAGCAGCTCAAAAAACGGAAATATGTACAGACCTAAAAACCATCTCGGGTTCAATTTTCAAGTATGAAACAAAGGACCATCCGACCTCAGATTAAACTGAAAATTGGAATACACATAGTAGAAAACTTCAACTTTCAAACAAAAAAAACAATGAATTCTATAGAAAATGAAAAGGATACGCTGTCTCTAACAAGGACTCAGGCCATGTTTGTAGTAGCTTAGAAAACGGAAAGATGTACAAGGCTGAAAACCATCTCGGGTTCAACTTTCAAGCATGAAATAGAGGACCAAACAACCTCAGATTGAACTGAAAATTGGTATGCACATAGTAGAAAGCTTTAACTTTGAAATAAAAAAGAATCAGCTAATTGTGACTAGGAATAAGAAGATTTGGTCATGCAAAGTAGCACCCAAACGCAGTTGATCACAGAAAAGAAACAACTACAGAAAATGATAAACAGAAGCTAAATTTGCACAGATTTTTGGCATTTGAAGCTTTACTTCAGGTAGAATTTATGAGCTACTAACTCACCTTGCAATTGAAGAGCAAATCTTGGATTTGCAGCTGAAAGATGGAAGCTTGGTGCTAGATTTAGCTTCAAAAACCTGTAAACTGCAAAGCAGGAACATGCAAGAAGAAAATACCAATTACCAGACAAACCTAATTTCTCAAAATTAGATTTTGATGAAATGCTTTAGTTTTGGAATAGATTACCTATAGTATTATCTTTAATTTGATACAAACTACAAATTTCATTTAAAGAAATTGAAGATTGGCCTTAGATTTGAAAAATAGAAAAAGCTTCTTTCTTTCTTTCTACAGTTTTGGTTTAATGTAATGATTAGTGAGCATACAGGTTTGAGAAGAGAAGCTTTTTCTCTTTTTTGGTTTAAGTTTTGTTAAGTGGGCTTGGACCCAAAACCAATAATTAGCCTAAGTAAATTAGTTTTCACTTAAAAAAATATACACATATGTAATTAAATCAAAACAATATGTTTTAACAAAATTTCTTCACACTAAAATTATACAAAAACATTTATATGTTAAATAAAATATTTTGCAACTAATAAAAAGATAATTTTGTTATAAAAATATTTTTATTTTTAAAAAGTCTTATTTTTAATCAAATAACCAATTTAACACAAATATTTAGAAATAACACTATTTTTAACTCCAAAAATTACACAAAATAATTTTCTTGTATAATAAAATATAACAAACCATTTTCCATCAATTTTATAACCCAAGCTTAGTTTTAAACCAAATTTCTTCTTTTTATTTATGATACACACATATAAAATCAAATATACTTCTTTTAAAAATCAATAAAAGAAACATTTGGCAATATTTACAAGAATTATTGCATTTACTCAAATAAAAATCATATTTCACTCATAATTCTCACAAACACCCAATATAAAGTTTTAATTCTTTATTTTCGCATTTATTTCTAAAATACATTGTTTATTCCAAATAAACAATTTAAATCTCCAATTTATTTTAAATTCACAATATCAAACTATAACCACCGTTTTAATTTAATATTTACAATCACTAAAACTAGGGTTGTACATCGTGCCTCGATGAAATCCTCCCTGCCAGAAAACATCTTGCCTCCTAGGTTAGAGAAGTCCTTGCTTAGCGTAGAAAAATTGGCTGGTGTAGGTGGATTAACGGGACATCACCCGTCGATGCTGCATCGGGCTCTTGCCTTTGCACCTCTGGTGTCGTAGCTTGAAGGTATCTAAGAAACCAACCAGGAACTTGGACACCCTATAGAAGATTTGGGGCATCCGCCATTCTATGCAAAGAAAAGATAATTTAGGCTCGAAAGAATCGAAAGAAGGTTGAACTGGACCTTGAGGGGATTTATAAAAACTCTCCTATACTTGAAAACCATTTCTATAATAAGAGTTTCTTTCTAAAAAACACTTTTAGTTTGAAGATATGTTACTTTTGAAAAATACTTTACTTTTAAAACAAGTTTTTAGGAATCCTATAACCTTAGGCTCTGATACCAAGTGAAGCACCCACACCCTTTAGTATACCCAAAATGGGCACATTAAAAGATGTGGTGCGTTATAAGTATAGCTAGAGCATCACAGAGACTAAGATTCACAAGACAAATAAATAAAAACAGTGGAAACATATAAATAATAGTTTGACATTCAAAATTAAACTTCATCTCAAATAAGTCATAAAAGTAGAATATGTCTTAAAAACCAAATACACATGTCTCGTGAAAAATACAATCTCAGTAAAATCATCAGAGTACATAAACAATAAAAATCATCCCTCTCATAAAGTACCAGTACATCCAAAGTCAAATGAAAAGAAAACTGAAAAGAAGAAGAATACATGAAGAACTCTAAGACTATATCTCCAAGCGGTCTGAATCTACAATCCTCGATTCTGCTGGCCTATGGGGGGGAAATGGGGAAATAGAGGAGTGGGTCAGACTATAAGTCTATTGAGTGAAAGTAATTACTAGTATTTTTAAGCAAGACAAAAATAATAGACTTAGAAATAGTACTAGTATAAAAGGAAAATACAGAAAAGGTAAAACTGGGATAAAATACTATTTGGCTGTTTGCTTTGATTGTTTCGCTTGTTTGCACTTGTCTTAGATTGCTGTGATTAGGCTGAAATCTTAAATCTACCCATTGATCGGCCTTCTATCTCTGTCATGCCAGTGTTAACCAATCCTATTGGTCGTAGCAAAAGCCACATGTTTAGCGCTTGGAACGTAGTAGCGAATTATTTACTCTAATCGATGTCGCACACTCGGTCATCGCCGGTACAGACTAACTATCATCCCCTATTTTGACTTCTTATTTTCTTAATCAGCATAAGCGTGCCCAGCCTTATCTAACTATTATAAAACCACTAGTCCTAGTCCTAAAAGGGAATGTTGACCAGCCTCACTTAAGTGTTGTGAGACCATCAGTGCTAGACCTGAAAGGGAATGCTGCCGGTACTGGTCCTAACAAAAAATTTCTAGTTTTCACCCCTTGCCCAAGTCCCCATATTTGAGCCTCTATTTATTGGCCACTTATTTACCCTAATTAGCATAAGCGTGTCCCATCCTCACCTAACTATTATGAGACCATCAGTTCTTGACTAAAAGGGAATGCTCTTGGTATGGGCCCTACTTCTTATATTTTCTTATTAACTTAGTGTAAGTTTTTGAAATAAGCCTTTTCTGTTATCTCTAATTATAACCTACGTTATAATTGTTACTCTTCTATTTTCTCTTTTTAGTTATAACATTATAACAATACTTGCAAATGTCTCAAATTTGCCTATTTCAGTCTATCTCTATTTTATTAAGTTCTTCTTATTTTACATCTAATTTCTATAAATTTAGTGTTTTTTTTCTATTTTAATCCATATTATCGAATTATTCTTTTTTTAAAATTCTATTCGCTCAAAAAGTAATAAAAAGAAACTAACATTTACAGGCTAAATTCCAACTTAAAACAGATGTAAATAAATGTAAACAACTATAAATAACTGTAAATTGCTGAAAAAAATAGCTGAATAAAATAGACTAAAAAGAACTTATGAAATTTACTTAAAAACTAACTGTAAATAACTTATATAAGAACCGTCTCAAAATTGCAGAAAAACTACAAATATGAAGAACCCTATTATTTTAAATTACTTAAAAATCTAAAATAATTACAAAACACTCACATGTGGTCCTTAGCTCTAGTCTTTGGCCTTCTCGGATCCACTTCTAGGAAGTAGAATATTTTTACTAAAAAGATCTCCTCCCAAGAAAAAATTTCTTTTTAGGGTCCAGCCTTAGGCAATGAACCCAATTAGGAGAAAATATAAATGAGAAAAATATCTAGGCCTATGATCCTTTTTATAATGTGACTTAGGGATCTTAGACCATTGGATTTGAAGATTAAATCTAGTGCAACCACATCATAGGCTCGCTAGAAACCGTTAGATGGAAGCACGAACACATAGGATTTGAGAAAAATCAAGATATGTGGTGTTCGAACTAACCTGGATGAAATAACGTCCAAGAATTGAGCGGGTTGACCTTTATACTATGAGGGTCGACCTTGCTTCTTTGGGGGTCGACCTGACCTGGGCTTGGGTTGACCTAGCCCCATGTATGATATTTTTTTCGTTTCATTTTCGACTTTTTACTTCTCTCGTATCTTATCCATACTTACTCGGATTTCTATAAGTTATATATTAAAATTGATCAGAAAATAGCTACGGACACAATGGTGTAACTCCCATAGCACGGTACTGACAATTTCACAAACTTATTTTTTTATTTAATTAATTCGCTAATTAATTATTATAGCTTAAATTTTTGGTTGCTACAGTCACTCCACTGGACACGAACAAGTCTGATAACTTTATTCCTTAACTCTTTCATATCATGACCTAACATAAGTAAATCTACCTTTATAGACAAATCATCAACTGTCCACGATTCCACTATCGAATTTGGATTGTGCATACATTTCCGATGTGATTTGTCAAAAATATTATGCATGCCCGCTAAACTACTTTTTTCATAACTCGATAAGCAATTTTACTAATCCTTTCAATCACCGCAAATGGTCCTACTTTTTTAGCTAATTTCCCTACCTTCCTAAAATGCATCACGCCTTACATTGGTGAGACCTTTATGAACACATGATTGCCTATTATAAATTCTAGTTCCTTCTTCCTCTTATTGACATAATTCTTCTGCCTCGATTGTGGCACTTTCATTCTAGCGCAAATCGACTCTACTTCTCTGTAGCTTCTCTTACCAAATTAGTTCCTAACACGAGCCTATCTCCTGTATCTATAACATGCCTCTAATCACAATACTTGACTATTACCTATCATTATTGGCAAACTCTAGCTGATGCAAATGGTCTTCCCAAGATCCTCCAAAATAAAAAATACATACCCTTAGAAAATATTCAAGCACACGGTTCACCCTTACCTTTTGTCCATTAGTCTATGGGTATTACGCTGTGCTCATCCACAATTCTATACCCAATGCACTCTGTAAGCTTCTCCAGAACTCACTAGTGAGTAGTGGTCTCTATCACTAACAACGCGGCTTGAAATCCCATGTAGTCTCAAAACACTCTTCATGTATAACTTCGCCAAACTAGCTGTCATTCTTATTGATTTTACGAGGATAAAATGACCACTCTTAGTTAGTATATCGACTGCTATCCAAATGCATTCATTTTCTATCCTTGCCCTAGATAACCCAACAATAAAATCCATAGATGTTAGATCCCACTGTAAGATCCCCCATTTAGAGGCCCAAAAATAATTGCTACAAATGCTACAGTCGTCCATAGTTATTAGTTCTCGGTGACCAAATGCAGTAATGTTAGATACATTGATATAACAAAAATACATGAATATGAAAAAAAATTAAAATCATAAAACAAATTTCTCATTCCACTTCAAATCACATTTCAAATTCATTACAAATCCCAATTTGTAAACCACGTCTAGAGAAATATAATTATTACAAAAAAAATCCAAGAGCGACATATGAAGATGCCCACTTGGTTCATCGAAGTCTAAATATAGCCAATTATACAACTTTGCCATTACATCTCAAACACAGCGGAATCAAACAGAAAGAACTCCTACTAGCTAACTGCCTCCTGCACGTCTCCGGAAGCTTATTCTTCTATAGGAGAACCTGAAAACTATAACTCTCAAACTACTCAAAATCAATTGAGCATCCAAGAGTTTAAGGGGAAAACATAAACTTTGAGTCAGCCAAAAATTCTAGTATGATAATAACCTACCATCTCAAACTACATAGATATCTAGTGAGACCACACTATTTTGCAAAATGACTTTTCCCCTCACTAGTATCTTAATCCAATTTATAATAACCATATACTATGCTCCTGCATTCACAATGGTTAGGAAATAACATAATAAAATGCATCATGATGATATGCAAACATGTAATACGCTCTAGATTTTCCATCTCCATTTACCTAACTATCTGTCTTAAGTTATAGTTTCAAGGACCACTATTAAATTATTAGTTTTTATGGACTGACTAATAGCCTGTTAATTCTTTATGGAATTCACTTTCATAGTTTTCATGGGGTCACTATGAACCTATTGGTTCTTGCCAATACTATCATCCGATCATAGTTTTCATGGGATCTCTACGAACCTATTGGTATCTACCAATAACTTTTTCTAATCATAGTTTTCATGGGTTTACTATGAGCCAATTAGATTCTCCAATAACGTCTCTCATGTCATAGTTTTCATAGGCTAACCATGAACCTATTGATATCTTTCAATAACTTATTCTGGACATAGTTTTCACAGGATGACTAAGATCCTATTAGCCTCTGACAACAAGAATTTCCATATATAGTTTTCATAGGCTTACTAAGAACTGTCTAAACCAATAATTCTTTGATCAGTCTTTGGGCATCCTATATTCTGCTCTGTCCGACCTCCTGGATGCAATTCTACTCACATAGGAGTTAACTCAATGTATATTTGTTACTGGATCAACCCAGCTGGTTATTCTAACCTAAACGACCCAAAAATGCAATTATGGGCTAATTATGAAGTGTATATATTTACAAAAGCATACATGATAACTGATTAAAATATAATAATGTAAACCTCTATGATTTGATTCCTTGTAATCATTTTTCTAATGAAACATGGTTAATACCCTTAACCCACTATCTTTAGTAAGGAAAGCTTCTTCAAAAATTCTAAAGTAAAATGCCATTTCAAAACTCTTTTATATTGCCATGAGTTTACCTTTAAAAATGCAGTTGGGTTTCTTATTTAAAAACTAAGGCTTTCGACTATATCTTTTGTATCATTACTTAAAACTTATATGTTTTCCTTCGAGACCATCCAACCTATCTTTCGAAAGCATTGAAACTTTCATTTCAAAACCATTAGAGATATACCCTTCGAAACACTCAAGCATCCCTTTCGAAAGTAATTAACTTAAGCAAGAATGTATGGAAGAATAGCTTCGAAACCATTTGAAAGTATCCCTTTCGAAATCATTGGGTTTAACATTAGTTATAACTACTGGGCTAAAGAGAACAATAGTGAAAGTATCCTTTTCAATAGCATTGACTTTAAATAAAATAATTTGGAAAAAGGATAGCTTTGAAACCAACATTTCAAAACCATTGCCTTCGAAACCGTTGACAAAAGCTGCTACAAGGACTCTTTCGAAAGCATTGGGAAGGAAGCTTCAATATTAGTAAAACGAAAGCCTTCCTTTCGAACACATTGCTATAAGGCGATAAGGAAAAGCAGCCCTTAACCAATTTGAAAGGTATGAAGGCGGTATCTGGGTAACGAATAGGTTCAAAATGCAGCAACTTATTCGAAAGCTTCTTAAAAAAACAAAGTATGCGGTGACTTGTTCGAAAGCCTCTTTTTGAACAAAGGTAATGATTCAAAGCTTTAACCCCTTCGAAACCATCTTTTAAAAGCAAAGGCAAGTAATGTATTTGAAAGCTTATAAGAATGACTTCAACTCCTTCAAAAGCATACCTTCGACATAGTTGTGATGACCCGAAATTTCTAGCAATTTAAATTTGAATAATTAATTGATTTTTTTAAAATATTTAAAGGTTAATTTTAACTTGAATTCAAGATATCAATATTTACTTGATAATTAAATCGTTGAATTATATAGTTTAAATATTGAATTCAATAATTGAAAATTTGGGTAAATGGTTGAATCTGAAATTTCTAAGCCTATTTAAATAATTTAAAGGCTTATAAAATTTATAATGATAATACTGAAGATAATAGAATAGTTTAAATTTAATTTAAAGGTAATTTGTCCAATTTTAATAATAAATCGTTTAAGTCGATATTTAAAAATAGCCTTCCGAGGCACAGTCTCGGAATTCGACGAAACTAGTTTCATTGAATCCATAATAGTTAGTTATTATCGGATCTCAATTTCCGTAGCAATCGGAGTTGTCATTTGACCCTGGAAGCTCGAAACGCTTAGATATATTTTAATCGATTTAATTTAATATCGATCGTTTATTTCCGTAGCTCGCACTTACGATCAAATTAGCCCCCGGAACATGTTCCATTGTGTTCGGAACGCGGGTAAAACCCTATAATCGCCTAGCGGCATTCCTTTAGAAGAGTTCATAATTTTAATTGGCAATTATCGAGACGTTTTAGAAGTTTTATAATATAATAAAACTTAAAGTCAAATGCTCATAGATATTTTTATTACCGCTTATTCAAGAAGCTTCCTCCATCTTATAACCTACCCGTTCCTTCTATATCCACCATCAGGAATCGAAATTCAAAAAAAAAAAGCAAATTGATGGCCTCGTTAATAATAAAATCGATGTTCCCTTTTTGCTTTTAATCGAGATTCTTGCTCCTCCTTTCTTCTCTTCTACCCTACGCGATTTCAATGGCGTATGAGATGATTAGCGATGCCTTCTTCTTCTCGCTTTTGATTTCGACTTCATGGCTAAACGACGCTCGAAGTCGAGGCGGCAAACTCGGGGTCGAGAGTGGAAGGCGACGTGGCCTGAGTGCGCGCTGTAATGGGGGGGATTTGGGGTTGTCGCGGTCACGTGGGGACGTGGGAAATTGCCGATGGACGCGAGTGCAATAAGGGCGGTGCTAGGGTTGTGTCGATAGAGGGATCGTGTTGAGCAGAAGGTATAACTTTTCTTTTTGTTATTAAGTTTAATTCACCTGCACGTATGTTATAAACAGTGAAGGATGTATATATATATACACGAAACAAATGTATGCAGTTTTAAAATGTTTAAAGCATTCACAAAAGTTAGGGTTTTGAAATTTATAATTTCTTAAGTGTATATGAGTCTCAAAAGGGAAACATTTCTAGTTAAATTTAAATTTTTTTTATGACGGTAATTGATTGATTTATTTCAAATATTAAAAATCATATAATTTTTATACTAGGTCGAAATCGAGGAAACCAAGGCAAGTTTGAGGTGGATTGCAAATAAAAACATAGGTGAGTAAATCTCACTCTATTAGATTCTATTTGAGTTGGTTAAATTAAAATATTTGATTGGATGATTTAATTTGTTTGATATGCACTGTGAATTGATGATTGGGTGATTTTGGTATTGGATGGTTTTCGAGTTAATGGTTGCTTAACTCGATGTATTAGGAATTTTAAATTATTTTAAATTTAAAATAATAAATAAGAAAATATTTCCGTATAAAGTTACTAACGACTTAATGATTTGAGATACATTAAATTAGTAGAATAATTGAAATGGATAATTAATTAATTTAATTAATTAATGATTTGAGTTATTTAATTCAGTAATCAAAGGTTTGAATAAATAATAAATTAAGTTGTAAGCTAATTAACCAAGTATAAATAATGTAGAATAATCATTTGATGGTGTGATGAATAATTACTTAATGTAATTAATAAAATATAGTTACTTTGTGAAATTTATCAAGAGATAAATTAAGATAATTAATTAAGGAATAACTGATTTATTAATAAAGTAAATAAAAGAATAGTTAATTACATATTGAGATTAATCGAGAATGATAAATATTGAGGTTGAATTAAAGTAATTAATTTAGATTAGAACAATTCAAAACATAATTAGAAAATCATTAATTTATAAAATTAAAGATGTAATTAAAGATTGATTTATTAAGATGAACTAATCATAAGTGACTCATGAGAAATAAATTAATATAGGTGGTTAAGAATTAGTGTAGTTGATTATAGTTAATTAATTTGTGAAGTAAATAAAAAAATTATCTACTCATTGATTTGGTCAAATAATTAATGTCGTGAAATTAATTATAGACAATTACTGGAATGGAATTGGAAGATAATTAATACAAGGTTGTTGATTTAGATAAATGGATATGGAGGAGTTGACTAATTTATTAATTGATTTGGAATTAATTAATGAAAGAATCTAAGCGATTGAGGATTGAAACTCAATCTGATTCAAGTGAATTAATTTGTATGTGATTAAGACTTGCTTATGGATGATGAGTAGTATTGGATGTTTTGAATGAGTCGATATCTCTGGTATGAAATGTTGAGTATTTCATTGGGATGACTTGGGTTAAAATCTCATGAGGCTTGAAGAAGCTGGGATCGGGTATTGGGAAGATACCCGAAACCACTTCGAATTTTTATAAGTTCATTTGTGAAATCAATAAACTGGAATGAAATGATTTAAGCAAATTGGATTATTTTAACTAAGTTTAGTACTTAGAAAAGTGCTTGGGAAATAAGTGATGTCTATAGCAACTGGTGTAGTTGTAAATTGATATAAGTTACCCGGGTTTATACAAGTTGTAGACTTTTGTATTTCATGTTAGTTAGGTTTACTCACGCTGGTTTCCAGCCTGACCCGGGTGTTACTTTGGTGTAATGCTCGGGTCAGACCGAGTATTACAGATTTTCAGGTAGGACGCTCTGGAGCTCAGGAGGCAAGCTTAATGGCATGAACGCGTAGAATGCTTCCGTTGTAATTATATTATTGTAATTCTATGATAAATTGTTTGTATGACCTATATTTGAATATATGTGAAACTCTGATGTATATTAAATGTAATCGACTGATATAGTATTCTTTTGTAACTGTTATTATTTATTATTATATTTTATCCGCTGCGTATGTGAGTTGTTGATGTTTCTATTCTTCTTCTTCTATCTCTTTCTTCTTTTTCATAACTATCTGGAATTTTCGAGTTTGAAAATTTCGGGTCGTTACAGTCCCTTCCACCTTTCTCCAATCCACTATGTATCAATGGCTTGATACCACATGTATTGGTTTCGAATGGGTTCATTAGCAGAAGTATGGTAACGAAAGGTAGCAAATGGAAGTGGCGAAGTAGTAAATCAAAACAAAACTAATTTTATGCCTTTCAAAGAACTTTCTTTTCACCTAACTTGCCTAATTTGTTAAAATGTAATTGGTTGCGATTTCTTTATCAAAAATCCTTTACTAGAAGGCTGCCGAATCCACAATAACCATTTATATTTTCTTAAGCAAATAAGCCCTTCCTTTTGATAAAACATATAAAACATTTAAGTCCCTTAATAAAAATAATTTCATAACCATAGTAAAATACTTAGGAACACTCCCTAAAAATCACAATAATACAATTTTAATATGTTTTACAACGTATATAAATTTCAAACCTGAAGTCCTTTATATAACTGCCTTAAATAATTTAAACCCAAAACTATCTATCTCTCCCATTCAAAATTCATAATAAATTATCCATAGCTTGGAATATTATGAAAATTTAAATCCATCTCCAAAATAATGTTTTACATAACATATTCAAACATCATAGAATTTGAAATCAATTTACATGATTTTAACCTTAAAGTCGAATTATATCATCCCATAAAATCCTTGTTTAAATTACAACATGTCATATAAATCAAAGCATATCATCATTCATCCATCCAAACGGTTTTAAATACTAAACCAGATTTGTTCTTCACTTTAATCTTCCTAGTTTGAGTCTTAGCCTCTAATTAATATTGAGCTCCTCTTCTCCTATGGTTATAGCCAGCCTTGTTTCCTTTTGTTTATGTTTTTGGTTTATGAAAATGAGAATGAGAATGAGGTAACGGTTTAGGGGTTTTGGTATACAGCTATTCCCATATTACCCTTATCTTATTCTCTTAACTTATAAACCATTTTTATATATTTATTTAGTTAAAGCTTAACACTTTCAAATAATACTTCTCCTATCACTCTACTCTCTACGTTATTCCATTCTATTTATCTAATTAAATCTTCGGAATGATGCTCTTTAAAATTAGGTGTGTTACACCTGCTTCCAAGTTGGTACTTTCAAAGGTTAAAGTAAACCGCGATGCTTTTGATGCTCAGCTTTTACCTGTTGACAAGTGAAGCATCTCTTCATACATTCACCGACATCCCTCTTCATCCCTTCCTAAGAGAATACTCTCTTCATGTCACAATACATCTTCATGCCCCAGATGAATCATAAACTTAAGTCGATGACTTTCTTTTAAGACCTCCATTTGAAGATTTTCTACATTTAGAACATGGGGTCTCCCTTTCTTCCTAAGCCATCCCTTTGATTCTATCTTGAATCTATTTAGGTCATCAACATCAACACCCATCCCCAATCTTCTAATTCTCTCGACTGACAATGGATCTTCCTATTGCCTTGCAGCTATTCTACCTACATGGGTTGGATTTACTTCCAAACTTTCTACAACAACCGAATCTTAAATTGATCCTACGTCCATTTTATAATGCACTCTACAAGATGCTAGTGTCTCTAACGTCTTCTATTCCTCTATCATGGCTAATACTCCATTCCGATGCTTTTTACTTAAACTATCTACAACCTTACTCCTCTTTCCTGGTGTATACTCTATTCTGAAGCCATATGCTGCCAAGAATTCCAAAAATCTCTATTTCTTCATATTTAACTCTTTTTGACAGAATAAATACCCGAGAGACCGATGGCATGTAGACAACTCGAATCGCTCTCCCAGAACATAATTTCTCCAAATCTTCAGCACAAAGACTATTTCAATCATGAGTTGGATATCTTACTTCATACAGTCTCAACTACCTCGATGCATAAGCTACCAGTTGCCTTTTTTGCACCAGCACCACTCATAGTCCGGTTCTGCAAGCATCGATGTACACTACCACTCACAATTCCCTTCAGATGATCAAGACAGAAGCATTTGTCAATAACTTCTTCAACTATAGAAATAAACCTTTGCACTTTTTAATCAACACGAACTTACCATTTTTTTATTAAACTTAGTCAAGAAGCTACTATACTTAGGCAATCCTTATTGAATCTACGATAGTAACTAGCAAATCCTAAATAAATTCTCATCAGTATGACCGTCTTCAGTTTCTTCCAACCGTTAATAGTTTCAATCTTTAATGGATCCACCGCTAATCCATTCTTCGATACAACATGATTAAAAAACTTCACTTTTCATTGCCAGAAGTGACACTTGGCAAACTTCACCTTTAATTTGTGTTGTCTCAACATGTCCAACACCAATCTAAAATGGGCTTCATCGCCTCTCTCATTCTTATAATACACCAATATTTCATCAATAAAGATCATACTGTAACAAAATACCCATTTTTCCACTAGCAATACCAGTTGTAATTGATCTTCAACAACGGTTATGCAACCGTCGTAATATGTGAAGTTGTAATAGAGTGGGTGCATTTTAAAACTATTTTTACCCGCTGCACTAAGTTCTTTTGCAGTTATTTTTGCCCGTTGTAATATAGTCTTTTGCAACTATTTTTGTCCGTTCAATACTCTTTTGTAACTATTTTTGGCAGTTGTTAAAAAAATTCAAGTGAGAAAAAAATATAAAAACTACTGTACTGCACTTGCAAATTTAAAACTAATTTGCAATTGAAATCAAAATATTGTACTATTAACAACCACATTCATTCATATTTACTAAAAATAACAAAAAACGATTCATATTTCAAAATGTAAAAAAGATTCATGTATTCACATCATTCATAAAGTTTGACATAGTTACAAAACATTATATTCAAGCCTAAACTATCGTAACATATAGGATAACACAAGATTTAAAATTTAAACTGAATGACATTAATGCAGACCTTGAACCATAATACTTTAGCATTGAAAGTACATATTTATGTTATCTAAATACCGCTTCATGTTTGACATTCAATATCCTTTGATGCTTATCTGACCTTTTACCTCCAGCTTGTTCCAATCATGGGTTCATATGCTATAATACAAGACCAATCGTAGTTCAATACCAATGATGCATTAATATTAACACTTCTATTCATGAAAACTCATTGCCTAAGCAACTGTGTTTTCCTCCTCCAAATGGTACGTATGAAAATAGAGGGTGTAATCTTGAAGCGTTTTCAAATTTTAATGAATCAATTCTCTTTGATTTTAGAAAGATGTTTTTATCCAGATGAGTTGCCCATGATGCCCGAAACAACCACAATCAAATATATTTTTATATAAATATAAGAAAACTAGATTTTGGTTTGAGTTTTATTTCTTTATCTCCAAACCTCATGTGCTAACTGAAATAAATAGGAGCAATTTCTCTTATTCTAGTTAAAGTAGGAGCAGTTTAGCATATTACTGCCATCCTTTAGGTATGTCAAAGCCACTAAAAGAAGTATTAGTGATGCTCTTTTAAATTTTAACTCACTTGTTGGTCACTTTTGGATGACTCCTTCTGGTTCCATTATATATCAATTGATATATAGTTAGTGTTGGAGTCAAAATTGGCCATCAACACCCAATCTAGTCACATAAATATGAAGAGAAATAAATGAAGAACAATATTAGAACAATTAGAAAGCAAAATAAATAGACACATATTTATAGTTGTTTGGCTAACTCCGCCTACGTCCACTCCAAAGATTTTCCTTTTTATTACTTTATACTAGTGATTACGGTTACAAATCTATGAAATTCAAGAACAAAAATGGCAGAGTATAGCCTAGGTAGAAGATAAAGAGAAGAAGAATGAAGATTTCTTTTCTGAAGCCATGCCTACTGTATTTATAGAGGAAGACGACCACCCATCTCTATGAAACTTCGGCAACAGGACCTTCTTATCCATATTGGCCCACCATATGGGTCGCTTGGCCCAAATCCCAAGGAAGAGTGATCTATACCGAATAGAAATCTAACCCAATAAAGAGGGATCGGTACCGATCCTTCCATTGATTGATTCGAGGGTAGCGATCCCTATGGTGGCTTCTCCATGCTTAGATATGTTGATATCTATTAATAAGATTTCTTGTCAACGCCCCAAGGTAGTGCTAAGGAATGAAGATTGTTCTTCAGGAAAATAGCATAGAAAGGAAGGAATATATCCTTCTTGAATTTCCTTTCGAAATAGGCTTTAATAGGCAGGAATTGTTCAGACAGACCTTTTGATTGTGCCTAAAGAGTTGGATTCCGTGCTTAAGACCTTCCGACCTTATTGTAACGACCCGAAATTTTCGAACCCGAAAATTCCAGATAGTTATGAAAAAGAAGAAAGAGATAGAAGAAGAAGAATAGAAACATCAACAGCTCACATTCGCAGCGGATAAAATATAATAATAATAATAACAGTTTACAAAATAATACTATGTTTGTCGATTATATTTAATATACATCAGAGTTTCTCATATATTCAATCACTGAATATTTACAATTATCATATCTCAGACAACAATAATATAAATACAGCGGAAATACTCTATACGCTCCTGCCATCCAGCTCGCCTCCTGAGCTCCAGAACGTACCTACCTGAAAATCTGTAATACTCGGTCTGACCCGAGCATTACACCAAAGTAAAACCCGGGTCAGGCTGGAAACCAACGTGAGTAAATCCATCTAACATGGAATACAAAAGTATACAACTCAAATAAACCCGGATAACTTATAACAAATTTTCACCTCCCAAGTTGTCATAGACATTACTTATTTCACACGTCAATTTCTAAGTGCCAGAACTTAAATTATATAGTCCAATTCCACTTAAATCATTCCATTACATCCTATTTATTCTACGTATCAAGATTACATGGAAATCGAATGGTTTCGGGTATTAACTAATACCCGACTCCTGTCTCTTTGAATTCAATTCATCATAACAAAAATTATTCAAGTAAAATGCAATTCAACTTTAAATAAAGATGTCACCATTACTCAGCAATTCCTCATTGATAAATAACCACATTATCATTTAATCATACCTAAGCAAGATAAATCAACCACACCGTCTCGCATAAATCTAATTAACCATAATTGAATTAAATCAATTACCTTTAAGTCCTGCTTATTCATTAATTGCAATCCAATTGATTTACCATCCCATAATCATTCATCTTTGTTAATATTACATTAGGATTATCATCATTATCTAATTACTTTCATTAAGTAATTACACCTAACCAAATTCCATGAATGTTTATCCTTAATTAATTGGATCTATTAATCAATCCCAATTACTCATAAACAATAATTAACCCCTCTTAATTATTAATCCCTTTTGATTAATTCCACCAAGTAATTTATCCTTAATTACTACTACTAAGTAATTACTCTTTTATTACTTTCCATTAAGTGATTTCTTTAATTTATTACATCCTGTAATTATGAATTACTTCACCAAATCTCATCAAGTATTTATATTTAATCAATCACCAAGAGATTTGCCTTTAATTAATTAACGAACTAATTTCAATCGGGTAATCCATCCCTTAATTACCCTTAACCCAATTAATAAATTTAATTTGCAAATTAGTTATTCTTTAACCATTAATTAATAAACCTAAATTATTGATTAACACAACTTAATTACAAATTAAGTATCCCTTAATCACCTGTAAATTAAATTACTTAATTTCTTAACTACTAATCCTTCGTTGATTAACTTTATGTAGTTAATTAAAAATTTATTTATCACTTAAGCCTTAATTAACCCAAACTCTAATTATAATTTAAAACTTAATTATTCTCAATTACTTTCTAAAAATAATTAATTGATATTAATTACCCATCTTTAATTAACATTTTATAAGTCTTCTCTAAATTTTGAAAACTAATTTATTATTAACTACAAACTTTAAATGTTAATTAATTTCAAACTTAATTAAAATAATAATTAAGTGTTAAAAACATTGTTAAGTATTAACTAAGAAAATTAAAACCTGTATTAAGTTTTAACTTATAACTGTTAAACACTCATTAAGTTTATAGTATTTAAAGCTTGATGAAAATCTTTTTACTTAACTTTACTTTTTAAAATACAATACTCTAGTTTGAAAGAAAATAACCCGAGACTCCCATGCTTTACTCGTGTAATACTTCGAGTTCCTACAGCCTTTCCCTCGGTCACTCTCATTTCCTTTCCCACTCTTCTTCTCCTCCCTTTTTTTTCCAGTGAGTATAAATTAGTATAAACTTAGATATAGATTCCGTAAAACATGAATATCTACTCGATCAAGCCCCGAAGCGCGTGAGCACCAAGCTCGAGTAACGACTCGAGACCTTTCACCAACCACGACGCTGACACCAAAACCCACGCCGTACACGTGCACGGCGGCTCGAATCGACTCCGGCGAATTCCAACCCCTCAAGTAAGTCACAATTCAACCAAAAAACTCTTAATCTAAGCTCGTATCGCCTCCCAAAATTCGAAAACGAAAAAGGGGTTTCTCGCTCGAACCTGAAGCCTGCACCGATCAACATAACCGCCTCGCCTCCATCACTTCGACCACCAGAGATGCCCAGAATTCATCCACGCCATGACAACGCATAAAGCAACCATTTCCCAAAGTTACGCGTAGCTCGATCACTTAAAGATGGCAAACTCATCCCATTTACAGACATGTCTAATAGCTTGCACACAAACCCTAATTCGACATCGTTTCCTTAATTTATGCAATGGAAAAATTCTCTGACAATTTTCTCGAAACTAATGATGTTTATACAAGCTTCAAACAAATTTTCAACATTTTTAATTGGTTCGATTGTTAGAAAATGGAAAAATGCAAATCTTATTCAAACTCAAACTGCTCTGTGAATACAAAACTAAAAATCTTCGTTTATGTTTTAAAAATCTTAACTTGCAGTAAGAATTCGATTTATAAACTTGAATTAATATTTTACAACAATCAAATTTATCAACTTGTTGCTTATTTACCTGTAAAACAATATTACAGTGGTATACTTTGCAAGATGTTTTAATCGGCTTTTAAAAATATTAATTTAAGTTTAAATGATTGATTGAAAACTTTAAACTTAACAGTGATTAACAGAAAATAGAATTGAGTTTGAAAAAAACAAAAATTTCACCCTGTACAATCAAACAGAGAAGCATATAGCAACACATGATTATCTTCAAGATCAAAGCATATACCACCATATTATCAATAAATCCTCAAGTGTTTTAAAATTAAACTTAAAGCTTTAAATTTTAGGTTTACTCACCTGGAAATATTGATGAACAGAGAGCTGCTCTGTGTTGAAAACAATTTTGATCCTCCTTTTTTTTCTCAGCAGAGTGCTTTTGAGTTTTAAAAAAAAATATGGTGATGCTTTACTTTTATTTTCTATCAGGCATGCGAAGGCTTGTTTGAACGAGATGGAATGAATATGAATGTATAAATAAAGAAGGCAGCCTTGCATAGGTAGGTGTTTACTGGGAAGGTTACAACTAGATTAAGCTTCTTTTGTTTTGAATAATGATATTTTACCTTAGTTACTGATATGGTTTTTAACATAATTTCGGCTGAAAAGATTTGTTTTGCAACTTGAATTGACAAAATGTCATGCTAATTAAATGCATGTCTTCAAATATGTTTACATATGATTATGGTTTCTGATATTTACATATTTGTACAAGGATATTTATATATGTAAGTAGCTTATCTTCCTTTGCATTGATTATGCATCTGTTATATAGTAATGTAAATAGTTTGTCTTCATTTTAGTTTACATCTAGTTAATATTAGCTGATACTTGTATTTGATGTACAAAGATATTTTTGTATTTGATGTGAATACTTTGTCTTCCTTGCATACATGATTTACACAGTAAACTTGCTATTATCTTTGTTAAAGATTTTGTATTGTACAACCGTATTTACAAGTCATTGTTTTTCTTTGCACTGTTCACATGATATACAGGTTATCCTGTTTAGTTTATCTTCTTCCCTAAACTTATTCTATATGTATGTGTAGAAATATTATAGTTATTGTTAGCATAATATCTAAATTTTATTCTATTTGTAATTAAATTTTTCAAACATTTGATTCATAACATTGTATTTGTATTTATATATTTTATATTTCTATTTATATCTTATGTTTTTTTTATATTTTATATTCTAACTATAAATATTTAAATTACATTCATTATGGTTTACTTACATTTTATACTTATATTTATTTCTATATGTATTTTATCAATAATTAAGTTATATTCATATGTTAGACTTATTTTTATGTTGATAGTGATTTTTATTTCAAACATTATCATCTACATCTATATATTTATTAAAATGATAGGGCCAAAAATCCAGGGTCGTCACATTCCTTCCCCCTTTGAATCTTTTCGTCCTCGAAAAGGAACGAAGCCTGATTTATTAAAATGCTTAAGATCATGTAAATTTCCTTTGATCATTTTTAAACTACTTTAAAATGCAATATAATATTTCTAAAATAGTTTTTATAAAATACTTTTATAACTCGATGTCTTGACAAGTCTATCCACGTCCTCACAGAAATTCGATCATACGTTGATCAAGCGTACGACTGAAAATCTATAAGTGCTTGGCTGACCCGTTTCCAACATCCAGTGAAAATACGTGTGAAAATAGTTTTATTGAAAATATAGAAAACAGTTTTTGAACATAGAGGATATATCTTTGTTGAGAATGCTCTAGAAATCATCACCCCCATCCATGGTCACAGTTACATACCAGGGTTACGTTGCAGTCGCAGCAAAAGTCCATGTAACTGCAGGCTCTCCGCGGCCTCTGATCTTCGCTGTTGAAATGAAACATCTCCACTCCTACATAGGTCGCAGTCTGCCGATATAAAATCAAACACAGACTGTTGGCTCTCAGCGACACACACGACTTTCGCTATGTTATACCATAGGTCGCAGTCTACCGATATAAAATCAAACGTAGACTGTTGGCTCTCAGCGGCACACACGACTTTCGCTATGTTATACCATAGGTCGTAGTCTACCGATATAAAATCAAACGTAGACTGTTGGCTCTCAGCGGCACACACGACTTCCGCTATGGTACACACTACTCATAATCCTCAGGAACTAGTTTTGTCCGGACTCCTCACAGGATCAACTTTAGAACCCCTTGGGGCTCAAGGCAGCACCACCCAGTGGCACTCCTGAGAAGTTTATTTCAAGGGAGCGCCTTTTTTCCCAGAGCCATCATCAAAACATTTTATACTATACATATAGTATCTTCAAATCATACACCCAGTATGATATCATAAAAAGCTCCTTTACACAAAATCGATTATCTCAAAATCGATAATTCTCAAACTAGGCTTTCCAAATTCAATATTGATTTTACCCAAAAATCAAAAGCCTTTCCAAACCCAAAGGTTCTCAAAACCTTTTCCAAAATTCTCATAAGATCCTTTATATATATATTCAAATATACATAACTTTCAAAAAATTGGATCATTTCAATCTCGTATAAAACTCCTTTTATACTTCAAACTGTTAAGAATTTTCCAGGATCACTACACAAATAGATTTAGAAGAGAAAGTAGTGAAGAAAGCAAACAAAAATAATTATCCAAAAAACAAAAACTTTTATTGATTCAATCAAGAAAATACAAAAGAGACTTAAAATTGAGAAGAAATCTTAATTCCAAACACCCAACAAAATACACTTTTTCCCACACCTCTCTTATCAACCCTAGACATGTCTATTTATAATAAACTTGACAAATATCTTCTTCAAGAAGCTATTGAATCCGTTAATCTTTTCCATGTAGATAATTTATTGCCTTCTTTAATGCAATAAAAGAGGCAACTAATCTCTGTATCAAATACGTAAAATCTCTAAAAGATGCAATAAATCACCTTCCAAAATTCTATCAAATCTGTAAAATAGGCAATGAATTTGAGTCATAATTCCACATAGACTCAAATATCTCCAAGATCTAATTATATATGTAATATTATATCACTAAAATCTAACAATCTCCACCTTGATATAATATTTCATAAATGACATCCAATCTCCTCCTCGAACCTTAACTCCAAACAATATATCCAAGGAAACATATATCTTCACCTAAAACTAAACCTCCCTCCAAACTATGCATGCCCGCCAATAGAACATGCACATCATCAACGGATCAGAATTTCTTGTAATACCACAAAGACCTCCAAATAGGCTTTGTGGTTTTCCGTTGTTGGCTCCACCTTGATTTAGATAGATTTGTCTCTCCAACTTCACTTGTATAAGAATTTGCAGTCTTTAAAGTTTTTCCTAGCAATGAATAAATATTATTGTTTTTCCTCTTCGCGCGCAACACCTCTCTATTACCCTTCCAGACCCTAGTTACTCCACCTCGAATCGAGAAGTTACAACCTTTCCCTTCCAACTGTCCAACAGAGATAAGATTCCTTTTAATTTCTGGGATATGCCTAACCCCTGTAAGTGTCACCAACCTTCCAGTATCCATCTTCAACATGACAGAACCTGTGCCTTGAACTTGTAGATCTCCACCATTAGCGGACTCCACCTTGCATGCTTCCTTCTTATAATCAGTGAATGCTTCCCTTTGATTGCAAATGTGGAAACATGCACCAGAATCTAGCACCCATTCTCCTTCCATACTCATATCAACACAAAGAACATCATTGTTAATGCCAAAGTTTACCTCCTCATCACCGTCTACCTCCAGCTTATTTTTGCTTCCTTCTTGAGTTTTCATCCTCTCTTTATCCTCTCTTAATTTATTGCAAAATTTCAGCTGATGTATTTGGCTTGAATGAGCGTCTTTCTCTCTTTGCAAAGTGGACCTATGCCAATGGATTTGTAGTTTCTTTTTCTTTAGTGGCCTTTCCTTCTGATGAATTTATCCTCCGCATCTCCTCATTAAGAAGGCTGCTAACCACAGTCTCCATGGAAATAACACCACTAGAATTTGAATTGTTCAATGCGACTACAAGTGTTTCCCAACCTTCAGGCAATGAGCTCATTAATATTAAAGCTTGAGTTTCATCATCAACTTTGAAGCTTATCTCCGCCAATTGGTTCACAATTGCTTGAAAGCTGTTGAGATGTTCGCTAATCGATTCGCCTTTCTTTAGTTTTAGATTGACCAACTTTCTCATCAGGAATGCCTTATTCGTCGCAGAATTTTTTGCATAAATTCCTTCCAATTTCTTCCATATGCCAAAAGCAGAAGTTTCACAAGCGACGATATGAAACACAGAATTCTCCATAAAACACCGAATTGCTGCAGCTGCCTTCCTATCCAAAATTTTCCACTTTGCCTCAGTTATTCCATTTGGTTTTTCCCCTTTGTTTTCCAAGGGTTGGTGCAGATCATTAAGATAGAGATAATCTTCCATCTTCGCCTTCCATAACCCCCAGTTCCTTCCATTAAGCTTTTCAACACTTATCTTTTCCATAGCCAAAGACTCTTCCAAAAAATTTGTGTAGTTTGGCTCTGACACCAAAATGTTAAGAATTTTCCAGGATCACTACACAAATAGATTTAGAAGAGAAAGTAGTGAAGAAAGCAAACAAAAATAATTATCCAAAAAACAAAAACTTTTATTGATTCAATCAAGAAAATACAAAAGAGACTTAAAATTGAGAAGAAATCTCAATTCCAAACACCCAACAAAATACACTTTTTCCCACACCTCTCTTATCAACCCTAGACATGTCTATTTATAATAGACTTGACAAATATCTTCTTCAAGAAGCTATTGAATCCGTTAATCTTTTCCATGTAGATAATTTATTGCCTTCTTTAATGCAATAAAAGAGGCAACTAATCTCTGTATCAAATACGTAAAATCTCTAAAAGATGCAATAAATCACCTTCCAAAATTCTATCAAATCTGTAAAATAGGCAATGAATTTGAGTCATAATTCCACATAGACTCAAATATCTCCAAGATCTAATTATATATGTAATATTATATCACTAAAATCTAACACAAACATGTTCAAAAATCCTTTTCTTCCAGCAATATATTCAACAATGGAAGATTGGTCTTATATAACAAAGATGTATAACCTTGTCTGTCCAAAATCAAATATTCAAATTTTATTATTTTTTTCCAAGATCAATTTCCTTTCTATTCACTTATCCACCTTTACATTAATCCTCATTTGGATTATCACTTCAATTCCTATCTCAGTTGGGTATTAAATCCATAACAGTTTGAACTCCGACCAGTTTATATGTAGAAAATAGCTTGAAAATTCAAAAATAGGTGAGTAGTTAAAAATAATTATTAGTTTTGCAAAATAACTGTAAATAATTAACTAATTGTACAATAGTCGGAAAATAGTTGAATTATTTCAAAAAATTTAAATAATTGCAAAATAGTTGTAAAATAGAAATTAGTTTGTGCACTAGTAAAAAAATAGCAATTAGTTTAGAAAACAGTTGAAAATGGTTAAATAGCTCCAAAAATAATGGTAAAACAAATATAAAATAAGTTAGCTTTAAAAAAGAAAGATTGTATATATTTAATAGCTTAGAAAAATAAGTTTATATCAAAACAATTTATATTGAAAATAGTCAAGAGTCAACTGTTCACTTCCCCAACAATTTCCATTTAATTTTCTACTCCCATTTAAATTGACCCAATTCCAAAATGAATAATCTTCAATTTCCATTGAAATTGATTTAACCCCAATTCAAGTTGAATTCATTCTTAATTTCCTTCCAACTTCAAATCAAATTCCGTTTGGTCTTTAAACTTGTACAACTTTAATTACAATTTCAATTTTACAATTTCTATTTATAATCAATTACATTCACATTTTGCTTTTAACTCGGAATTATACATTTTATTTAGCCAATATATTATTATTATTCCATAAACATTTTAAATCAAGATTCCAGAGTTTAAACAAATTTCCAACATTTCAATATCATCTTAGAATTCAACTATATCCAAAATTCTTTGGGAAATTCATTTATCCCTTTGAATTTCAAAATCAAACCCAGTTCACAAATAATTCCAATTTAAAACAATTCGGTAGCGATTTTTGTTCTAGAAACTCGAAAATAAACATCGATAATGATGCAGTCATCACCAACGTTATTCTCCAGTGACCGGAAGAGTTCAATGCTTTTATCTCTTTAAAACATTTCCAAATATTTTTCATTTCAAATCTCCCAGATTTCAAATTCAACACAAAAATATTTTTGAAATAATACAATTATTTCTCCAAAACCTTTGGAAACCATTTTCAGTTTCAAAGGAATTTTAAATTTTCCCAAAAATTCCAAATTCCCAATCCATCCAATTCATATTTAAACATTACTATGGAATTTTCATCTTACTTTATTTTCAGTTATTCTCAGGAATTCTATTTCAAATTATAATCTCATTTATTTATGAAGTTTATCTCAACTTATAAATTTCATTTACAATCTATATTTCAAATTAACGTTAGATTTTTTTTCTTAATAATGGACATATTACCATACTTCATTTCTCATTTATTTAAACAAATCCAATTCGCAATTTAAAGATTTTTTAGTAACAATAGGATGATGTCATTCAATTTATTTTAAAAACATCCATCCATTTTTTCAATTTCCAGATCTCAAACCCGTTTGAGATCATTCAAACTCCCAATTCAAATTAACCATTTAACCTCCCAAGTTAAATCCCAATTTCATCTTGAAATTTCCAATGCCGGTTGCTTGTTCATTTATTTAACTTTTCCAATGGTTAAATCAAATTCATTCCTTCAGTCAACCTTACTCAATTTTGAATTTCCCACTTCAAATTTACAAAATTCTTTCCCTCTTATAAGTTAAAAACTTATATTACTTTGGGTCTCTACATCACACTTCAGGGAAAATCAAAACTCAACACCTTAGAGTTTATTTCAAATTATCTTTAATATCATGTATATCCATACATATATACTTATTTATTTCTTGGCCCTCCCAGCCATGTTTTAAAATTTTAAACCACCTTTGGTTTTAAATTCAAATTAAATTTTCAAATAACCCATTGTTTGCAACATGTCGCTTTTATTCAAATAATACTCATTTATTAGTTTTTTCATCACTTTGAAACAAATTTCAAATTCTGGACCTAGATTTAAAATTTCACAATTTAGGTATTGTCAATTTCAATTTTATAAGTCATATTTAACTTAAATGTTTACTCCTTTAAAACATTCCATTTGCTTACTCATTAAAACACATCTTATTATTAAACACACAATGATCACTTATGATAATAACCAAGATTATCATATCTAAAACCATCCATTATCATCTAATTCTAAAGTACTTCTCCAATTCAAAATTCTAAATTTTAGTTCGAATCCATTTCAAACTTATCTTTATTTAATTTCAGTTTGGTTATATTATATTACCGCTTAATTCAATTCTAATAATTTAACACGAAATTTCCTTATTATTATCAGAGTGAATATTGCTTTATATATCGAAATATAATCTTATATAAAATCATTTAACATCCTTATATAAGAAAATAACAAGTATGCTCTCTCATACACACACACACACACACATACACAAACACACACACTCAATTCATTACAGGGTACTATTGACCATATCCTTAATGAGTACACCCATCAGAGCTAAGGTTCTCGCTTAACCTCTGCTCTGGTACCAACTGTAACGACCCGAAATTTTCGAACCCGAAAATTCCAGATAGTTATGAAAAAGAAGAAAGAGATAGAAGAAGAAGAACAGAAACATCAACAGCTCACATTCGCAGCGGATAAAATATAATAATAAAAATAATAACATTTTACAAAATAATACTATGTTTGTCGATTATATTTAATATACATCAGAGTTTCTCATATATTCAGTCACTGAATATTTACAATTATCATATCTCAGACAACAATAATATAAATACAGCGGAAATATTCTATACGCTCCTGCCATCCAGCTCGCCTCCTAAGCTCCAGAACGTACCTACCTGAAAATCTGTAATACTCGGTCTGACCCGAGCATTACACCAAAGTAACACCCGGGTCAGGCTGGAAACCAGCGTGAGTAAATCCATCTAACATGGAATACAAAAGTATACAACTCAAATAAACCCGGATAACTTATAACAAATTTTCACCTCCCAAGTTGTCATAGACATTACTTATTTCACACGTCAATTTCTAAGTGCCAGAACTTAGATTGTATAGTCCAATTCCACTTAAATCATTCCATTACATCCTATTTATTCTACGTATCAAGATTACATGGAAATCGAAGTGGTTTCGGGTATTAACTAATACCCGACTCCTGTCTCTTTGAATTCAGTTCATCATAACACAAATTATTCAAGTAAAATGCAATTCAACTTTAGATAAAGATGTCACCATTACTCAGCAATTCCTCATTGATAAATAACCACATTATCATTTAATCATACCTAAGCAAGATAAATCAACCACACCATCTCGCATAAATCTAATTAACCATAATTGAATTAAATCAATTACCTTTAAGTCCTTCTTATTCATTAATTTCAATCCAATTGATTTACCATCCCATAATCATTCATCTTTGTTAATGTTACATTAGGATTATCATCATTATCTAATTACTTCCATTAAGTAATTACACCTAACCACATACCATGAATGTTTATCCTTTAATTGCATCTAGTAATCAATCCCAATTACTCATAAACAATAATTAACCCCTCTTAATTATTAATCCCTTTTGATTAATTGCACCAAGTAATTTATCCTTAATTACTACTACTAAGTAATTACCCTTTTATTACTTTCCATTAAGTGATTTCTTTTAATTTATTACATCCTGTAATTATGAATTACTTCACCAAATCTCATCAAGTATTTATATTTAATTAATCAACAAGAGATTTACCTTTAATTAATTAACGAACTAATTTCAATCGGGTAATCCATCCCTTAATTACCCTTAACCCAATTAATAAATTTAATTTGCAGATTAGTTATTCTTTAACCATTAATTAATAAACCTTAATTATTGATTAACACAACTTAATTACAAATTAAGTATCCCTTAATCACCGGTAAATTAAATTACTTAATTTCTTAACTACTAATCCTTCGTTGATTAACTTTATGTAGTTAATTACAAATTTATTTATCACTTAAGCCTTAATTAACCCAAACTCTAATTACAATTTAAAACTTAATTATTCTCAATTACTTTCTAAAAATATTTAATTGATATTAATTACCCATCTTTAACTAACATTTTATAAGTCTTCTCTAAATTTTGAAAACTAATTTATTATTAACTACAAACTTTAAATGTTAATTAATTTCATACTTAACTTAACTTAATTAAAATAATAATTAAGTGTTAAAAACATTGTTAAGTATTAACTAAGAAAATTAAAACCTGTATTAAGTTTTAACTTATAACTGTTAAACACTCATTAAGTTTACAGTATTTAAAGCTTGATGAAAATCTTTTTACTTAACTTTACTTTTTAAAATACAATACTGCAATTTGAAAGAAAATAACCCGAGACTCCCATGCTTTACTCGTGTAATACTTCGAGTTCCTCCAGCCTTTCCCTCGGCCACTCTCATTTCCTTTCCCACTCTTCTTCTTCTCCTTTTTTTTCCAGTGAGTATAAATTAGTATAAACTTAGATATAGATTCGGTAAAACATGAATACCTACTCGATCAAGCCCCGAAGCGCGCGACCACCAAGCTTGAGTAACGACTCGAGACCTTTCACCAACCACGACGCTGACACCAAAACACACGCCGTACACGTGCACGGCGGCTTGAATCGACTCCGGCGAATTCCAACCCCTCAAGTAAGTCACAATTCATCCAAAAAACTCTAAATCTAAGCTCGCATCGCCTCCCAAAATTCGAAAACGAAAAAGGGGTTTCTCGCTCGAACCTGAAGCCTGCACCGATCAACATAACCGCCTCGCCTCCATCACTTCGACCACCAGAGACGCCCAGAATTCATCCACGCCATGACAACGCATAAAGCAACCATTTCCCAAAGTTACGCATAGCTCGATCACTTAAAGATGGCAAACTCATCCCATTTACAGACATGTCTAAAAGCTTGCACACAAACCCTAATTCGACATCGTTTCCTTAATTTATGCAATGGAAAAATTCTCTGACAATTTTCTCGAAACTAATGATGCTTATACAAGCTTCAAACAAATTTTCATCATTTTTAATTGATTCGATTGTTAGAAAATGGAAAAAAATGCAAATCTTATTCAAACTCAAACTGCTCTGTGAATACGAAACTAAAAATCTTCGTTTATGTTTAAAAATCTTAATTTACAGTAAGAATTCGATTTATAAACTTGAATTAATATTTTACAACAACCAAATTTATCAACTTGTTGCTTATTTACCTGTAAAACAATATTACAGTGGTATACTTTACAAGATGTTTTAATCGGCTTTTAAAAATCTTAATTTAAGTTTAAATGATTGATTGAAAACTTTAAACTTAACAGTGATTAACAGAAAATAGATTTGAGTTTGAAAAAAACCAAAAATTTCACCTTGTACAATCAAACAGAGAAGCATATAGCAACACATGATTATCTTCAAGATCAAAGCATATACCACCATATTATCAATAAATCCTCAAATGTTTTAAAATTAAACTTAAAGCTTTAAATTTCAGGTTTACTCACCTGAAAATATTGATGAACAAAGAGCTGCTCTGTGTTGAAAACAATTTTGATCCTCCTTTTTTTTCTCAGCAGAGTGCTTTTGAGTTTTAAAAAAAATATGGTGATGCTTTACTTTTATTTTCTATCAGGCATGCAAAGGCTTGTTTGAACGAGATGGAATGAATATGAATGTATAAATAAAGAAGGCAGCCTTGCATAGGTAGGTGTTTACTGGGAAGGTTACAACTAGATTAAGCTTCTTTTGTTTTGACTAATGATATTTTACCTTAGTTACTGATATGGTTTTTAACATAATTTCGGCTGAAAAGATTTGTTTTGCAACTTGAATTGACAAAATGTCATGCTAATTAAATGCATGTCTTCAAATATGGTTACATATGATTATGGTTTCTGATATTTACATATTTGTACAAGGATATTTATATATGTAAGTAGCTTATCTTCCTTTGCATTGATTATGCATCTATTATATAGTAATGTAAATAGTTTGTCTTCATTTTAGTTTACATCTAGTTAATATTAGCTGATACTTGTATTTGATGTACAAAGATATTTTTGTATTTGATGTGAATACTTTGTCTTCCTTGCATACATGATTTACACAGTAAACTTGCTATTATCTTTGTTAAAGATTTTGTATTGTACAACCGTATTTACAGGTCATTGTTTTTCTTTGCACTGTTCACATGATATACAGGTTATCCTGTTTAGTTTATCTTCTTCCCTAAACTTATTCTATATGTATGTGTAGAAATATTATAGTTATTGTTAGCATAATATCTAAATTTTATTCTATTTGTAATTAAATTTTTCAAACATTTGATTCATAACATTGTATTTGTATTTATATATTTTATATTTCTATTTATATCTTATGTTTTTTTTATATTTTATATTCTAACTACAAATATTTAAATTACATTCATTATGGTTTACTTACATTTTATACTTATATTTATTTCTATATGTATTTTATCAATAATTAAGTTATATTCATATGTTAGACTTATTTTTATGTTGATAGTGATTTTTATTTCAAGCATTGTCATCCACACCTATATATTTATTAAAATGATAGGGCCAAAAATCCAGGGTCGTCACACTTATTGAGATGGATTGGCATTTCCTCCAAAAGCCTTCCTTTCGATCCAATGGAGGCATCCTAGAAAGTTTTTCCTTTGATTGTTTCGACCTTGTCGAAGGCCTTAATGGTTGTGTATCTTGGACTTATTCCAATAATCTAATACTTAGGTAATTTTGGTGATAAAGCTTAAACTAGGAAATCGGGTTTGGGTTCTGACCTTGTCGAAAGCAGTGAGCTTAATCTGCTTGGTTTGAACTAGTAATCTCAAGCTACAACGTTTTGGTGAAGGGTATCGACCTTTTCGAAAGCTAGATCCATGTACTCCTTATTCTAGTTGTAGGTTTAAATAAGTTGTGACTAGGTTTCGACCACGTCGAAAGCTAAGACTTAGAGGAAGGTTACTTGGAGTATGAACTTGAAGTGGTCTAAATCCTGCTAGGTTTCGACCGTGTCGACAGTGGCCTTTCGATGAAGGCAAAACTTGAAACACAAGAGTGAAACTGACAATGACTTTGATAAAATGATAAGTAATCTAGAATACTTGGAACTTCCCTTTCATAAGCAAAAGATGGCTTTATTGCTTCAAATCCCCAAATTAATCTTGTAATTAGGGTTACAACATTTTGATTAAAGAAATAAAAATTTGAAATGGGAGATTCGGATCCCCAAAACGTGACCCCTTGGGTCTTATTTGTAGATGCAGGTCAGCACCTTTCGACCCTGATGCTTTCGACCGGGATGAAAGGTGGCTGCCAAAAATGTAATGAACCATAATTTCGCTACTTCGAAAATGAGAGATTTTGTTTGCTTTAAATTTAAAAAGCTTTAGAACTTAAATAAATAAGTTGTATATAATAGATAATAATAGAGGAATTATTTTTTTCTTATAGCTGATAATTTAAAAAGTATAAATTTGGATTTTAGAACAAATCAACAAAAATTAAGTTTTGTTAAAAATAAATAAATGCTTAAATAAATAATATTTGTTTAAAAAGATAAATCTTACTGAAAACATTTAATAAAGGTAATAAAATTATATCAAAATATTTAAAAGTATGTTAATAATCTTTTACAAAAATAACCAAATTTTGTCACATTTTGTCAGTTTTTACATACACTATAAAATTAAAGATTTTGATATTATTTAAATATAATTTTAAAATATAAAGACACATGTCTTAATTTATTTAAAGAAGTAAAAAAGTTCATTCTTAAACTTTGTTTATATAAATAAATAGTTTAACTAAAACATCAAAATGTGACTGTAAAATATTTTGTCGAAAATCAAAGTTTTGTCAATTAAAAGTTGTCACACCGTCGTCACACCTTTATTTTCTTACATAGGAACATATATTCAAATAGTACAAGTATTAATTAATTCGCTAATCAAGTTTACTTTTACTAAACATACTTAGAGAATTCTAGAATATAATTAAGAAAAAGTAAGCATAAAAAGACAAACATGTCATTTCAAAGTGAAAGGTAAACATCAAAATTAACCAAACATAATTATTATATTCTTTACTTAACACTTAAGTGAAAATGACACAAAGTAATGATTTGAAATGTGATGTTAAGTTTTGAAAAAATAAGGTTGCTTAAAAAGTAAGTAAGGGTATTTTGGTCTTTTTACAAAATATTATTTTAATCCAAAACTTTTTCTATAAATAAGCATCCACTTTCTCACTTTTTACACTTCTTATTCTTCCTTTTCAAGCATTTCTTCCATTTTCTAATGGGTTCTTCTCTTCCATTTCCTTACTATTTTTTTCAAAACCATATTAAACAAAGTCAAAACACCGCCAACTTTGCCAAAGACTTTAGAATATCACCAAAACATGGTTTAGCATCTATGAAGTGAAGAAATGATGGAGGAAGGGGAGGATCAAGGTGTGGCCAAACCAATGGAAGAGGGAAAGACTTATGGTCGAGAGAAAGTGGAAGTAAAGTGATGGCCGAGCACTAAAAAGTGAGATGGAGTTGTTTAGGTGATGAATTGGTGAAGATAAGAGGATTTAGTGAAGTGTTGGATTAAATGAATGTTGGTAGGAAGTTAAACGGTTTGGTGAAAGTTCAGTATTCGAATCTTAGTTTTATTTTAGTAAAACTTAAGTTGATAATACACATGTTAAGCTAGAAATTAATATGTTGAATATTGGTTAATATTGGATAATAACTTGGTTGCAAATTGGTTGATTATGTGATTGTTTATTTGGTTCATAACTTGTTTGATAAATGATAAAAGAAGTGGTTAGTAAGTATAGTTAATTCAATGGAAATTAAATCCATATAAATGTGCGTATGAAAATTATCTAGCCTCTTAATGATTTCAAAATATCTAAAAAGATTAGAAATGATAATATAACAATATAGCATTATAAAGTGAAATGAAATGGAAAATGAGTTTGAAATGATGAAAATATTGTTTTGAATGAGTTAAAACAGGTTAAACACGGTTTAAAACAAATTTGAAGTGTTTCAGACAAGTTCCGAAGCAATTCATAAAATTGGTCAAAATCGAGCCTGTCGCGTAGCGGTAGTACGTAAATTTCGACCCTTAACTTCAAACTAATGTAGAGAATGATTTATAAGTCAGATTTTTTTGAAATAAAAAATATTTGGTCCACAATGATAATAGTTTTCCAACAAAGAAAGAAAATCAATATTTCATCAAGTAGAGAAATATATCCAAAACAGTTTTCTAAAAATATCACGGTTTTGCAATTTGGAATCCAAAAGGGGATTTCTTTACAAATGATATTTTTAAATGATTAAAAATATGAAATAAATTTGATAAATCTATTAGAATGGTTTAAAAGAGATTTGGAATGGAAAATATGAATTTTCAAATGTTAAAAAATTGTTTAAATTAAATAAGCTTATATTGCACTTTCCCTAGCACTTTTATGCTGCGAATTATTTAACCTTTTGAGTATGAGTTTTAAACTTAACAATTCTTTCCTAAATCTTTTGTGAATGAGTTTAAAGGAATAGTTAAGTAATGTAAAGATGGTTTGGTAGTTTTAATAAGAGTTTGAATACATGATTAAAATGAATTGTTTATACCACTTAAACAAAAAGTGAAGAATATTGAATATAACAACAAACTGAGTATGCGGAAACGACTAGTACATTTGTCCCGCCTGTGAGATCTAGGAAGATAAAACAAGGTGTTTAACTAAGGTTAGAAACGGAGCAACTAGTGCCCTGAACTTACTTGGCCTATATTTTCTCTTCTTAGGCGAGGGGTGGAATGGGTCGAAAGGAAAGCCCGGACGCTCTAAAAGATCATATTTAAGTTTTTCCAAGATAGGAGAAAAGAAACAAATTCTTTGAATGTTATCTAACCACTTAACATCTTTTTATCGACGATTGATACGAAGGAATCGAGATCAGATTTGGGTGATGATTATTGATGACAAAGATCTTCATGATGTAGGATTACTTGCTATTAGTCCCTGGAGGTGAAATTTACCATATCTAAGGTGGCTGTAGTACTCTGTTATGAAAATCTTGGATTTGCAAGAATATGATTTGAAGTTAAGAAATCTTTGATTAAGATTTAATAAATTAATTGGAAATGTTTTCCTAAGTAAAACAGAAAGTGATTTAGAATTATTCCAGGATTTAAGAAAGGTTTAAATAAACCAAATAATTTGATAAATGAGGCCTAATGATTCCATATACTCTTGAAAAGAAAGTGGAATAAATTGAAAAGAATATATCTAAGAAAGATATTTTATAAAAGATAAAGTAATTGATTGATGATTGATATCCACATATGAATTTAACATCTTTTAAATCAATAATTGGCTTTGAAGGAACCAGGGTTGGATTTGGGTGATCCCTATTTGAAAATCAATTCGAGCCAATGTATTCGTTCGAAAGTGAAGACATGTTGAAGACTATGATTATTGAAGACCGTAGATCTTTATAGCATGAGGACTGCTTGTTGACATGCTCTGGGTTGCTCCCATTATAGAGTTATTTATAGCAGTGGTCTCCTCGTTATGGAGATTTTTTGGATTGCAAGGACTACTCGTTACTTGCGGTAGTGAGAGAGTGCCTTTGGTTTCGTTCCGTCCCAGAACAAACTTGTATGGACGAATTTCTGACATTGCATTTCTAAAAACTCAAAGTTTGACTTTTACAAATGTACATCTGCTTGGTGGCGGAGAAGGCAACTTCTCTTAGCATAACACCTTTCTATGAGACATACAAGCTCAGAGGTTTTATGCTTGTAGGAGTCGAATAGTGATCAAAGGAATGGCAGTGTGGTATTCAAAGTGAAAGAGAATGTGTTATATGGAAATGTAATAGTTGCATCGAGCCTCATCAATCGAAAATGACCGAAACAGGATTAGATACGGCAAGGCTAAGTGAGTCATTCGCAATTAGGGTATGATCATCCCTTTCTATATTTCTTTCCGCTATGACGTTCGAGATGTAAATTACTATGTTTCGTAAGCTAGAGCGCGCTCAGTTAAAGGTCAGTAACGACCGGGGGAAGATATATTCGGTACTATCTTGTTATAGAGATAGATCGGTCTTGTGTTGGAAGAGGATCCTTTGTGATGGTCCTCGGTGTATTCCTCTAGAGATGTACTGCCGAAAGGTAGTCCCTTCACCCAGTCATTTGTATGGAAATCCATTCTCCAAAAAGAACCTGCGGTCTGGTTTGTATTGGCTAATGAATAGCCTCAAAATGCTATATGGATAACCCTTTCGGGTAAGATTAATAGGTTTATTTGCAAATGTTTACAAAGGAATATTATTAGAAATAGTATCAAATGTTTTGATATATAAAAATGTTTTAGTTATCATAAGGTAAAAACCCGTTCATGTTTATGTGTACGCGTGTTCTTATGAGATACTCTTTCTTTTCAAAGGATTTTATTCAAAGGCTGATATATGATGCTGTCATTTATTATTGAGTTTTCTCACTCTGGTTTATCAAGCCTGATCCGGGTATTGAAAATACTTGGGTCAGATCCGAGTGGTTTCATGTTTAGTTAAAGACGGTTGGAGTTTCTAGAGGAGAACTGGAGATATTCATCTACGTCATATTCTATTATCCGCTGTGGTTTGTTTGTTTTTGTTTGTAGCATTTGTAAGGGCAGCTGTTATAAATGTCCAGTTTGAATCTAGGTTAGACTCTGATATTGTATTTTAAAATATTCCACTTTAAAGATTATTATTGAAATAATACATGTTATTCCTTTGTGTAAGATTATGTTCTGTCTTTATTTTCTTTCTATCCTTAATGATCCGCTTATTCGTGCAATTTAAGTTGGACATGTGAGGTTTATTGTCGATTCAAAGGGTATGGAAAAATGGGCCATTACATTTGGTATCAGAGTTGAAGGTTAAGCGAGAATCTTGGCTTTGGTTGGGTAAAGTCTCATCAGAGATAGGGTTAGTAATACCCTAGGATGAGTAACTTATTAGAGATATGGTTAATAACACCCTAGAATGAATTTGAGTGTATTATATATGAGTGCGTATTTGTTAGTAACTAATAAATTATCTTGTGTTGATTTATCTATTGAGTGATTTGAGGATTCTGATCGATGCGCCTGATCACCGTTATGGGTAGGGATTCCTAAACACTTAAACAAGACGAACCGACACACTGATATTGAACAAATTGGTAAATGAAATAATTTTAACTAGGATTTTATTTTGAATATAAAGTATATATCTTAAAAAGTTGTATAGTTAGAAATCGGGATTAGTGGTATTTAAATATGAACATCTTGTGATTAGAATTTCACATTTTGACTATAAGATGTTTCAAAAGATAATCGATAAGTAAGAAATCTGATAAGGTAATTCAGATCTTTGATACTTATTCTAAAATAATAAATTAAGAAATGATAATGCAGCTTACTATCATAAATTGATCAATTGTTTGATTTAGAAGTTTAAGTACAAATACTTTGTGAATTAAGTTTTATGATTTGACTATAAGGTGTTTGATAACAAGATTTGTTTATGGGATAAACATATAAGACAAAAATGTAATTGAAAATGATTGTGTAGAAAGATAAATATAAAAACAATGAGAATTTAAATTCTAGTAATTTAAAGAGTTGTGGTAATTTAAACGAAGTTAATTAATATAAGATAAAATAGATTTATAAAATAGGTTTTATAAAGTAATCTCTAAAGGATTTTGAAAATGGTATTATTTCAAATAAAAAGAGATATTTTATGATAACTAGTTCGAATGATTCGAAATAAAGTAAAAATGGGCAAGTGATGTGTTCAGATGGCAAGCACTTCTTTAAGTATTATTCTTCTTGTTAAGAGGATATATGATACTATTGGTAGTACCTAATTCCTTGGATTATTTTGGAGTTACTCGATCTACATAATTTTCTTAAGTTAAAGAGATAATGTGAATAATTATTGATAAATTGATAAGTAATCTTTATAAAAGTTTTTAGACCAAAGATAAATTAGGATCTCTAATTGAAAAGATAAAGTAGTAATTATCGACAATTTTAGACAGTCAAAAATTTTCGAATCATACCTGACTCAAAGGTAAGAAATTTATGAAAACTTTTGGTAAAAGATTTTGAAATACTTTGAGTAAATGGAATAAGGTAAGGATAAATTATAAATCCAATTTATAAAAAAAAAGAGATTTAAGAGTTAAGAGTATAAGGATTTAAATATGGGTGGTTTTAAAATTTGGTTTTTTTCGAAGCTAGAAATTTAATACTAGTATTGAATAAGAAATAAGTTTTATAACTTATGAATTTGAGATAATAGTAAATTACAACAAAGTCTAAATTTATTAGACAGACAGTTTATATTAATTCAATTTGGAATTTGGGATTTGTATATACTCTTAGAATGCAAAGGTATATCATACAAATATAGATTTAAGTGATGAATTTTTATGTAAAATAATGACTCTTTCAAAAAAATTATAACCTAGAAAATGTTTTATTAATGAATCCTAGCACTAATTAAGAATTTGGACTTAAATCTTTAAAATATGATTGATTTACATAAGTTATAAGATGTAATAAACTTAAGTAATAGTTTTATGAAATGATTCATAAATAATATCAATGTTAAAGAAATATACTAAGTTAAAGGATTATGGAAAAAAAAACTATAATACAGATAAATTATCTTTTGAGTGAAAAATGATTTCTTTGGAATATTTTTCTTTATTAAAAATATTTGAAAATAAATAATTAAAGGGATTGTGTAAAAAAGCACCTTTATAAAATGTTTAAACTTAAGATAAAAGTTTATGAATGTTTTTTAAAGTTAATAAATACATATTATATGTAAACCATCTCATCATACAAATTATGATCTAAGATTTGAGTTTGGAACTTTAAGGTATTTACATCGGTCTGGAAAAGGATTAATCACTCCATTCTTTATGACGAACATTGATGAGGGTTTGTGGTTAGGTACTTTAGTTTTCTACCATAGTTGAGAGATATGCAAGAAAAGCAAAGTTTCTGATCTAAGAACTCGATCAAAGTCCACACTAAAGGATCGAGGGATTGATACTAGTTCGAAAATAAAGTTGTGTATTCAAATATGATATCGAATAAGAAATTTCATATGGATAATCTGTGTATATTATATGGAATTAAGTTTGAAGATAAAGGTTTTGGGCAAACTTTTGTTTGGGATAATTTCGAGGACGAAATGCTTTTAAATAGGGGAAAATGTAACGACCCGTAGTTTCGCTACTTCAAAAACGAGAGATTTCATTTGTTTTAAATTTATAAAGGTTTAAAACTCTAATAAATAAGCTATACATAATAGATAATAATAGATAATTTTTTTTCTTATAGTTGATAATTCAAAAAGTATAAATTTGGATTTGAGAAAAAATCAACAAAAGTTAAGTTTTGTTAAATATAAATAAATTCTTAAATAAATAGGTTTAAGTATTTATTTAAAAAGATAAATCTAATTGAAAATGTTTAATAAGGATAATAAAAGTATATTAAAATATTTAGAAGTATGTTAATAATCGTTTTACAAAAACAACCAAATTATCGCATTTTGTCAGTTTTACATATACTATAAAATTAGAGATTTTGATATTACTTAAATATGATTTTAAAATATAAAGAGACATGTTTAAGTTTATTTAAAGAAGTAAAACGTTCATTTTTAAATTTGATTTACATAAATAAATAGTTTAAGTAAAACGTCAAAATGTGAACGTAAAACATTTTTTCGAAAATCAACGTTTTATCGATTAAAAGTTGTCGCAACGTCATCGCGCCTTTATTTTTTATATAGAAACATATATTCGAATAGTATAAGTATTAATTAATTTACTAATCAAGTTTACTTTTACTAAACATACTTAGAAAATTCAAGAATATAATTTGAAATGTAAGCACAAAAAGACAAACATGTCATTTCAAATCACAAGGTAAACATCAAATCAAACCAAACATAATTATTATATTCTTTACTTAATATTTAAGTGGAAATGACATAAAGTAATGATTTGAAATATGATATTAAGTGTTGATAAAATAAGGCTGCTTAAAAAGTAAGTAAAGGGTATTTTGGTCTTTTTACAATTTTAATCCAAAACTTTTTCAATAAATAAGCATCCGTTTTCTCACTTTTTTTCATTTCTTCTTCCTCCTTTTTCAAGCTTCTCTTCCACTCTCTAATGTCTTCTTCTCTTCTATTTTCTTACCAGCTTTTTCGAAACCATATCAAACAAAGTCAAAACACAACCAAACTTTGCCAAAGACTTTAGAATATCACCAAAATATGGTTTAGCATCTAAGAAGTGAAGAAATATGGTGAAAGGGGATGATCATTGTGTGGCCGAACCTATAGAAGAGGGAAAGACTTGTGGTCGAGAGCAAGTGGAAGTAAAATGATGGCCGAGCACTAAAAAGTGAGATGGAGTTGTTTAGGTGATGATTTGGTGAAGATAAGAGGATTTAGTGAAGTGTTGGATTAAATGAATATTGGTAGGAAGTTAAACGATTTGGTTAAAGGTGAGTACCCAAATCTTAGTTTTAATTTAATAAAACTTAAGTTTATAATACACATATTGTAAAGGCCCGCAAATCCGTACCCCTTTGAACTAACCAAATTCACCACAGTTCAATCCAAAGAGGCACAAAAATACGAGTCTTCGGGTAAAAGAAGAAAGAGGTAGAAGAAGAAGAACTAAAAACAAACATCAGAATCTCACATCGCAGCGGAATAAAATATAATATATAGAATACAGTTTAAATACAAGAAATCTGTACTGTATACATATACATACATACCATCATCAGAGTACATCAATCAATCATACATGTCCATGCACAGCGGAAATAATAAACAAATACGTGTATACGCTCTATCATCAGCTCGTCTCCTGAGCTCCAGCATAACCTGAACCTGTTTAACTCGGTCTGACCCGAGCATCATATAAAACAACACCCGAGTCAGTCTGGAATACCAGCGTGAGAAAATCACACTCAATTGGATTATTAAAGTTTTGAAAATCATTTGAAAACAAAAGCATCTCGTAAGACCACGCCACAAATAAACATGTCGGGTTTTTACCTTACGAAAGCTAAAACAATTTTTATTAAAGTTCTCTGATATTATAATAGTGTCTATAGAAAGTAAAATAGAATCTAGCTGAAATGCTTGCATCTCACGTTTCAGCAATAGTTGGGCACAATCAAAACCGTACAGGCGCTTATTGGAGTTTGGATCCCATACAATGGCAGGGCTACTGGGGTACCGCCCGTCACAGTACGGGGCCTAGATCACCGTACCGAGGATTACTCCCTTCATCCCCTGCAACACAAGGCCGGAACCATTCCTTACTGAACAGTCCCGAACAAGATAAACCCCGTGGTTGGCGCGACCAACCACCCACTAAGCCGAAATAAAAAGGGACATCTAGACAGGGGAAATATCTTGTCCTGCTTGGGCATGACCCACCTAACCTTGCTGCACCTCCCCTGTTTTAGCCATTCCCGGTTGATGAGGCTTGAGGTTAAACGTTACCTTTTAAGAACGTGTCACCTAGAATGCTCATCGTCCACCTGACGATGTTCTGAAAGCATTCAATCCATACAAGTTGCCCTGGGTTTGGACAAACCGAATCACCGTCTTCAACTCTTCACGGTCTTCATTCGTAATCGTACAAACCGGATCGAAGTGGTTTTCGGATAATTAAATCCGATCCCGGACTCTTCGAAACGATCAGTGCATTTGTCCAATATTGATAGTCGGTTATTTAACTATCAATTAATCACACACAAGCAACCATCAAATAAATTTCCACAAATTATTTATCTCCATATCATTCAGATAATATTCCCATTTAACCACTTCGAAATAAATTTCCAAAATCCTTTATTTCCATGGAAATCACCTAACTGATTTCTCATATACACTCAATTTGGTTTAATCCTTGAAAATATTCCTTATTATCTCATTTCCTTCTCAAATCAATTTATACTTTGCTTATAAATTTCAAACTCAATTCCTTCACTTAATAAGATTTCTCCTAAATCTTATCTCATTTGAATAAATTTTGCTTACCATTACAAGAGGATTTTAATTGGATAAAAATATTTTGAAACATATAGATTTATAAAATAAGAAGTAATATTAAATACTTAAATTTATATCTAGTTATTTATAAGTTTCAAAGCTAGTTTTAGGAAACTTAGAATTTATAGTAAATAAAAGCTAAACCTTCAAAATAACTAATTCGAAAATATTTTACATTCAAATAGTAGTTTATAAAAAATTTATATAGTATAGTAATTTAAAATATTCTTTTTAAAATAAAATATGATTTTAGAAAATCCAATATTCATTTATAAATACCTCTTGTCCACATTCATCTTTGGAAATATCCTGCTATTTCCATTCAATCAATTTCATATCTCATTTATAAATTTCATTCATGAATTTATAAAATCTCCTTGGATTTTATTTATTATAAGATAGTTTGATTTAAAAATCTCATCTTTATAATTTATTTCTTTCTATAAAGTTCCATATTGTCTCATTAATAAATTCCATTCATTTTTAATTAAAATCTCCTTTTGACTATTAATGAAATTTCTTATTCGTAATTCTTAATAGCATCTTCTTTATTTTCTAATTAATTTTCTTTTCTTTACTTATTAATATTTCTTTTTATTTCCTTAATAGACCTTCATTTTTTTTTATTTCTTCATATAATTCCATTTTCCTTAATTCACTTATTGATTACAATATTCTTTCAAATATAAATTTATAATTTATATTATCCAAAACTCAACTTTATCACATTAAAGTTTAACTTAAATAGAAAATATACTTTTATTTCTTTTCTTCATTCTCAATTAAAGTAGATTAAAATTTCAAATAAATATTTTCTATTTGAGTTTTATTTAACTTTTTCAAATTAATTTATCAACAGTAATAGAAATTCCAAATTTCCAACTTCTCTGTTATTCACAGTTGATAATTCAATTATCTATAAAACCACCCAAATCAATATATTATCCTGTCACAGAACAGCATATATACGAAATAAAATAAATAGTTTTGAGGAATCCTGTTGGATCCCTCCAACCTGTTTCCCTGCATCCACAGATGTTAGCACAATAAAATAACAATTTCACTTCAATAGTGAAATATTGCAGAATATGGTAAAAGTTTATTTAATTATTCACTACTTCAACCATCATTCAAGCAATTCAACAATTAAATTTAAATTCAACCATTTAAATTTTAAACTTAACTAAGTGAGATTTACTCACCTTTGATTTAATTGTTGCAATCCTTCCCAATCCAGATTCGTTTCCATATTTTGACCTTGTATACACAATCGTATGAATACAATTAATATTTGAACAAATTTGAATATTTAATTATCGTTTAATCAATTTATTCTTTAACTCAAATAATTTAATCTTCGACTAATGATTTATTTCAACAAATAAATAAATTTTAAACTAATTCTCCTTTATAAAAATCTTTTAGTAAGTAAAATAAATCAATTAAGTTTATTAAACAAACTATTCTTCCAATCCGTATACTTAGTATTATTTTTGAAGCTATATATTTCTTATAAAATATAAGTTATAGATCTCCTCACGTTATTATATAACTTCAAATCTTTAAAATTCCCGTTATTATTATTATTAGTTTTAGCAATTTAAAATATATATATTTATCTTATTTTTGGAAATACATATATATATATATATAAATTTATGGAAATAAATAATAGTTTTCAAAGATCAAATTTTTACATAAATGCTCAAATATTTAAAATTCCTGTTGACTTACAACATCTTATATATATATATATATATATATATATACACACAAACATACTGTTTTACTTATTTAAATTAAACTTGAAATGACTTAAGCTATACACTGCATAACAGTAAATTAAATTTTATTTTATTTTTCTTTTCTAATCAAAATCCCTAGCTTACTGTAATTAAATTAAATCTTCAACTTTAAAATTTAAATTAACTGACTAAGAAATTATACCTCACTGTGCGCTCGAGCATGAATCAGCCCCCTGCTACGCCGCCGCACCATTCGCGCACGAGCTCGTTCTCCTCACGTTGCTATCATCACGGCCGACATCACGCTAGAACATCAACGCCGCCGCATCCCCCAAAACGACGCGGCCTCCAACACCTAAATCCACGCTATCGCTGCCTGAGACAGCAGCCTCTACGCGCGCAACAAGTCGCGTGCTTCCCCCCCCCCCCCCCCCAATTCGCGAACAACACCCCTGCCCTGAACCGCCGACCCCCTTCCTGCATTCGTCCTCTCGCGCGTGACCTCCACTGCTCAAAAAAAATGGCGACCCCCTCCCCCACGCACGCGACCTCCATTTGAATTCGATTTAGGGTTTTCCATTTTTTTTTTTTTTTTTATTTGCTGTTGAAGTCGGCTAGAAGGAGGAAGGAAAAAAAAAACGAAGTGGGTTTCGAATTCGTTTGAGGAATAAGAGGGAACGGGGTTGCTAAAGGAAGAAGAGGGGATAAGGAGGGTGAGCTCGCGATTAAGGAAGATAGAGGCCATTAATTAGAGTTTTACTTTCTGAACGAAGGTGTAAACGAGAAGTAGCGTGATATAAAAATAAGATGGAAGCGTATAGGAGAAGTGAACGGTAGTGTATTGAGAAAGCTACATTAATTAATTATTATTATATATATTTTTAAGTTTTAAGTTTAAAAATCTTCTCGTGTTTCACTTAAATTATAGCGCGTTTGCTTATCGTGCAATCACACGGTCACTCCAAACATTACGAAATTTGAAATCCGGCAATAATTAAATATTACGGATCCAATGGCACCGGTTTCGTCGAATTCCGAGACTGTGCCTCGGAAGGTTATTTTCAATCGTCAATTTAAACAATGTAAATTTAAAATTGAACAAACGGCAATTAAATTCAATTTTAACTCATCTATTATTCTCAATATTATTAATATAAATTTTATAAGCCGATAAAATATTTTTACCAAGCTTATAATTCCAGTTTTACATGATTTATCCAATTGTCAACTACTATGTAATTTATTCAATTAATTGTTATATTTAAATTCTGAGTTCTTTTTAGTAAATCAAACCAACCTTTCATATTGAAAACAAATTATATTTCAAATTTATTATTTAAATCCATTTTAAATATCACAAATTAACTGTTGAAAAAGCTGGGTCGTTACACATATTAAATTAGAAATTAATATGTTAAATATTAGTTGATATTGGATGATAACTTGGTTGCAAATTGGTTGATTATGTGATTGTTTATGTGGTTGATAACTTGTTCAATAAATGATAAAGAAAGTGATTAGTAAGTATAGTTAATTCAATGGAAATTAAATCCATATAAATGTGTGTATGAAAACTATTTAGCCTCTTAATGATTTCAAAATATTTAAAAAGATTAGAAATGATATTATAATAATATAACATTATAAAGTGAAATGAATGGAAAATGAGTTTGAAATGATGAAAATATTGTTTTAAACAAATTAAAATAGTTTAAAGGTGGTTTAAAACAAATTTGATGTGTTTCGGACAAGTTCCGAAGCAATTCACAAAATTGGTCAAAATCAAGCCCATCGCGTAGCGGTAGTACGTAAATTTTGACCCTTAACTTCAAACTAACGTAGAGAATGATTTATAAGTCGGATTTTTTCGAAATAAAAAATCTTTGGTCCACAATGATAATAGTTTTCCAACAAAGAAAGAAAATCAAGAATTCATCAAGTAGAGTTTGAAATATATCCAAAACAGTTTTCTAAAAACATCGCGGTTTTGCAATTCGGAATCCAAAAGGGGATTTCTTTACAAATAATATTTTTAAATGATTAAAAATATGAAATAAATTTGATAAATCTATTAGAATGGTTTAAAAGAGATTTGGAATGGAAAATACGAATTTTCAAATGTTAAAAAGTTGTTTAAATCAAATAAGCTTATATTGCACTTTCCCTAGCACTTTTATGCTGCGAATTATATAACCTTTTGAGTATGAGTTTTAAACTTAACAATTATTTCCTAAATCTTTTGTGAATGATTTTAAAGGAAAAATTAAGTAATGTAAAGATGGTTTGGAAGTTTTAATAAGAGTTTGAATAAATGGTTAAGACGAATTGTTTATACCACTTAAACAAAAAGTGAAGAATATTGAATGTAATAATAAACTGAGTATGCAGAAACGACTATTATATTTGTCCCGCTTGTGAGATTTAGGAAGATAAACCAGGGTGTTTAACTAAGGTTAGAAATAGAGAAACCAATGCCATGAACTTTCCTGACCTATATTTTCTCTTCTTAGGCGAGGGGTGGAATAGGTCGAAAGGAAAACTCGGATGCTCTAAAAGATCATATTTAAGTTTTTCCAAGATAAAAGAAAAGAAACAAATTCTTTGAATTTTATCCTACCACTTAACATCTTTTTATCGTTGATTGGTATAATGGAACCGGGATTAGATTTGGGTGATGACTATTGATGACAAAGACCTTCATGATGTAGGATTACTTGCCATTAGTCCTGAAGGTGAAATTTACCATATCTACGGTAGCAATAGTACTCTGTTATGAAAATCTTTGATTTGCAAGAATATGATTTAAAGTTCAAAATGAAATCTTTTGATTAAGATTTAATAAATGATTTGGAAAGGTTTTCCTATGTAAAATAGAAAATTATTTGGAATTATTCCAGGATTTAAGAAAGGTTTAAATAAACTAAATGATTTGATAAATTAGGCCTAATGATTCCATATACTCTTGAAAATATAACGATCCTGACTCGACCTTCGAAAATCGGCACCGAATACGACACTCGTATTCAAATGCCGCAGATCCAAACGTCGAATCTGGTTCGCCGGAGCTTATAACACATTAAGTACAACACAGCGGAAGAAAAAGAATAGCATATATCAATATACAACATTTGATACAATAACTGATACAACAGAATGATACAATGGATATAAATATACATCAGAGATACAAGAAATAGCAGCGGAAAGAAAAGATAACACTAGCAGCGGAACAAAATCTCCAATATAGTCTTCAAGAAAGAACTCCATCTTCAAAACACCAATCTAGCAATAGCTCGAACTCCCAATCACAATACACAAAGAAGAGCAAGTCTCGTCCGTAAAGGATTTCCAAATCCTAGGCTGAAAGCTATCGAATCTACACCTACCATTGATTTCTGAAAACCCCAACTCTAGACTGCCCGTGTGGGAAATAGTGGGCACCCAGAGTTTAGGAAAGGAACAATAAACTCCAGGTCAGTCATGGGACTGGTATGAGCAAACAAAAGCATTTGGTCTTTGAAACTAACAAGAGAATTTAAATTTGAAATCCGCAATGCTTTTTAGAAAATGAAACTACCATAAGGCCTCCCGCCACACACACAATGCAAACGCAGAATTGGAGGAGATTTCTCCTTATGATAGTCAAATATGCTTAATACGAGAAAGTTTTCTTTGATATTATTACTATAAGTGCAAAGTGTGGAAAACAATTTCGAAAGTAGAATATAAATCCTAGCGAGCATAGACATTCCGAACTATGCCTGCTATAGCTACCATCCAAACAGTGGTGACCACCATAAGTGAATGGCAGGTAATACAACTAAAACCGTACAAGGCACGTATTGGATGAATGGATTTCCAACAAATGGTCAGGCTAAGGAACTTCCTACTGCCACATGGGATCGCCTCTGGCGGGACGTCCCGAGAAACTAACGTTACGGTTAGATCTCTGCCAACACAAGGCCGGGTTACCTCTGTAACTAGGTAACTACTACACGAGCGTGCCATCCCCCGGTCCTTTGGGACCTTTATCCGAGGTACCTCTAATCCAACAACCACAAAGCAATCACAAAGTAATAGATCTGCAGTATCCACATGAGTAAGTATCTGGGCTCCATACCATGATACCACCCTTTACCAGAAGGGAATGACAAACCCTAAAGGGCGCGACCCTCATAACCTTGCCGCATCTTTCCTGTTTCGACCATTTCCGGGGTGTGAGGTCCTGATGCAGTCTCGTCCACAAAGCTACGCTTTATACAAAAGCCATGCTTTGATCACAAATGATCAACAAATGATCATCAACACACAGCAGCACTTAGCATGCCACACTACCAAATTTGGGAGTATATCACTGATAAATATCAACTACATAACCTCTGAGCTCGTACGTCTCAGAGAAGGGTGTTAAGCTAAGAGAATAAATTCTCCGCCACCAAGCAGAAATGTATTTGATAGAGATCAGTTTAATATCTCAAGGTGTAGTGTCAGACATACAACCATACAAGTCTGTTCCGGGTTCGAACAGAACCGAAGGCACTTCCGAAGAAGCCCTTGCAAATCCGGGTATCCACAATCCCGATCGGACTTCCCATCACTAAGGGAATCTCTATACCGTAGCTACTCGGTGCAGAGACAATCGATAGGTTATCCTATCGTTCTCACAAATACCCGGTCTTCACCACCGGTCTTCAATTGCTATCCATAACGTCGTATCACTATTCGGAATGGGTTATATGACACAAGGTCCTCTCCCGGCTAAACCGAATAGTAAGCGCCATATTTTAAACATATGGATATGGGATTTTAGTTAAGTCACAACTTATAAAAATCCAAAACTTTTCTTTCAAATGGTTAAACAAATTACCATTTTTAAATCTTTAAACAAAAAGATTTATTTCACAAAGTTTCACCCAGTTTCACAAAGATCTATTCATAGATTTCAAAACAATTCCCATTTCAATTGGATTAACCCAATTAAATCTTTAAATTAAAGATTTATAGCTTTCAAAACACATTTCCAAAGATTTATCTAAAACTTGGAAAACAATTTTCCTTTTAGACTTGAAAATTCTTTTAACACAACTTGAAAGTCCATTTCTTATGAGAAAGCAAATCTAATTTATACAAGTTGAAATATTGAGTTGAATTTAAATTTCAAAACATCACCTTGAAAAATGGTTTAAAACCCATATAACCCATTTGTAAGTTGAATAACTTTTTAGACAATAGTTTCCAAGTCATAGAATTCAATTTCAAATATTGAATTCAAATTTAAATCCAATTATTTAAATTTCAAAACTCAATCAAGTTATTTAAAAATAACCATTTTCAAAAGCTTCAATTCTAGTTTAAACAAAAACTATTTTGGATTTAAAAATTCAATTTTAAAACAATTTCAAAATCTGTGACTTAATTCATTTCCACGTGCAATCCATATTTGTGTGTGTATAAGTGTGGTCCAGGGGTTTTACACAATAAGAGTGTCACATCATCAATCAGCACAGATTCAATCATTACAATTCGATGTGGGTTTCGGATAACCAACTGGAATCCGACTCCCTGTCGCATCGAAATTTAAATGTCGTTCTACGGGTCAAGGGGTTGCATATACATATAACAATATATACGTCACAAATAAAATAGCCCAGCACAAAGCATTACATAGCATCACAAAACATATCAATCCATCATGAAGCATTGGCAATCAAACATCTACAATTAAGATGAATAAATCTATGTGGTTTTAAATCTATTCCTCACATAATCACTTTCATTAGTAATGAACTATCCTTAGTTGCTTCTTTAATTACTTCTAAATTAATTACATTAATTTATTACCTATTATTGATTAATTAATCCAAATTAATCATCCTTAATTACATCACTAATTAAATAATTAATGATCTAAATTATTTCTTAAATTGATTACTCAAAGTAATTAACAACTTAATTACTATATTGACCCAAATTAATTATCCTTAATTTAATTTCTTAAATTAATTATTTGATTAATTACTAAATAATTAATCCAAATTATCTCCCACTTAAACATCTCCACTTAATTACAATCTGTAAATATTAAACAATTACTTAACTATGTAATTTCCAAATCATTAATTACATAAAGTAGTTATTTATAAAACCCAAATGTTTAAAATTAATTAAACTTAATTAATTAAATTAAACAATCTCATTTAATTAAATTAATTACATTAAGTAATTAATTTCTTAATTACTTAAATTAATTATCCATTTCATTAATTAATTAATTATATTAATTATCCATTTGTACTACCTTAATAATTTAATGAATTACAAATCATTAAACTTTTCTTTATCTTTAGATAAACATTCCTTATTTAAATTATGCATTTAAACACAAAATGTTTTTAAATTTACATTAAATTCCATTTAACATTCTCTTTTAAACTCAAGACTCAAATTTGTCTTAAATAAGAGTTTAAAACAATACACAACTTAATCTTATATGTTTAAAAGAAACATATACTTTATTAATAAGTTTAAAACAATTTAGATTTCAATTCAACTTGAATTCAAATAAATTTTAAAAATTGCTTTAAAATCTCAAAACTAAAATATAACTTCCATTTTCAATTTAGTTAAACTCTTTAAAACTCTTCCTACAATTTCACCTCCAATTCAAATGTGAATCATTTGAAAGCAATTTAGATTTAATTCTTTATTTTAAAACTGAAGTTTAAAAATTTAAACCCAGATTTAAAAACTCAGTTTTCAATTCATTTGAATTCCTAAATTAAATACTTAACCTTCCATTCCAAATACAAATCACATATGCATTTATGCTTGAGATTTTCAAATCAAATTTAAATTTAAAACACAATATGGTTTCAAATTTCAGACAATTAGAATTTAAATTCATTCTCAAATTCAAACTAAAACTCAGTTTAAATCACATTTAAACAGAAACAGTTTCTGTTTTATATAAAAAAAAAACTTAAACTTTGAAAATTTCCAGAATTTAAATATTTTCAAAAGAACAGAATTTAAACTTATTTATATTTGAATTCTGGTTATTAAAGCCTAAGTCTAAATTAAGTTTACAATTTAAACTTTCACTTCAAATTTAAAAACTGCAAACAGTTTCCCGTTTCCTTTATTATTTTTTTATTTTTAAACCAAATTTGAATTCTGCATTTAAATTATGATAAATTTAGAATTCAAACTTTTTGAATTCATTTTTAAATTCAGGTTTAACCCTAAGTTCAAATTTCCAGTTTAAATTCAAACTTGATTCTTAAAAAAAAAAAACAGAACAGGTCTGTTAAATAAAACCTGAAACAGTTTTAAATTTCTTGATTTAAACAGAATTTAAAACTTTGTTTAAATTTAAAATTTCCATTTTTAAAAACCTTAACTCAAAACTTCACTTGGATTCAGTATCAATTCATACTTGAATTAAGTTTCCAACCTAAAATATGAATTCCATTCAAAACTGCAAACTACAGGATTTAAGACCAGAAACTGTTTTGTTTTAAATTTTGATTTAGAACAGAATTTAAACTTGTTTAAATTTAAAAGTTCCATTTTTAAAAACTTTGAACTTCAAACCTTATTTGAACTCAGTTTCAATTCATACTTGAATTAAGCTTCCAACCTAAAATATGAAATCCATAAAACCAAAACTGCAAACTCTCTGGTCCAAAAACCCTGCACCATAAACCCGAGAGCCCAACATTTTACTTCGAGTTCTAAAACCTTCTGCTCCGAGTCAGAAGCATTTTCACCCGAGTTCCACTTCGGGTCAAAACCCTGCACACTACTAATCTGTCACCTGAGTTCAACATGCAACCAAATCAACCTGGAAACCAATTCACCTGACTCTCACTCTCTGATCCTCCATCAACAACACCTCCTCCATCCTCTCACCTCCATACTCCATTAACATAAACATCTTAACACCTGACCCTTCCATACCCATAGATCAACAGAAATTCCCATAAACCCAAAAATAGTGCAATTCAAAACTGCACCTTCAATCCTAATTTAAAAATTGTGATTTTAGTGTTATAAATCATGGTTTGGTTTATGTTTTCACTTTATAATACTGAATTCATAATTTACAAAGTTCAAGTTTTCACTTTGTATAACATCCACTGTTGTTTCTTTATACTTCCAGTGAGATTTTGAAATTTATTTTAACTTAAATAAACTTTAAACTTACTTTATCAATAACCAAACAAATTTTGTTTACATTCTAAATCCTGACAGTGATTCAATGCAAGAGGTAATGAATTTTGAAATAAACCTGAGCCTTAAAACTAAGACAGAGATATCTCAGTTGAAAAACAAACATGCACAAGCAAATTCATGCAAACATACTAACATAGCCTTCAACTAACACATATTTCAAACATCAACTCAAATATCAAAGCATATGAATGGGTTCGAGTGTGTTTGCTCACCTGGATTTTGAGAAAAACAAAAGGCAGAGAAGTGTTTTAGACAGAGTAGAGGGGAACTTGGTTTCTGTTAAACAGAGACAGGCATTTATTTCTTTGATCTGCAGAAGTTTATTAACATAAACTTTGTTTAAACTTCCTATTGCACTTGTTACTTATTTCATTAATTAACAAATAAAAGAATCAATTTACTTACAGTTTGTTTAATTCCAGAAAGGACTGTTTTTTCCAGGTTTTCCATATTTTTGATTTTGATTTGTCTTGCCTGAGGCTTGAATCTGGAATTCGTGAATCAATCTTTGCTTAATAACCATTTATTTGTTTATTCATTTCATCAAAAACCAAAAATTAAATTTACTTACCTAAGGTTTGAATTCTTGGGTACAAGGATATATAATCTGCAGTTGCAAACCAGAATCACTTTAGCTTTTAAACTGGATTTGTTCTCCTGCAACTTTGTTAAATAAATTTGTTTAAATCTTTGCTTATTTGCTGATTTCAACATTAAAATCAAATTCTTTTAAAAAGGAAATTTACTTGCCTTTGAAATTGTTTCTAGAAAGCTTTGCATTTGATTTCCAGTAAGTGCAAACTTGCATTTGCTTCCAGATTTTAGAACTGCATAAGGATGTTGGTTTAAATCTTGATTACTTTGCTGAATTTTAATTTGCTCGGGTTATGGCTTTGAACCCAAACTTGCTTTTCCCAGATTGCTATTTCTTCTTTTTTTTTTCTTCTTTTTTTCTTCTGATTTATCTTTTTCTTTGTTGAGATTTGAAATGCAAAATCTTTTATTACTGTAGTTTCAGATTTTGGTGAGAGGTTATTATAATTGCATATGGGGAACTCAAAAGTTTCTTTGCAATTTTTTATTTAATTAAACAAAATGAATGCCACTTGTCTAAAAGAGATGATTATGAGATCTCTATGAAATGTCCACTTCTTTATTCATTTGTATGTGTAGTGTTTCCTTTCATATCTACATTCACAAAATTTACATTCTCACATGTGCATGTTTGTATATGTTTATATTTATTTTAAATTTCAATTCAAATTGAATTATAACCACTTATGTACATTTATATATATTCATATCCATACATTTATTTAGAAAAAAGTTATATCTACACAATTTACATTCATACATATTTTTATTTATTTATTTATTTTTGTACAATCTTTTATAAAAAGAAAAGAATGACTTTTAAATACTTTGATTTTATATTAACAATAGTTATATTTATTTATTTGAGGGAATTTGACTTAAGAATAATATTTCAAAAATGAGTACACTAATTTTTTTCTTTTTAACCACTTCCAAATATTAATATAATTAAAAATTTAGAAAACAACTTTTACTATCATTTTATTAATCTCAAGCTTTTTAATTTCTATTTTTTTTTTTTTTGAAGTTCAATACTTGTTTTATAAATCACTTATTCTTAAATTTCTAATATAAATTTCTATTTATAATCAAATTATTTATTTATTCTGGAAAATTTTCTAATTAAATCACAATTTATTTCCAAAAATTAATTTAATTGCCAATTTAAACTTGATAAATTTCAGGAATGTTACAGATTTCCCCCCTTAAAAGAATTTCGTCCTCGAAATTTGCAAGGAAGACGACAAAGAATAGATGATAGATAAAGAAATGATTGATCAGATCAGATCGAAATATTTATTCTGCATTTGGTCTACCCAAACCAGAATATCAATAATATGAGAACGAACTCATACAATTATTACACAAGATACTCGGGTCCACCGGTCTACGAATATGCAAGGGTATTGATTAGTTCGAAGGGATAACTAATCGTTCGTAGAATATATCGGATCCCAGAGAATATATAGATGGATTTAATCTTCTACAATTTCTCAAACACTAGATATGGATTCCAAATTCAAGTCGAAATATCCCAAAGTATATATAACTTGTCCCTCTTCGGACTTTGATATACACAAGAAATTACAATAGAATTTTCAAGTTTGGTTTTTAACCGATATTGTTTTATTAATACAATTCAAATTTAGCTTCATATTAGTTATCCAATTAACTTAATTTAAAATCTCTAACTTATTTAAAATTTTCAATTTCAATTTCAAATTTATTAGAGTTTAGAACGAAAAGCTGATAAGAAATCGATGAAGATACGAATTAAGGATTTCCTACAACGATTCGTAAGCCACCATCACACCGAAACTTCTTTCTGGAGCAGCTACGAAGCAATCAAAAAGAATTCGAAATCGAATCAAAGGAGATTGATAGAGAAAAGTTGTTTTCCGCTATTGCAGGGTATTGACCACTTGTACTGGTATTTCCCTGTCCCCTATCTCGTCCTCTTCTCGCACTCATACTTACTATCAGTGGATAGTAAGAGAATTTACTGAGGCGTTCGAACAGATATCTTAGGGATATACTCATTCTAGGGTTTACTTCACCCTATCTCTAGTGAGTTACTTAATGTGTTATACTCCTGAGCTAAGGTTTTAACCATCAGCTCTGATACCACTTATAACGATCCTGACTCGACCTTCGAAAATCGGCACCGAATACGACACTCGTATTCAAATGCCGCAGATCCAAACGTCGAATCTGGTTCGCCGGAGCTTATAACACATTAAGTACAACACAGCGGAAGAAAAAGAATAGCATATATCAATATACAACATTTGATACAATAACTGATACAACAGAATGATACAATGGATATAAATATACATCAGAGATACAAGAAATAGCAGCGGAAAGAAAAGATAACACTAGCAGCGGAACAAAATCTCCAATATAGTCTTCAAGAAAGAACTCCATCTTCAAAACACCAATCTAGCAATAGCTCGAACTCCCAATCACAATACACAAAGAAGAGCAAGTCTCGTCCGTAAAGGATTTCCAAATCCTAGGCTGAAAGCTATCGAATCTACACCTACCATTGATTTCTGAAAACCCCAACTCTAGACTGCCCGTGTGGGAAATAGTGGGCACCCAGAGTTTAGGAAAGGAACAATAAACTCCAGGTCAGTCATGGGACTGGTATGAGCAAACAAAAGCATTTGGTCTTTGAAACTAACAAGAGAATTTAAATTTGAAATCCGCAATGCTTTTTAGAAAATGAAACTACCATAAGGCCTCCCGCCACACACACAATGCAAACGCAGAATTGGAGGAGATTTCTCCTTATGATAGTCAAATATGCTTAATACGAGAAAGTTTTCTTTGATATTATTACTATAAGTGCAAAGTGTGGAAAACAATTTCGAAAGTAGAATATAAATCCTAGCGAGCATAGACATTCCGAACTATGCCTGCTATAGCTACCATCCAAACAGTGGTGACCACCATAAGTGAATGGCAGGTAATACAACTAAAACCGTACAAGGCACGTATTGGATGAATGGATTTCCAACAAATGGTCAGGCTAAGGAACTTCCTACTGCCACATGGGATCGCCTCTGGCGGGACGTCCCGAGAAACTAACGTTACGGTTAGATCTCTGCCAACACAAGGCCGGGTTACCTCTGTAACTAGGTAACTACTACACGAGCGTGCCATCCCCCGGTCCTTTGGGACCTTTATCCGAGGTACCTCTAATCCAACAACCACAAAGCAATCACAAAGTAATAGATCTGCAGTATCCACATGAGTAAGTATCTGGGCTCCATACCATGATACCACCCTTTACCAGAAGGGAATGACAAACCCTAAAGGGCGCGACCCTCATAACCTTGCCGCATCTTTCCTGTTTCGACCATTTCCGGGGTGTGAGGTCCTGATGCAGTCTCGTCCACAAAGCTACGCTTTATACAAAAGCCATGCTTTGATCACAAATGATCAACAAATGATCATCAACACACAGCAGCACTTAGCATGCCACACTACCAAATTTGGGAGTATATCACTGATAAATATCAACTACATAACCTCTGAGCTCGTACGTCTCAGAGAAGGGTGTTAAGCTAAGAGAATAAATTCTCCGCCACCAAGCAGAAATGTATTTGATAGAGATCAGTTTAATATCTCAAGGTGTAGTGTCAGACATACAACCATACAAGTCTGTTCCGGGTTCGAACAGAACCGAAGGCACTTCCGAAGAAGCCCTTGCAAATCCGGGTATCCACAATCCCGATCGGACTTCCCATCACTAAGGGAATCTCTATACCGTAGCTACTCGGTGCAGAGACAATCGATAGGTTATCCTATCGTTCTCACAAATACCCGGTCTTCACCACCGGTCTTCAATTGCTATCCATAACGTCGTATCACTATTCGGAATGGGTTATATGACACAAGGTCCTCTCCCGGCTAAACCGAATAGTAAGCGCCATATTTTAAACATATGGATATGGGATTTTAGTTAAGTCACAACTTATAAAAATCCAAAACTTTTCTTTCAAATGGTTAAACAAATTACCATTTTTAAATCTTTAAACAAAAAGATTTATTTCACAAAGTTTCACCCAGTTTCACAAAGATCTATTCATAGATTTCAAAACAATTCCCATTTCAATTGGATTAACCCAATTAAATCTTTAAATTAAAGATTTATAGCTTTCAAAACACATTTCCAAAGATTTATCTAAAACTTGGAAAACAATTTTCCTTTTAGACTTGAAAATTCTTTTAACACAACTTGAAAGTCCATTTCTTATGAGAAAGCAAATCTAATTTATACAAGTTGAAATATTGAGTTGAATTTAAATTTCAAAACATCACCTTGAAAAATGGTTTAAAACCCATATAACCCATTTGTAAGTTGAATAACTTTTTAGACAATAGTTTCCAAGTCATAGAATTCAATTTCAAATATTGAATTCAAATTTAAATCCAATTATTTAAATTTCAAAACTCAATCAAGTTATTTAAAAATAACCATTTTCAAAAGCTTCAATTCTAGTTTAAACAAAAACTATTTTGGATTTAAAAATTCAATTTTAAAACAATTTCAAAATCTGTGACTTAATTCATTTCCACGTGCAATCCATATTTGTGTGTGTATAAGTGTGGTCCAGGGGTTTTACACAATAAGAGTGTCACATCATCAATCAGCACAGATTCAATCATTACAATTCGATGTGGGTTTCGGATAACCAACTGGAATCCGACTCCCTGTCGCATCGAAATTTAAATGTCGTTCTACGGGTCAAGGGGTTGCATATACATATAACAATATATACGTCACAAATAAAATAGCCCAGCACAAAGCATTACATAGCATCACAAAACATATCAATCCATCATGAAGCATTGGCAATCAAACATCTACAATTAAGATGAATAAATCTATGTGGTTTTAAATCTATTCCTCACATAATCACTTTCATTAGTAATGAACTATCCTTAGTTGCTTCTTTAATTACTTCTAAATTAATTACATTAATTTATTACCTATTATTGATTAATTAATCCAAATTAATCATCCTTAATTACATCACTAATTAAATAATTAATGATCTAAATTATTTCTTAAATTGATTACTCAAAGTAATTAACAACTTAATTACTATATTGACCCAAATTAATTATCCTTAATTTAATTTCTTAAATTAATTATTTGATTAATTACTAAATAATTAATCCAAATTATCTCCCACTTAAACATCTCCACTTAATTACAATCTGTAAATATTAAACAATTACTTAACTATGTAATTTCCAAATCATTAATTACATAAAGTAGTTATTTATAAAACCCAAATGTTTAAAATTAATTAAACTTAATTAATTAAATTAAACAATCTCATTTAATTAAATTAATTACATTAAGTAATTAATTTCTTAATTACTTAAATTAATTATCCATTTCATTAATTAATTAATTATATTAATTATCCATTTGTACTACCTTAATAATTTAATGAATTACAAATCATTAAACTTTTCTTTATCTTTAGATAAACATTCCTTATTTAAATTATGCATTTAAACACAAAATGTTTTTAAATTTACATTAAATTCCATTTAACATTCTCTTTTAAACTCAAGACTCAAATTTGTCTTAAATAAGAGTTTAAAACAATACACAACTTAATCTTATATGTTTAAAAGAAACATATACTTTATTAATAAGTTTAAAACAATTTAGATTTCAATTCAACTTGAATTCAAATAAATTTTAAAAATTGCTTTAAAATCTCAAAACTAAAATATAACTTCCATTTTCAATTTAGTTAAACTCTTTAAAACTCTTCCTACAATTTCACCTCCAATTCAAATGTGAATCATTTGAAAGCAATTTAGATTTAATTCTTTATTTTAAAACTGAAGTTTAAAAATTTAAACCCAGATTTAAAAACTCAGTTTTCAATTCATTTGAATTCCTAAATTAAATACTTAACCTTCCATTCCAAATACAAATCACATATGCATTTATGCTTGAGATTTTCAAATCAAATTTAAATTTAAAACACAATATGGTTTCAAATTTCAGACAATTAGAATTTAAATTCATTCTCAAATTCAAACTAAAACTCAGTTTAAATCACATTTAAACAGAAACAGTTTCTGTTTTATATAAAAAAAAAACTTAAACTTTGAAAATTTCCAGAATTTAAATATTTTCAAAAGAACAGAATTTAAACTTATTTATATTTGAATTCTGGTTATTAAAGCCTAAGTCTAAATTAAGTTTACAATTTAAACTTTCACTTCAAATTTAAAAACTGCAAACAGTTTCCCGTTTCCTTTATTATTTTTTTATTTTTAAACCAAATTTGAATTCTGCATTTAAATTATGATAAATTTAGAATTCAAACTTTTTGAATTCATTTTTAAATTCAGGTTTAACCCTAAGTTCAAATTTCCAGTTTAAATTCAAACTTGATTCTTAAAAAAAAAAACAGAACAGGTCTGTTAAATAAAACCTGAAACAGTTTTAAATTTCTTGATTTAAACAGAATTTAAAACTTTGTTTAAATTTAAAATTTCCATTTTTAAAAACCTTAACTCAAAACTTCACTTGGATTCAGTATCAATTCATACTTGAATTAAGTTTCCAACCTAAAATATGAATTCCATTCAAAACTGCAAACTACAGGATTTAAGACCAGAAACTGTTTTGTTTTAAATTTTGATTTAGAACAGAATTTAAACTTGTTTAAATTTAAAAGTTCCATTTTTAAAAACTTTGAACTTCAAACCTTATTTGAACTCAGTTTCAATTCATACTTGAATTAAGCTTCCAACCTAAAATATGAAATCCATAAAACCAAAACTGCAAACTCTCTGGTCCAAAAACCCTGCACCATAAACCCGAGAGCCCAACATTTTACTTCGAGTTCTAAAACCTTCTGCTCCGAGTCAGAAGCATTTTCACCCGAGTTCCACTTCGGGTCAAAACCCTGCACACTACTAATCTGTCACCTGAGTTCAACATGCAACCAAATCAACCTGGAAACCAATTCACCTGACTCTCACTCTCTGATCCTCCATCAACAACACCTCCTCCATCCTCTCACCTCCATACTCCATTAACATAAACATCTTAACACCTGACCCTTCCATACCCATAGATCAACAGAAATTCCCATAAACCCAAAAATAGTGCAATTCAAAACTGCACCTTCAATCCTAATTTAAAAATTGTGATTTTAGTGTTATAAATCATGGTTTGGTTTATGTTTTCACTTTATAATACTGAATTCATAATTTACAAAGTTCAAGTTTTCACTTTGTATAACATCCACTGTTGTTTCTTTATACTTCCAGTGAGATTTTGAAATTTATTTTAACTTAAATAAACTTTAAACTTACTTTATCAATAACCAAACAAATTTTGTTTACATTCTAAATCCTGACAGTGATTCAATGCAAGAGGTAATGAATTTTGAAATAAACCTGAGCCTTAAAACTAAGACAGAGATATCTCAGTTGAAAAACAAACATGCACAAGCAAATTCATGCAAACATACTAACATAGCCTTCAACTAACACATATTTCAAACATCAACTCAAATATCAAAGCATATGAATGGGTTCGAGTGTGTTTGCTCACCTGGATTTTGAGAAAAACAAAAGGCAGAGAAGTGTTTTAGACAGAGTAGAGGGGAACTTGGTTTCTGTTAAACAGAGACAGGCATTTATTTCTTTGATCTGCAGAAGTTTATTAACATAAACTTTGTTTAAACTTCCTATTGCACTTGTTACTTATTTCATTAATTAACAAATAAAAGAATCAATTTACTTACAGTTTGTTTAATTCCAGAAAGGACTGTTTTTTCCAGGTTTTCCATATTTTTGATTTTGATTTGTCTTGCCTGAGGCTTGAATCTGGAATTCGTGTATCAATCTTTGCTTAATAACCATTTATTTGTTTATTCATTTCATCAAAAACCAAAAATTAAATTTACTTACCTAAGGTTTGAATTCTGGGTACAAGGTATATAATCTGCAGTTGCAAACCAGAATCACTTTAGCTTTTAAACTGGATTTGTTCTCCTGCAACTTTGTTAAATAAATTTGTTTTAAATCTTTGCTTATTTGCTGATTTCAACATTAAAATCAAATTCTTTTAAAAGGAAATTTACTTGCCTTTGAAATGTTTCTAGAAAGCTTTGCATTTGATTTCCAGTAATGCAAACTTGCATTTGCTTCCAGATTTTAGAACTGCATAAGGATGTTGGTTTAAATCTTGATTACTTTGCTGATTTAATTTGCTCGGGTTATGGCTTTGAACCCAAACTTGCTTTTCCCAGATTGCTATTTCTTCTTTTTTTTTTCTTCTTTTTTTCTTCTGATTTATCTTTTTCTTTGTTGAGATTTGAAATGCAAAATCTTTTATTACTGTAGTTTCAGATTTTGGTGAGAGGTTATTATAATTGCATATGGGGAACTCAAAAGTTTCTTTGCAATTTTTTATTTAATTAAACAAAATGAATGCCACTGTCTAAAAGAGATGATTATGAGATCTCTATGAAATGTCCACTTCTTTATTCATTTGTATGTGTAGTGTTTCCTTTCATATCTACATTCACAAATTTACATTCTCACATGTGCATGTTTGTATATGTTTATATTTATTTAAATT